>MEHQ01001588.1:0-132500 GCA_008828725.1 Saccharina japonica | reverse complement strand
GAGTAATTTCAGCAACACTTCAGGGGTGCCAACGCCAAAATGTATAGAAGTAAATATACATAGAGCGCAGTTCGCACTTTTTCGGTTGGTCAATCTGAATGGTCAATATGATTGGTCAATATAATCGGTCAATCTGGTCGGTCAATCTAATCTGTCAATCTGATTGGCCAATCTGATTGGACATTCCAATTTGGTCAATCTGGTTTATCGATCTGATTGGTCAACCCGATTTTGATATATCTGTTTGGTCAATCTGATCGGTCAATTTGACGTCAGGGTTTCTGGTACAGTGGGGGATGACCTTGACTAGTCGCTAGACTGGCTATTCAAAGTTTGGCGATATCACGCAGGCAAGGAGTTTCTACTGCTGTAGGCAACAGCAACTTGATTCTAGACAGCAGTAACTTGATTCTAGACAGCATAAACTTTTATGTGGCGAGGGGTTATATGCATATATTATATGTATATATATATTTCGTATAATATACATACATATATATATCATGGATAGCAGCACACTTCAGGGGCAACGGAGTTAAGATAACAGCAAGTTTCAAGTATTCATGGGGTAAGGGATTGCTATGTATCTATATACCTGGTACGCTTAAATAGAAGCAAGTTTTCCTTTCAGTAGATGCCTTGTTGGGTTGTGCTGGTCACCGGGCGGCTCTTTCCAAGTCCTTCGTTTATTCCGGCGAAACGCCCACGCGCGCTACTCGACACTATATTCATGAGAGGCATGCCGTGGCCTTAACTGATATTTTCAGAGCCTGAAGTAATCCGTATTTTGAGTTCAAACCAGATACTTGGAAACAACTACCAGGGCATGCGTGTTACAGCTAAAGTGCGAACGGCTCCGAGAACAGAAACCGAAAATATGGAAAGGCGTTTATACAGGGGATGAAACACCATAACCCCCGTCCGGGCAAAAGTAGGGATTTCCAGTGTGTATGGAGGCATTTCCCACCGGAGGCAATATTTAAAATTCCGCGAACAGCAAAAGCATTGCGCGATTTTTCGCGTGGGTTTGCGGACGCGAGCGTACACGTTGTATACGCGTAACACTGCCGATTCCCTGGAAATAACAGTCTTACGACAGCAGTCATACACATATATAATTAATAACCTGATGAGCAACATGAAACATCTACTGTAGTACAGGAAGCAGCAGCAGCAGCAGGAGGAGCAGGAGGAGGAGGAGGAGCAGCAGCAACAAAGGCACCATGGCGATGGCTTGAGGCAGTTGGACGAAAATACAAGCATAGCATAAGATAATGAGGTCACCTGGCCCCCCACGCCGGAGTACATCCTCGTCCCTATGGAGTCGCTCACGACTTGGCCTGTCACGTCCACCTTCAACAAAAACAAAACAAAAACGTGACATGAAAACACAATAAAAGCGTTGAAAAAAAAAGGTAGTGTTCGGGGTAACGGGCCAAGTTGGGAGCTACTCTATTTTTCTATATAACTATATCCCAGGTATTGTTTTTATATACGATATCCAAGAGTGTACGGAACTGGCGGAGTTGATAGCGGGCGTCTTTGTTTGCTGGGCGAAGACGTGCGGGACACGATATACTGGTATAGAAGTTCGATATATTCGATATATTGGAACTCAAAAGTTAGCGTTATGATGTTATGATACACTGGTATCGAAATTCGATGTTTTCAATCTATCGGAACTCGAATGTCTGGACACGATATCCGATATGTTCGATACATGGAACGATTCAATACGGAATCCAAGAGTATACCATACAGCACTATGTAGAAAACGCATGCTACGGTAGAGGTGCACCATATTAATAAGGTTTTGCCTTCTAAGGGCGGTCACCTGAGGAGCTCTATACCTCACCCAAAAAAGTATTCCCTAATGGGAACAAAAGTGCTATATACGTACGTACACGATGAACAATCCCATGGCCTAAACCATTCAGAACTGAAACAAAATGTCCCACACTAATTACAAGTACTTTGTCCCCGAATTCGTGGGACCAGTTGGCTAAGCATAGAATGGAAACTATTTCTTCCAACACAATTGATTAAAAACTGACGAGGTTAGATCAAGGAGCCCCCGTCTTTCAGAAAAAAACAAAAAACATAAAAAAAAGTGCTACCTTTATCTTGACATGCGTCAGTACTACTAATAGTATTGATAGTACTATTAGGGGGGACCATAGTAAATACTAGTGAATAGGACAATATATTGTTAGTACAAATATGGAAATATATAAGTTTCTATTAATACTACCGTACCTCGATCGCGGAGTTGATGGCGGTCATCTTGTGCTGCTGGGCGATGACGTGCGGGTTGTTGGTGTAGGCGACGTCCACCATGTCCACCATCGGGTTGTCGTCCACGAAGTCGTACAGCTCCTGACCAAAACGGAACAAAGCAAAACACGAAACAATAAATAGTATTATACGAGGAGGTACAAAAAAGGCGAGTGGATTTTGTGCAGAGGGGCATAGGCTTTTTTTTGTCTCTGTGGGGTTTCTTCGTTCGAAGTGAGGTCAATGTTGAACCTGACTCATGCTGCACAGTGTCGGATGCCAAGAATAGTATTATGGGGGACCATAGTAAATAGTAAATAGGACGTATGGTAGACATCAAAACCTATATATTTGCCTATTTTTTCCAACACTATTTGGTCCTATTTACTATGACGGTCCCCCGTAATAGTATTACACGAAAAAATAAACAAATAAACAGAAAGCAGTCGACGCAAAGACCAGGCCAACGCAACGAACTGTAGGGGGGGTGTACTCATTAGCCGCATGTCATGCATGGCCGTAGTCCTATGGCCATGGACCCTCGTGCCCTTGCAATGCCGGGACGGAGCATGTCGGGTTTTCACCGACCAGGCACGCATTGCTAGCACCAAGCGCAAAGCGCCGTGAGGTTTTCGGCGAGTCGCATGAAGGGTGAGCTGCATCCTACTAGGAACTACTTGTGAAGCGGACTTGAACATGGATGACAGCTTCAATGGGTTAATTTATTTTCCGCAGTAGTACCCTGACCTTGGTGCCGATCAGAAAGGTGGAGACAAGCTTCCCGGCCTCGGTTGTCTTCATGCTTCCGTCGATGACCCCTTGCTTCACCAGGTCCAACACTCCATCAGAGAACATCTCCGAGTGTACCCCCAAGCGCTGCAAAGAAAAAACAAGTTCATTAAAAAAAAAGTGCCACATGTCAAAACCTAATATGCGACGGAAGGTATACAGACAGCAGTACAGGAGACCCAGATATGATATGATATCATACCATGTCATCTCATACCATATAATATGATATGATATGATATGATATGATATGATATGATATGGTATGATATGATATGATATGATATGATATGATATGATATGATATCAAATATTATCGTATGCTATCATAAACACCTTGTGGTTTCCCAGCGAGGAGAGCATGGCGTTGGGGATGGCTCCGATGCCCATCTGAAGCGTGGCATCATCCTCCACCAGGTTGTCTGCCACCAGTTTACCTTGGACCATATCAAACAGCAAATGTCAAATATAAAATATAAAATATAAAATATCAAATATCAAACATCAAATATCATATCATATGTACGTCTCTAGTAACAGGGGTGCAGTATATACCGGTAGCAAACAATCCAAAAACCACGTATACGAGAATATGCTATGAGGCCAAAATGGCAACACATCTCAATTTTCCCCTCTGGACAAGGGTTAACGTAGCGCGTTCTACTTCAAAGTATATGTTTGGTATCATCTTCAACGTATATATGGGTACTATATAATTTTGGCGTCTTTCGCCACTACTCGTAAGGCGCCGCGGACACAGCGCTTCTGTACGTGCACGACAGCAGTAGTACCATCTGTGCACGACAGCAGCATATTGCAGCAGCAGCAGCAGCAGTACCAGCAGAACACGCCAGCAATACATGACTTCAAGACCTTTCAAAGGCATGCTTGACGGTATGTTCTACGTACGTAGACTATGTGCTCGAGTTTTGTTTTTGTTTTTTCATCCCAGTCATAATCGGGGTGGAGGACTCGATTTGTTTGCCTGACCGGCGTGAACCCGGCACATAACACCCCGGCATTATAGGGGCACCAAGATAGAATCAGGGGGCGTGTACCCCCGATTGGTGATGTTGACTTTTCCATTTTTATTTTTACCTTCACATAGCGTGTAGAGGGGAGCTCAGGGCTCCAGACTATCTGTTTTTTTCACTGGCTTTGATCGCTTTGCGGACCCTTCGGGTTCCACTTTTATTTCAGTATACCTTTTTTTGGGTAAGTTAGCCTGTGACCACGGGAATCGACCGTGTCAAGTGTTGGATTAGTACGGACAGATGGAGGTACTGGATAGAGAGACCGGCACGGTTTTTAATGTGAAGACAACAACAACGAGTCATTATCTTCGCCCTTTTTTCTCCTGCTCCCTCCCTATGATAGTCGTGACTCAGACCCGAGGTCACATAGTAGGCTCTTCTCCTCGCCTTGCATTTTTCTTATCTCGAGCAGGGCTCAGCACTTCCCTCGTCGACTCGCGTCTAATTCTTGCTTGCCCACGCTATTGAGGAGTTCGTACGGACTGACTTATTAACCATTTTGATCGAAGGTACAGTAGGTGAACTTGTAACCACTACTGACTAGTACTGCAAAAAGTGCATACGCGTAGAAATCAGGACATCTAAGATGCAGTACAGTAGTGGTCCCACTATAGTGCCGGTTGAGTAGTGCCGGCTGCTCGTTTTTTTTGTCCATCCCATTTATTATCTTCGCTCTTCCTTTCTCTCTCCTTCCTACTGTAGTCGAAACTCAGATCCGGGGTCACAAAGTAGGCTCTTCTCTCTCGTTCCCCACTACGGTTCTTACCTTGCATTTTTATCGCGAGAAGATTTCAGCACTTTCTTCCCTCGTCAACTCTCGTCGAAGTATGCTTACCCACGCTATATTATGCGCTCTCGACAGTCGGTGTCGACAGTAGTTGGTGTCATTTGAAAATGAAAATCTCCATACGGAGACTCAAACCCTCGACCTCCAACCTAACCTGCTTCGTGGTTACCTGTTAGGCCACCGGGGCGACCGGTGTGCTATAGTGCCTATTTAATTGCTTGGCACAGATGGGATTAACCAGTGCGGGGCAGTGTGTGGGTTAGTGCCGGTTACCGCTATGGTGCCGGTATTGTGGCCTGGCGTATACCGGCATTATAGCACTAGACTATACAGGGACCGGCACTCCTGTAAGAACCAAGATGCGGTACTACGGTACTCGTATAATACCTATTTTCCGATCGATTTGACTGAGCTCCTTGGCTGTGGCCTCGTAGATGGGATTGTCGTGGTACACCACTCTATCGAAGTTGCTGAGGTGGATGATGCCGTCTCCGTGTGTCCGGGGCATAAACCTTTACCATAACAATGGGTGCAGAGTGCGGGAGTTCGCAGAGGCGGTGGGCGACGAGGGGGGGGGGGGGGGTGACCGCACGGTGGGATGATTAACTTCCCGTACGTCCTGGCAGGTGTTAATAGCAGGAGCTACGAGACATTGGTTCCCAAGCCCTCGCTGAAATACAATCCCTGCCTTGGTGATAAGTTATTTCAGACTACTCAGCTTGTCCCTTTGAGCAGCGGCTGACTAACTTCATGTACGTCCTGGCGCGCGTAAATGTGAGGAATAGCGCGCGATTACTTGGTCATCAGCCTTGGCTGTAAAATAATGACGCTGGGAGACACGTATTGCTTAGAAGGGATAACATGTCATTAATAGACTATTCACTACTCAGTCTGTTGGTCTATTGATAGCAGGTTATCCCTTCGGGTAAATGATTATCTACTTCACGTACGTACGTCCTGACGGGTGTGACTAGAAGGAATGGAACGTCCTTGGTCACTAGCCCTCGCTAAAATAACAACATACCTTCCCTAGGATAGCCTGCTAGACTGCTACCAGGCACCAGGCATTTGCAAATACCAGGTAATAGTTTAGTCCTATCCTGAGAGACACACCAGTCCTACTCCTATAAACTTATTATGCCGACGCTGAACGAAAGCTTTCACCTTTCATGTATCAAATATCAAGATCGTATTGACTAGCTTTTTTTTTTTCTCTTATTTCGGTTTAGTCACATGCCACCTTAGGGTAGAGGTGCACCATTTTGTTTTCTGAGGTTTACCACGTGAGTAACTCTATATACTAACCTAATAGTAGGTCACCCAAACAACTGGTTTTGAGCATAAATTCATTGGCAACTCGATGAGCAATCCCATGGCATAGGCACACTTTAATACTATAAAACTATAATAATTATATATAAAATAGCTATATGGCGTTCCGTCGTTTTTGGGGTACGGAACCTATAATAGGTCATTCAGAACATATTTTAGCCATAAAAATGCTGGCTCTATCGTAGCACGCGTGTTTATCCTATCGAACTCCATTCTCCTTCGACATCCAGCACTATTAGAGACCTGGTATACATATATGCATCGTCGCGCCCTCAAACCCGAATACTTGGCTGACTCCGCTGAACGAGATGTATTGCTGCTGGAACGTTGCTGTTCCAGGGGGTGTGATAACCGATGAGTAGCGGCAGGCTATAGATATATTACCAGCGCGTCGCCATCTTTAAGTACCGGTTTCTCTACCAATCATTAGAATTTGATATGGTAGGGTAGGGTGGGGTATGGTATGGTATGGCATGATATGGGGTATGGTATGGCATGAAATGGTATGGTATGGTATGGTACGGCATGGTATGGTATGAAATGGTATGAAATGGTATGGCACGCTACGCCTGGTACTATTTAAGCCAAAATTCGCGTGATCTTATTCATGAGCACCTATCACAGTCTCATACCGGTACCGACAAGCCATGTGATCGTGTCGCGACCGTATTGTTAGCATGGAGCATCTTGTCCGCAAGAACAAGAACATGCATGCATGCACCAAGGGTACCACGTAGTACGCAGTATGCGTACATATATAGATCGATATAGTATTATAGTAATACAAGGGCTCCGCTGCGCGGGCGGCTAACGCTGCCCGCTACGCTCGCGGAAGGAATAATAGAACCAAATGTGAAAAGGGTAAAAGAGGAGCATATATTATTGTAGCTGCAACTGGCGACATGATAATGCCAAGAGCTCCATATGTATGACGGCAAATACAGGACAAAAACGATAGTGGTGAACAACACGAAAAAATATCGCTAAAAGAAAGCAAAGCTTCGCTCCGAGGGCGGTTGACGCCGCCCGCTACGCTCGCGCAAGGAAAGGGGCAGAAGAAGTCCACTATGTGTAAAGACCGACTTGAAAAGGCCAAAGAGATTCATGGTGCAATGCAACGAAATACTTATTGCTGTACGCAACGGAACGTACAGTACCCGTCTACTACTGCTGTATTGTGATGCATGAGTACTGGTATGCGGCATGTATGTGGCAAAGCAACTATCATACCTGTACGGCGACAGCAGTTGTACACCACAAACAAAGCAAAAAACACAAAGAACAAACGAACGTACAGGCGACTTGCAAAAGTATACGACAGTAGATCTCCATACTCCAGGACAACAAAGCTGTATGTTCGAAAGGAAGAGAAAGCACAGCAACATGGCTCGCAGGACGGCGCTGCGCTGCCTGCTAGGGGTGTGAATTGTGCCTTTTTCGTGACTGCTATGTGTGGTAGTACAACAACAGCAGTAGTAGTAGTACCTTCGATCTTTTTATATATAGAGAGAGTATGAAAGAGAAAGCACAGCATAGCACGAGCGTCAATCAAGTTGTACAAAAATCCACAAAACTGAGAAAGACGTACATTACGTACTCGTACTCGAACAAAACGCTCCCCGCGCACCCGCGATCACCTCGCCATCGATTCGGTCCGGGTCGAGCTCTACTGCCTCTCTGCCCCAGTGAGCCCCGTGGCCCACCTCGCGTGAAGCCCGGTACTCACAGTGGCTCTCGTTCGCCCGTTCGAGGTTGCTGATGCCTCTGTAAAAATAATGTTTGTTCGATAAATAAAGCACCGCTTGAACTTGGCTTAAATGTTCTTTTATTACAGACAAAACGATCAATATAATGTCGGACATACTGGATTCATTGCAGCAGCAGCAACAGCAAGGACCTTCATGCCCCCCTCGTGTCTCGACGGAGACGCCACGCCTAGCCACGAAAAAGCGACCGCGCTCCTTCTGACCCCACCTCTACTGGCCAGCGCCCTCCCATACCCGCGATAGTGCCGGGCTCGCACGCGCTGTCGTGCTCACTGGGTACACGCAGGAACCCGAAACCGGAAGAAAAGGGAAACATGATCTCGCCGACAAAGTAAAAACTGGTACCATAGGAAACAGGAAGCAGCTAGTAACGAAAATAGGAGAAAACAAAGAAAGCCAAGAACCTCCGGAAGGCAAGTAACTTCTGCTTCGGCAATTAGAGGCTGAGAGTGGCTGTGAGGTGCCAAGATATGCCGAGGAAAGCTTCCGAACCAAAGAAGATAAAGCTATGTATGTCTACCATAGACTCAGACTCACTTGTTGATCTGACCAATGACGGAATTGGCGCACTGCAGCGCCGCCCGCGTGCAGTCCACGGACGTTCCGAGGGAACAGAACCCGTGGCGGTCCGGCGGCGACACCTGTGACCATCACAACAAAATGAACACAATGAACATAATGCCAGCACACTCGACAACACAGAAAAACGACAGCACAATCACAGCACATTTGTCCCTTTGTTTTCAATCCTCCGGCGGATTGGTAAAACTAAAGTTTAATAAGCTCACCACACTTCCACCTTCAAGATAAATGTATCATATGTGTCGTGTGTCAACTTAGGGTATCAGTCCCGTTACAACAGCAGATAAGGCTATTATATAATAGGCTGCTATGACGTACCTCGGTCGCGTGAGCATGTGGAACACAGCACAAAGCGAGCACAATGACAGCACAGCCACAGCACGATGGCAGCACAACCACCGCACGATCACAGCACAAGTACCAGAGCACAATCGCGTCAGATACCTCGAGCCTGCTCTCGAAGCCTTAACTTCCATCGGTTCCCGGCCCAAAACAAAGGAATAACGCTGCACAATGCTAAACAATAAATCGCCATGAATTCCGAATTATTTGCCCCAACATTACCACACGGGCGTTAGTCCGGGGGTTAAACAGCAAACCAAAACGAGCATCGAAGCTCTGCAACGCCATTGGTATTCTAGATTTTTTTTCCCATCCCAATTGTTTTCTTCGCCCCATTTCTCCAGCTCCCTCCCTCCCCTCCCTCCCTTTCGGAGCTCAGAACCGGGTCACATTGTTTAGGCACATTGGTCACATTGGCCACATTGGGCACATAGCAGGCAAATCCCCCCCGCCCCTACTACGGTGCATGCCTTCCTGCTAACTTTTTTTATCTCGAGAAGAGGTTAGCTTTTTCTTCCCTCGTTGACTCGCGCCGAATCTAAAGTGATATTGCAATATTCTATGATTGATATCTGTCAGGCGTCTATCGAAGCACGCCAGACAAAGTTCATGCCCGTCCTTTCTGCAAAGAAACTGAGGCTGTCAGGCTGCGACCGGAAGGGGAAAAACCAATTTCGTACCAGGTATACGTACTGTAGCAATAACAATTTCCTCAACGCTACAAGCCGAATTAAAGCTTTCATACAAGTAGTAATAATTTCCTCAACGTGCAATTAATCCAGACCAGGACCTGGAAAATGAAGTAAGTGCCAAATAATCGTCCAAACTCACAAGCCCAGGGGAGCCTGTTGCATGGGAAGCGAGGAAAAGTCCGCTGACAATGTGGCACACTCACGAAACGGTGCCCCCCCCCCCCCTATAAATATATGATATATTTATAGGTTGGGTTGGCGTCGGTTGGCAACGACGCTGTAAAACACGCCACTCGCTGCGTGAGCTAGACAACCAGGGTGCCGTTTTTTTTTGTTTTTTTTTTGGCGGTCACCAAAGCTGGCGGTCGAGTAGATCATTTGTGCGGGGTGGAGAACCTTTGTTCCGCACAAGGGGAATGGTCGTATCACGTAGTGTTAATATGGTAAGGCGTCCGCGAGGCAGTTACATAGTAAAACCCATTGCTGTTTCCGGAAGTGGCCACACCAGAAAATAAATTAACTCATTGAAGCTGTCGTCCATATGCAAGTCCGCCTCAGAGGCGGTTCTTAGCAGGATGCAGCTCACCCTCCATGCGACTCGCCCAATACCTCACGGCGTTTCGCGCTTGGTGCAAGCAATGTCTGCCTGGTTGGTGAAAACCCAACGCGCTCCGTCCCGGCATTGTAGGGATGCGAGGGTCTATGGTCATATGACTACGGCCGTGCACAACATGAGTACACCCCCCCCCCCCCTCCCCCCGCCGGAATCAGGCTCGTCTATGCCGAACAGAGGGGAACGCCTCCCACAAAAACCCAGGAACCGAAATGCTTTGGTTGATCACCTGCACGATGGCGACGTCCAGAGGCACGTGTTTTCGCCGAAAGAGCAGGGGGGTCTCGGACAGGAATATGGGTATGTAGTCGGCTCGACCCTCGTTCGTGGCCTGCCGCACGTTGGCGCCGATGAACATCGACTTCACCCTGAATATGCCCTGCCACGCGCCAAAACAGACACAACGGAAAGGAAATCTACACTCAATGCACACAAAACGGCAGGAAAGCTACATTAACTAAACACAGACAAAAAAAACACGGAAGGAAAAACTCACACAAAACAGACAACACGGCAGGAAATATATCTTGAATCCAAACAGGTACAAAAACGACAGGAAACATGCAATACACAAAACGGCAGAAAAGCTACCTAAAATAAACACAGAAATAAAACGACCAGGAAAGCGACAATCACGGTTTGCATATAGCATTTTGCAAGTTGTCTGCGCGGGAAGAAGTCGATATTTGGTGTTGGTGTGCGCAGGGATGGGGTGTCATCGTGTTGTCGCCACGGTCCGTGCTGCTTGGTCGTTTGCTGAACACACCAGTGCAATGTTTTAGGAAACCTCGAAGATCCCGCCTCGAGCCCATCAAGACGGGTGCAACACTTTCGTCACTTCAAAAGGAAGATAACTCTATTTCCTAGTAGTTTGGTCATAAAACGTGGGTGCAGTTCAAATAAACAATAATAAGAAAATATGCCTCACCCCCACTCTAATTCCAAGTATAATGAACCCAAAGAGTGAACGAAGTTCTAATACAAGAATAAGAACACGAGCCCCACCACCCACTGCAATGCCAAAATAAAAGGATCAGAAGATGAACCTCACCTCCCACTCTAATTCCTTTATTACAGATTGCCCTCCAAACGTGTGTGTGCAGTTCTACTACGTGAACGAATTCCTCCTATTTGTAAAATATGGGTCGCGGTATTTATGCCCCGCATTGTTCTGCCCATGTCGAACTGGAGCCGTCAAGGTTTGAAAGATGTAACGCCTTAAGCGTTGAATGGTTTCAGCGTTTAATTCTTCACGCATTTAACCCTTTTAGAACTGCAGTCCCGTTATGGGGACATATTACATGGTTAAGGCTTTACGCGTTTAAGGCTTTAAGCGTTAAGGTTTTAAGCGTTTAAGGCTTTAAGGCTTACCTTGCAGTCCTCGGTGACCAAGGGACACGGGCCTTCCGTGTGCAGCTGGTAGACGCTGACATCTTTCAGTCGCTCCTGAGACGAAGGCGTCGTTGATAACCGCACCGTTTGAGGGACGATAAAAGGGGGAAGTGTCAAAGCGTGTTTGCTACGGGAGGAGCTCAAGAGCAGCCAAAAACAAACCCAGGTGCATGTACCGGAGACTTTTACAACACAATAAAATAATGGGCGTTCATTCCTGCAGCCCCCCCTCAAGGGGAGCGCATTTCGGTGCTGTGATACTGCCAATTAGCGTCTGGTGGGATAGTCGATCCATCCATCCAACATGATACCATACACGGCAAAGGGACAAGCAATCCGTTGCGGCGCCATCTAACGGCGTTGTGATAAGGGCAGATACATCTCCTGTAATACTGCTGGGTCACCAGCAGAAAGGCTGCTATGAGATGACACCCTGTGAACTGCTGTGTGCGCCCCCTTGCCCTTGCTGCCATTGCACTCAAACCAACAGCCTCAAACCAGACCCCGCAGGCCGGGATCCGTCTGGATTGGATAAGGCCGCTCTTAAAAGCGCGCAAACCAATCTCACGATTCGTGACTACCGTACAGAAAGGTCTCGAAGCGAAGATGACATTTGTGCACAAGTATTCACACCTCGGGCAGATGATCGATTACATACTATACTATATATACAATATATAACCTTTGGATGTGCTTCGTGATCTAGATCTTTCAAGGAAGACATATTCCTGAACTGTATACTGATAGCTCACCATGTTGCCGTATGATCTGTATGATCTGCATCATGATCTCGGGCATGTTTCCTGGGTGTGATCTGTACTACACAGGTCTCGCACAACATCTCATAACGGCAGCTTAGGATCTAGATAATATATGTAGATGATCTATCTGTAGATGGATCTATCTGTAGATGATCTATCAGATTTGTAGATGATCTGTCCGAGGTGTGAAACACTAATATTCTGCAACAAGGGCGATGGGTGCACCTGCTTTCCATGCTCTGCCAAGGCCGTAGTGAGAAGCGTCGGAGTGGCCGCGATCCCCTGTACGAAAATGCGGTAGCCCGAACGGACGTCCGCGACAGCCTGCTCCGGCGTGACCACCTGCGGGTCGTGTCCGCCCGGGACAGGGGCCATAGGCTCGTGCCTGCACCCAACGAACGACCAGTCCGGACGTCGTTTCATCGGGGATGAATGGAGCACCTCACTGAAATATATATACAGTATATACATATACAAGAAAAAATTGGCTACCGATGGCGAAACTGCTGTTACTCTACAGTAGTACGAAAACATCTAGGTAGCCAAACATAAAATTACCACAACTTTTGAAACTCTTGCTCTCTATGATAAGGTTCTGGCAAGATAAAAATGACCACCGTGTTGATGTAGGTACTATGCTACAGCAGCAGCAGTAACCAGTAGCCTACTGAGTCGCTGATCGGGAACAATGTCGTATCATAGTAGCAGGTATAATAGTAGGTGTATGTACCAGCCTATCTATCTAACTCAGTAGCATGGAGTGCTATTGAAGTTAGGGCGTACTCCGTCGTGTACGTACGAATAGTACTTGGTATCAGTACAGCCATGGATATGCGGCGAAATACGAATAGGAACAATCTAAGAAACTATGCGGGGCATCTAGACACTGTTCGACGCTGAAGGTCTGGAAGAGTAGCGTTCTTGAGAACAGTACGTAGTACGTGGAACGGTCACGAGCAAGCATTCACGGAACGTTGCTGTGGGTCGGTCAGTACAACCACCCGATAGAGCATATCTAGCCGTAGAGCCGAGCGTGTCGAGGCTGGTTGCGCCCACCAAGCTCACAACCAACAACCAACAACCAACCATCTTCTCAGCTCTGTCTGATCTTTTCTTTCAACTAATACTGGCCCAGAGAGAGCATTCTTTGTAACATCATACGTTTCTTCTGAGAGAAGCTAACGAGCGCGCCTAACGGCGGCTCGCGCCAAGCCTCTGGACTAGCACGTCCACCACAATGCCACAAGGGGACACCGTCACCCAACACACCGCTCTTGGAAATTGTTGATCTACAGCAGTGGAATTAGGTTCTTCTAAAAATGAGGAGACCCGTTGCCCCGGGTGGTGCCCGCCCGTGACAGGGACGGTACGCTCTTGCCTGCAGCCAACAAAACGACGTTTTACCGGAGATGACACGCCTGCCTAACGTGATCATGATCATCACTGGTGAAAATGTTTATTATTTTTCATACCAAGTACGTTATTAGGGAGGATACCCCTTGCCTCGACAAATCTTGCACGAGTTCGACCCGGGTATGTTAGCGTTGAGATTGTCGTTCTTCCGAAGATGCCACCCACTATATACCGACATCTACTACTCTTACCCAAACTTACTAAGATATGCAAGTATACCTGGCATATTATACTTGGTGGTAGTCATACATACGCTGTGGTTTCGGATAACCCCGTAGGCGCCTTTCTCTGCCAAAGGAAACGCCGAGAGCACGTTATCATACCAGGTACCAGGTGTACGCTACGTACAGCAGTCTTGTTGATGGTATAAGTTCTTTACGGTGGACCGGAATTGTAATTGATAAAAAGGTACCCTTCCGCTCGCGTTTTGTGCAAGAGAGTATTTACTGTAGACATAATTACATGCTTATTGGTAAAACAATCACCTACAAATAGGTGATGTACCCCTATAATGCGCGTCTCACCTCCAGTGCATGTCGACCAAGGCGCGTGGAGTGGAGTGGATGCATCGTGACGCCGACCTGACAAGTAGAAAATGTGGGACAGATCGAACAGATCAATGATATTGAACAGATCGAACAGATCCATCAGACCCAAGAACGCACCGCAATACACGGCGACGGAATATTTAAGGCGTTAATGCTTAATACTAGTCAAATGTGCATGCCGCCTCTCTCTGTGGTACCAGGTACGGTATAACGATCAAGGCCGAGCTACACACGCACACACCCACACGCCTTGAACACCTTACCACCAGGTACCTGCTCGTAAGGTGTTTACTGGACCCACCTATTGGTGCGATGCACACGAATGACTGACCCGATCAGCCTTGAACGCCTCATATTCCTGTATGCACCCTTTGCACCCTATGCAGTATTAGGTAGTGTGATACCTTGGTACCTGGTGTGGTGGTTAGTTGCGTCGAGGACCCGCACTCTCTTCCACCTGAACAGCAGTATCAGTAGTAGTATGTCAGTGCTTGTGTTAGATATCGGAGTAAACATCGGTTCGGATCCCATACAGGCCCAAAAAAACGATATTCGATATACAAAAAAAACGATATCCGATATCCGATATACACCCCGAAAATTATCGTATCGGATTGGATCGGATCGGATCGCTAAAACATCCGATGCCGATAAGGACGATAAGCGAGGCGGAAAAGCGGAACTACAGATCATGGTACTGTCGAGGAGCACGCAGTTCGTTTTTTTATGACACCTCTCGTCGAATTATTAACCTAGGACACTCAACAGGGTGGGGCGGGGGGTGTACTTATTTCATGTTGTGCACGGCAGTAGTCGTATGATCATAGACCCTCGCATCCCTACAATGCCGGGACGGAGCACGTTGGGTTTTCACCAACCAGGCAGATATTGCTTTCACCAAGGGGGGGGGAACGGATCGAAACCCCCTCCTAGACGAAAGGCGTTTTTATCGCATATTGGGACACCTTATTTTCTGATTTGATAACCGGTGTACGCTTTCCGATTGTTCGGAACTTCCGATACGATGCCCAACACTAACCATCATACAGCAGATTATGCTGCTCCCACCCGGGAATACGCCAGATCATGCAGATTAGGAATACATCTTACCCGAACGATCTAGATCATCAGTGGGAATGATCTGTCAGTGATCTGTTGATGATCTGTTGGTGATCTATTGATGATATGTTGATGATATGTTGATGATATGTTGATGATATGTTGATTATCTGTTGATGATCTATCTCATCTGTCCGACTTTTGATTTTTTTTTCCAACTCATATACTTCGAAGTATACCAGGTATACCTGAAAGTGGGTGCAAATCGAAAAGTTTTTTTGGACACTGGACATGCATGGAGAGCATCGACAGCTTTTGGTGGTGTTTTTGTTGCGGGCGACCCGGAAATAAAAATTCGGTTACTGCTCTACAGCAGTAGTTCATTTCACGTCGACGCCTGTTGTTACGCTTCATTCATATATAAACCACTCCTGGTCCTGCTGCCTGTAACCTCTCGAGAGAGGCGCCGTCGGAAAAATTGAGGTTGTTGTCAGCTGCCGCTCTCCTGCAACGTAGTCTCAACTCCCGGCATTACTGGACTATCGTATAGGAGTACTGTAGTGCATGGAGTTGCTGTGAATACGACGTACATACAATACACACCTTAGGGTTTAATATTAATAGTAGTATTCATAGAACACAGCACGCAGCACACATCAGTTCAACTCAAATGAAAATTCGGATCTACAGCGACATTTACTTCTACTGATAATGCTGTAGGTGTTGTCGTTCCTATTAATATATGCTATCGGCGAGCCCTTACGAATGTGAACATCGAATCAGTGTATTGCTGTATGATACGTACTGACAATCTATGTACGAGTACATAAGTGAAAGGAAAACCGACGCCCGACGCCACACTCCCCTCCGTCCCCGAGTACAGGGCTCCTAATAAGAAACAGGCTAATAAGAAATCCAAGCTGATATTTGGAGGAACATATTAAAATATAGCATAGCTGTCGCTAGAAACTCGCGCAGCAGGATATTAATAAATGTCGTCAACTTGTGTGCATTGGTGGGGAAAAAAACAGGAAAAAACGTCGACGACGTGCCTCGAGAACCCGCTCTGCCCTCCCTCCAGGTGGTACACGAGATGATGGCGTAACACTTAGGTAGATAAAGGGGGACGGAAAAGTGCAGACATACTCAACTGTTCAATCAAGTAAAAGGGGGACGGAAAAGTGCAGACATACAGCTGTACCGGCCCGCTCATAAGAAACCAGAAATCGGGCTTAGGCTGACATTCTTATTTTAGAAAGGGGTGTGTCCCACACTAACTTCAGTATAATAGCTGTCGACTTTCTTATTTTCCCCGTAATGTTTAGGCTGAGTTTCTTGTGGGGCACTTTCTTATGAGAGGGCCGGTAGTGTACTCAACTGTTTAACCAAGTAAAAAAACGGTCGACGCTCTATAGCGAGGGGTCCCTACTCCCTATCACAAGAGCCTTGGTCAAAAATAGAAACTCGCATTCGCTCGTAATTAGGAATTCGGGAGTCTTTGTATTGAAATTAGTGTGGAAATCACCCTATCTCAAACAATAAATCCAGCGTGAGCCAGCTTTCCTGTTTCTTATTATTAATATTCGTAGGTGTCCTGTACTGCATGGGCTAGATATTACGCCCGTATCATACTCGTAGCTGACAGTTGGTCGTATTATACGTAGCGGCCTACGATGCACACAAACTCTACAGTCTGCAGTCTGCACCTCGCATCTGTTCTGTCTGTAACCTTCATATCCCAGCTCTTGCTCTCAAGCGCAGCTACTGCTGCTGTACGTAAAATACCAGCACGCTGTACTGCTGGTGCTGTCGTAAAATACCAGTGCGCTGGGCTGCTGCTGGTGTACGTACCTGCTGGTACTACTGGTGTACCACATCAACAGCAGTACGAGTATGCGTCTGGTACAAACAGTACTGGTACGTACAGCAGCAATAGTACCGCTGTACTCTTTTATTTCAGTATACATTTTTTTGGGTAAGTTAGCCTGTGACCACGGGAATCGACCGTGTCAAGTGTTGGATTAGTACGGACAGATGGAGGTACTGAATAGAGAGACCGGCACGGTTTTTAATGTGAAGACAACAACAACAACAACAACAACAACAACAACTCAATAGTACCGCTGTACGTACAGTCTACACCAGACTACTGGACTATGCTGCTATGGCCGTGATCAAGATTGGAAGCGAGGATAGGTTCCCGAGCACGAGCAGTGTGAACGAGAGAGTGTCGACAAAGATAAACGCGTACCGCCAGCCTACTGATGTAGTGGAGCTCGGTTTGACAGTAGAGCGTGGTGCAACGTTGCCGACAACGGACCGAGCGTACTCGAGGCCAAGTGCTGGCATGGCAGCTGGCAGGGACAAGAGCCAGCGCGGACCGAAATGCGGCGCAATAAACATCATGATGTGTAACCTCAAGTACGAGCTGATCTCCCGCCGTCGAATACGTCGAGAGTGTGGAGTGGAGAAGAGAGTAGAGAGGATGTGGGGTGTCGGTCAGCGTTCTTCGTGAGTTTCATCTCGACTGCTGCTGCTGCTGCTGCTGCTGCTGCCGTACCGCTGTATTGTCGACCGTGGTCGCAGCTACCAATAGGATTCGACGGCGAAACGAGGACATCAGCAGTGGTACCACTTGTAGCAGCGATGGGAATGGGCATGTAAACATGTACCACAGCAGTGTGACAGCTGAAGACAGCCGCTTGGCACGTTTAGCAGAGCCCCTCGCCGAAGATAGACGGGCAGGGTCATGGTCACGGCACAGCAGTACCCGAATCTGTGGGGTGTGGGGTGTGGAGAGTGGAGAGGCTTCAACCTTCAACCTACTGGAAAAACACCAAGAAACACATACTGCTGCTGTATCTATCTTGAGACCTGGAGTTACTTCAGCGGCAGTCGTCCTATGCGCTCGCTGGCAACGGCAGTGTGCGTAGAACACGTCGATCTATGAATAGCTAGAGATACAGTAGTACAGCAGTATCTTGAGGTTGGACTTACCTTGCAGAGAGATTCGTATAAAGTGACGCGCTGCTCGCCCGGTCCAAGGGGCAGTGGGCAGCGTTTTTGTTTTTTGTTTCAAGCCGCAGCATGAAAACAAGTTCAGAACACAGCTCAGAGTTGACCAATCACCAGGAGGCAAAAAAAAAAAAACCCGGCACAATATCAGTAGCGAGCATTTTGCGGCTTGATCTGTGAACTGTGAGCTGTGAGCTGTGCCGGGCGAGGCCGGCTGCTGTTATTATACTCGTTTCGCGAGGGGAGTGCACCTCTCTCCCCTTTGCCCTTTACTCTGCCTGACATGCTGGCGGAGCTGGTGGGAGGCCGGACGTCGTGAGGGAGCTCCACATGGGGTGTTTTATTGCCTTCATTCAATGGAGGTACGAGGTATACTATAGGTGCTGGTACAACAGTAGTGTACTAACTGTTGTACGATCCACTTATTACTACTGTTGTACTGTGCGCCCTAAACCTACAGTAACTCTAGCGCAAAGGGCAGCAAAGGGAAGGGTTGATATAGTTGCGGTGGGCGGGGAGTGCTACACGCGGCACGTTGGAAACAAGGCAAGAGCCGAACTGCACAATATAATACTTTTTCGCGGCATGCCGCGGGCACTGCCGTGACATGCCACGACACGCCGCGGAACGACTGCCGCGGCAAGGCCCACGACAACTGCCATGGCAACCCTCGCGATATGTCACGGTAAGGCCCACGGTAACCACGGCAAGATCGACGGCAATACTCACGGCAAGTCCCGCGGCACGTCCCGCGGCATGTCCCTCCCGCGGCAAGTCCCGCAGCAGTTAGCGCGACTAGCCCCGCGGTAAGCCCAGCGGCAAGCTCCGCGGCAAGTCCCGCGGCAACACCCGCGACCATACGTACCCCCGGCGAGTCCCGCGATAGGTCGTGCGGCAAGTACCGCGGCAACACCCGCGGCAAGTCCCGAGGTAGGTACCGCGGAAAGGCCAACGATAACACCGGCGGAAAGACCCACAGCAAGGCCCAATGGGAACAGGGTGCCAGGTGGGCCTTCGGCGGCTCCTGCTCCGCGGAGGGCTGATTATATATGTCTGCGTCTTGTGGATGGGAGCAGGGTGCCAAATGGGATGGACTCACTAAGGGGTCAGATATCAAGTGGGAACAGATTGCCAGGTGGGGGCTTGCTGTGGGTGCTGCCGTGGGCATTGCCGCGGTGCTCGCCGCGGGACTTGCCCCGGGTGTTACCGCGGGACTAGCCGCGAGTCTTATCGCGGGACATTCGGCGGGGTGTCGCCATGGGTCTTGCCTCGGTTCTTGCTGCGGGTGTTGCCACGGGACTTGCTGAGGATCCTGTCGTGGTCTTTGCCTCGGGACTTGCCGGATACATGACTCGAGTGGTGCTGCGGGGTTCCCCGCGTGTCCTATCATGGGTCTTGCCGTGGGTGTTACGGTGAGTTTTGTCGCGGGTCTTGTCGTGGCTCTGGCCGCGGCTCTTGTGGTGAATTTTGCCTGGGGTTTGCCGTGGACGTTACGGTGGGTCTTGCCGTGGGTCTTGCCGGGGGGTTCGCCGTGGACATTGCCGCCCGCGAAGTCTGCCGTGGGAGGCCATGGCAAGTCCGACGGTAATATCCGCGGGCACAACGGTGGCACGCCCCGCGGAAGAGGGTAACCCGTGGGCCTTGACGCGGAATGCCGTGGCATGCCGCGGGCACTGCCGAGGGCACCGTCAGGAACACGTCATAAAATGTGGATCCGTGAAGTTAACGAAGCCGGGCACCATGAATAGAGGAAGAGTTGGCAAAACTGTCTCGGGCAAGAAAGGCCATTGGACACGTTCATCACAGATTCGTCCCTGCAAGGCCCACGTTGGACAATGGTCTTGCCACCAAATCAATCCCCATAGCGATATATGTATACACTCATAGTTGTTCTTCTTCAAATAATGGAATTGTATCTCACGAGCAGGTCTTGACTGTGGTCCAACGCAATATCGCCAGAACACCAGAGTGCCAGTCATTGGAACTCAGTCAAGAACTCACCAGTTCCAATTATTCTGGAGGAGCCAGCCCCAAGGGCACGAGCAGAGCGGAAGATTCATGCTACGGTATGCATAGAGGTGTGCACACCATGTTTCTGCCTTCTGAGGGTGGTCACTTGAGGAGCTCCATTAGACCTCACTCAAAAACTGAAATTGGAGGGAAATAAAAGTGCTATACACCCGATGAACAATCCCATGGCCTGAGTAAAACATGAAGACTACAGTAGTTTTGCGCAATAATGAAAGACCGACGATTTTGTGTTAAGGATCTCGATCATTCAGAAAACATTTCGGCCAAACAACGGTATACCTCAACATTACCTCGGGTTGGAAATGATGGAGTTCTCGCGTGTCTCAAGGGCAAGATAAGCTGGTACGACTGAGCGCCCTCGCCAGTCCCGAGGATACAAGTAGCTGAAATATTTGAGTCCTCGTCAGTCCCGAGGGTACTACTAGTAGTAGCAGGGGTGACTGATTCCTCGCCAGTCCCGAAGGTACCATAACCTGATATGGCCGAGTCCTCGACAGTCCCAAGGGTATCAGGGGCTGAGGTGATTGGTACTCGGAGGACTGGTGCTCTGGCGACCTCTCTTTGCGTGTGTGTATGGGTACGAGTGTGTGTGTCTGCTCAGCAGACAATGCAATCGCGACCACATTTAAGTCGTCAGAGTGCCAGTAACAGTCCTCTCGGACTCAGTCGATGACTCACCAACACCTGCCATTTATGGGGACCTACACTGTAGCCTCAAGATTGTCGCTTGTTTCAAGGGTATGGCAGGAGCACGTGACTGAGACCTCGCCAGTCCTGAGGGTACCATGATCTGAATGGGCTGAATCCTCGCCAGTCCCAAGGGTGCTAGAAGCTGAATCGGCTGAGTCCTCGCCAGTCCAGAGGGTGCCAGTATCTGGAATGCCGGAATCTCAGCCCGTGCCAAGGGTAGGAGGAGCTGAAACGGCCGATACTGGGAGGACTGATATCCTGACAACCTTCGGTAGACAGTACACATGGATCTGAAGTCTGAAGAGCAGCACCGTGTTACACAGAAATGTGTCACCAACGAGCAGCACAATGTTACAGTTACAGAGCAATGCCACTTACGCCATTTCGTACAAAGAGCAGGGTGGCCGAATCCTCAGTGAACTCCGGCGGCATCCGCTAAATACCCATAACTTTTGCCGGCTGCATGACGCAGCTGACTTGCTTTCGTATGTATGTACGTACCGGCGCAAATAGGGTTACGCGATACTTGTAGCACGTTTCGTTTCATCCAGGCACACGTCTGTCTATAGACTATAGGTAGATAACCCTTTTACCATGGAAACCTTGGCGTCTAGGACAGCTCATCGATACGTACATGCCAATCGACTGGAAGCACATCATATAGGGAACACTTGAACCGCACCGTGCAGCCCTTCGGGTCACGCAGTAACTATCGCGGCGAGGCCGAACGGCCCATATCGATTCTAAGTAGACTGCAGTACCGGCCGACAAGTAAATAGCCACCTCACAGGCAGTTCTTTGCAGGGTGCAGCTCACCCTCCATGCGACTCGTCCAATGCCTCAAGGCGCTTCGCGCTTGGTGCAAGCAATGTCTGCATGGTTGGTGAAACCCCAACGTGCTCCGTCCCGGCATTGTAGGGGTGCGAGGGTCTATGATAATACGACTACGGCCGTGCACGACATGAGTACCCCCCCCTCCCCCCCCATTAGGAGAACGGGGGCCCATGTTCAATCTCGAGCGCCACCTTGATACCGTCGGAGGCTATTTGCGACGTGCGCAATGCGTATATTCGAATTCCCGTAGCTTCCGGCCAGACGGGCGTGTCCGGTTTTGTTGTACGAAAGCTGCATATGTATGCCAAAGCTGCATCTGGCCTACCAGGTAGGTATAACTCGCAGGTTCTGTCCTCGCGTGTTATGTGATGGCTTTAGCTTCCGCCCTTTTCGATTTCCTGCCGTAGGAGCGGCCTCTTGACTCTTGACGATGGATGCGTGCTACGAGAGAGGTAGAGGTATACCTTTGTTTGGCTGAAACGATTTCCGAATGATCTATTAAAGGCTCCTTAACCCGAAATCGTCGGAAATTGGTTCTTGTCTTGCCATAGTTTTGGTTGAAAGAGGTTTTAGGCCATGGGGATTGTTGATCGGGTAGCGTACGGTAGGTCATTTATTTCCGTTCAACATCAGGTTTCGGGTGAGGTATAGAGCTCCTCAAGTGATAAGTAGCCGCCCTCATAAGGCGAAAACATGGTGCACCTCTATCGTGACATGCGTCGATGCTTGTTGTTGTTGTTGTTGTTGTTGTTGTCGCATTTGCTCACCGCCAAAAACCTAGTCCGTGGTGACAGGATACTTTCCAACAACTCTGGAGCAGAAAAACACCCCAGGAAACAATAACGTATAACAAACCAGTACAAGTCATACGTGAAGGACTGTAGTTCCTGTATGCGCTCCGTGCACCTGGGAAGGTTACTACTCCTAGCGGTGAAGGAGGTCGCTTTGTAAACACTGAACGCCACAGGTTTCACACTGAAACCATCGAGCGTGGGGCAGGTATGACCCCAGGAAAATATGCGCGTGGGACACGTTCTTACAATACATGATATCCTACGGTAGAGAAAATTGGATTTGTGGGGAAAGTAGGAAATGCCATGTTCTTAAATAACGTACCATCATACGGTGTGGAATTTGGATCTGGGGGGATAAAAAGGAAATATCGTGAAAACTATTACGTATATGGTCCTGGAAATTGTCTACCCCTAAAACCACAACAGGGTTTGATTTCTGTGCTATTCATAACAAAGGAGGCATTTTTTGTCGGATCATTCCTTGCATTTCCCAGCACATCTTTCAGGTACATTTATGCGGCGTCCTGAACAAGCCATCGTCAGAGGCGAATACCTTTGCCCCCCCCACAAGGTGCAGATCTTGGAGGTGTTCTCTCTCAAAACACCAGACATCCCCGTTGGCCCACTGAGGTCGGAAAAAGGTTTGGTGTGTCTCGATAAGGTAGGTAGCGTAAATATAGGCGTGGACCTAACTATCCTCGGGCAATATCCGGCAGATTTAAACCACATCGTCGTTGTCTACAGTATCTCCAGCTTCGTAATTTCCAACTGCGGCGGGTCTCGAAGAGGGCGCATACAGGGCTTACAATCCACGAGGATGCATTTTACTGCGCAACCAACAAACATGCAAAACTAGTTCTATATGTGCAATTGGACAGTTCATCCTCCGCCCGGCGGTGGAAATATTGAAGAGCCGTTCAACAACCCGTCGACTGTTGAAAACGTGCCCCTGTGCAAATATCTAAACTGAAGCATATCCTTCTCAACCACTATCTGCTCGCACTTGACGTCTAGGTGGCAGTTCTCTCAACAGCTATCTGCCCGAACTTGGAATCTAAATCGGCAGCAATGCCACACCTGATAGGGGTGGCGGCATATTGTCTGAGCTCCTCACATGAGGTGATCTCAATGTCATATCATCATATCATCTGATGCACCCGAAACATGCCTTCCAAGAACGTTTGTTCGCCCAACCCTAATACCTGTTTGTGCTAGTCCGCTAGTCCGATAATCCCAACGCAAACACGCAGTAGTAGTACAAAGATCCTTCCAACCGGTATGAAAACTAACTTGATGATCTCAACCGGTCCAGAAGTCTATTAACATAGTGAAGAAGTACCACCTCTGCCGTGGCATTACTCGTGGATAGTGCACTACACTATGAATAGTTATGTTTACAGTAGAGGTGCGCCATGTTACTGCTATATCTTTTTCTGAAGCTCCCACTCTCTCACTTGAGTATATCTATACTAATACTAAGTCAAAACCTGTTAGGGAGAAGATGCAAAATCCCATGGCTTAAGCCTAAAATGAAAAATATGGCAACACAAGGATGAAATTTCGACGATTTCGGGTTAAGGGGCTCCGTCATTCAGGATTGTTTTCAGCAAAAAAAGGTATACCTCTATCATAGCACACGTCAGCTCTTAGAATCACCTTTTCCCGCAAAGCCCCCACGCCGCCGGGCAAGCGGCGGTGGTCGACGGGTTATCCCCGATCCCCGAGAGTTCGACCGCAATATCTATCTCCGAATATTGCGCCGCTCCACACGTCACCTCAAACTTACTACCCACCTGCCACCGAGCAAACATAAATATCATACATGGTACCGTCAAAAGTGTAGTTGTGGATTTACCCCACCGTGTCATCATCATCCACGGCGCCTATTTACAACTTATGGACTGCAACACTTTAAGTGCAGTCCACACTCTATTATAATATTATAATACATATGATCGTTTTAGTGTTGTAGGGGTGAAACGGGGTGACCAATAGACTACACCTCTTCTTTGATTGGTCAACACTTCTACTGTACCCTGATCCCACCCGAACCATATCCCTTTTGGCACCCTGCTCCCATTGAGTAGGCGCAGTAGTATAGGGTTGGGGTTGGGGTTATAGGGCCAGGATTGTCGGAATAGCGTGTGGACTGCAGTTAAGAGCTGCAGTCCAGGGGCGGTAAACTTTTTCTCCTCATTATATCTGTATGCTTTGCCAAATCAACTCCCTATTTGTAGTACCTACCGTAGCACTGGACTAAACACCCCTAATTGCAACACCGTGTCCCGTAAACTTCAATGTAGACGTCCGACTGTCTCGGATGAACTCAAGGCGATGTAGGACACCAGATGATGGCCCGGCAAAGTACGAGGAAAGTTCCGCTATACCAGGTATGTGCGATGGTGAACCACAAGATTGGATGGCCTCCCGGCTCAACTCCTGAAGGCCCTGGCCGACGAAGGAGACCTCAGCACCCTGGGAAAGATCTACGACATCATGTGCAGCGGGGAGGGGGTGTGCGGCAAACATGGAAGAGTTTCAACGATCAAAGTGTTGTACGATAAGACGTTCTTGACCGAGTGTGGTTATTGTCGAGGCTATTTTCTCGTGGCACACGCCGGCGAAAACCTCCTCAATATCATCGCGGGCCGCCCCACCGATTACTGCGGAAGGGATGGCATCCTACCAGAGGAATAGTGTCGCCTTAGACCGCGGTACTCGAGTATCGACATGATGTTCCTAGATGGCGCCTGCAGGATCTTGGCTAGACGTAAGACACTCCACGCCTTTCATGTGCTTGATTGCGCCGTGGCGAGGAGGACTGCAGAGTACGACGACGGTCATGGTGCCTGTGTGAGCGGCGTTCGGCTTTACGGTTTCGGAGGGCAAGACAGAAATTAGGTGCTTGCAGACGAAGGGGACGGAAAATGCCCCGGCCACTGTCACAGTATTCGGCCAGGTAAACTCGCACAAACAAACGACCGAGTTTGTGTACTGGGGCGGGGCTGCCACCAAGCAAGCTTCTCAGTAGCGAGATCGTCCCACGTCTGCAGAGGACATGGCCATGCTTCCGGCGTTATATCAGGAAACGTATGTCCACCCAGGCGTGTGCTTGTGTTTGAAGGTACCGATACCGATATCATACCGAGGCTGAGGTACTGTAGTCGAATCTGTTCTCTACGGGTGCGCCGCGTGGAGCCCGAGAAAGGCCCGCTACGACAAGCCCCGACAGGTCCACCACTTCGTGCTCCTTCGATGCTGAGCCTGGCGAGAATTATTGTGAGACGACTACACCCAAAGCGTATCCTACGCCAACGCACCTGCCAAGGCAGGCCCTGAGAACATTGTTTGGGCGACAGTGCGCAGACGGCGGATTCGTTTCACGTACGTACAGAAGAAGAGCAGAGGCCGGAGAGGTTCATATATGGGGAGTTGGTGGGGGGTAATAGCTACGCCGGTGGACCGTAGGAATAGTGAATAGGGTGTCCCCAAAGAACCATCCATCTGCTGGAGTGCGGAATCGCGTGTGAAGGATCGGTTGAGGCAGGATAAAATACCAGCAGCCGGTGCAGATGAGTAGAGGACGGAGCGGAGACCTTTACGTCGTGGAAGTTCCATGAAACCCATGGGAACAACACGGAAGCACCATGTGAAATCGGAATTCCCGTGGAAGCACAACAGAACTCCGATGGGATCTGCGAAGTATCACAAACGTCCCACGGAAGTCCCACGGAAGTCCCATGGAAGTCACATGAGAAGGACATGGGCACTCTTCAGTCTGATAGGAGTCCCATGGATTTCTATTGAAGGTACCACGGAAGTCCTATGGGATGATTAAGTCCCACGGAAGTCCCATAAGACTCCCAAGAAACGTCCCACGGAAGTCCTACGGATTTCCCATGGAATAACTACGGAAGCACCAAGGGGGCTTGCAAGCCCCATAGGAAGACCACGGAAGCCCGACAAAAGTCCTTCAAAAGTCCCATGATTTCACTACGGAAGCACCATGGGAACTTTAAAGTCCCATGGGTATACCATGGAAGCACACCTGAGGTCCCATTGGAACACCGAAGTCCCACGGAAATTCCATTCCCATGGAAGTCCTACGAGAACCCTATGGGCATAACACGGAAGTACCGTGGGAACTCCGGAGTCACACGAAAGACCTACGTGGGACTTCCATGGGACTTCGATAGTACATCGATGGGACCTCCATGGGGCGTTCATGGATTCCAGTGAGACCTCCATTGGACTTCCATGGGACTTCCTGGGGACCTGCACGGGACTTGCATGGGATTACAGCGTCTCCATGGGAACACGCCAAATCTTTGGGACTCCATGGGACTTTCGTGGTACATGAATGCGACGTCCATGCGGTTCACGTAAAAGCCCCACAAACGTGTGATAAAATACGCTCAAAATAATTATAGTTATTGTGTATCCCTGCCCTCAGGTTATGTCAAGCGTATTTTCGCCATGTGATATGTTGTTTTTCCACTGCATGCTTATCAATTCTTGGAGCCTGTTTTGTGATTCATACTTCTCTTGTGTCGAAGAGTTCATTTTAGAACAACAATATGTTTCTCGCGTTTCGCACGAACCACCAGGTCTGCACCGCAGCAGCAGTGGAACATGTTCTACTGGTTCCCCATTTTCCATCGTGTTTAATTAAATGTTGGCTATATCACAGCGCGGGTGTTACGAGCATCATTTTTTCAGGCGGCAAAAGCGTCGAGGGATCCACATGGAACGAGCCCCAGTTTAAGGCACACATTTTGGTAGACTCGGACAAGAGGGGACATACAGTGAACAAGTAGTCGATATGCTAGAGGGGGGGGTGAAATCGCATCGCCCGGTGTTCCACGTTGATAATGGTTCCGCTGGTGCAGGGCACGCGACGCCATACATCAATAACGAAACGTACGGGCGCATGACGAGTCTTTGTGGGCGCACGATAATCTCGAAATGTATCGGAAGCCCCTTGGTGGCAACACGTCATCAAGAGGTCGCTACTGTACGCCGCAAATAATACGCATAAACTCATGTACGTAGACAGGTCTTGTGGGTGTACAGAACCCCGGAAGAGATCGGAGACCCTAGGCAAAGAGCACACGTCATCCAGGGCTTTCGGCTTTTGAATAGACATGCTGGTTCAGTCGGGAACCTGGTATTCACATCACCCCCCCCCCAGTAACCTGGTATTCACATCACCCCCCCCCATTTTTCGTTCGGTTATGTGATTTCACTACTAAAACCAATACCTGGTGAGTTCCAGTTTTCGTTCGGTTATGTGATTTCACTACTCTACTAAAACCAGTACCTGGTAAGTGAAAATGAAGACAGACATCCTGAATAGGCATCACGTCTTTGACAGGGTTTGTGGACAACGATGACGAGCGCAAGTCCAAGCCATGCATCCCGAGCCGGTCGAATCAACCTGCAGCGTAGATAGAGTCTTTCCAAGCACAGCATGCAAGCCGGCCATATCAACCTAATGTCTCACCAATCGCAGCACCCAAGCACTGATCACTGGCATAGGGTTCGAGTTTGGATTCGAGTTCAGGTCGGGGGGTCGCCTTTAGCGCCAAGCGCAAAATCTCCGTAAATATTCACCATCAATGTGTGACCACGTCTCCCGCACTCAACACGCCATGGAAGCCATGTGGGCACCCAAACCCAACGTGGAGAGGCACCATGGGTAGCATTACATACGTACAGGAAAATATACCTCACGCAGGATTGCACAAATAATGCCACTGAATGAATGCTGAAACGCGATGCGACAATATGTACAACGAAACACGTGCGTGCATCAGTGATTGCTAGGTCTGACGCTGGGCAAGTATGCGCGTGCAAGAAGAGTCTACCCATAAACGAACAATACGATATTATCGTTCGTTGGTATTTGTGGCTACGTACGGATGTGTAGCTGTCGTGTAGAGCGATACATTGCTGGTGGATAATTGGGGCAGATAGCGCAGCACGGTATGACGCTACCATTTCCCGACACGATGGGATGCCCCGAAAGCGACGTCGTTCCTAGGAAAATGTCGTTAAGTGCATCAAAGACAGGCGTAGGGGACGAGACACTGACATGGCTTTTTTTCATGCTACCAAGATGGACAGCAGTCTCCGTGGTTCACCATATTGGTAACCCGGTAAATTACTGGCGAAAGCTGAGTCGGGCTGAATACGGGCCGTGCTAAAAAAAGTATAACGTGGTGTTGGGATTTGAGACCGTCATGTTCATGAACATACGATTCGCTAAAACTTGATCGCTCGTTCTGAATCGAAGAAGGACACAATCCCATTCGTAACTGCCTACATTGGGTGTCGGTTTGTTCGTTGAGCGTTCGACGGTTACGCGAGCCGAACGCTTTCGACTGTGCGGTGTGGGAATTCGAGCTGGGATTGTGTGTGTTCGTCACATTACACGTAGGGGCACACCTCTTATTTCGCTGACAGGTATTGCTGTACTTGCTGTAGTACGGCCGGGGGTCCAAACAATACCTAGTATACAGTATATAGTGAAGAGTCAGGTGTCGACGATAACACGCCATCGAAGGGTTTCCGCACATTGATAGGCATATTTGGCCAGTCGCGAACCAGGCATTCACAAAAGTGTCGTATTTACGTATCATGTCAGCTACGTTCGTTACCCCGCTAAACTATGTCGCGAAATACGACCACAACCTGGAACAATACTATTAATAGGTGACATAACACGGTATAACATATCGCACCTGGTAAGTAAGCCTGACCAGGTAACACTCGCCACTTTTGTATTTTGACGATAACATTTTACTTACTTGTGTATGTATACTGCAATATGCTGTGCTACGTACTTCGTAGGATATCTGATAATACTAATGCAATATCATGCTATCCTCTCATCATGTTATCATCTTGTCATAATAAGCTAGCATCTTATCCTATCTAATCATGTTATCAAGTTATCATCCTACTAAACACTTGTCATCCGCGTCACAACAATTTTTTTGTGACAACATGAAAATCTCATTCTTAAACAAAGTCAAATGCTGGGAATACGCGAAGCACAAAGTGTAGCGGCAAGCTGATTATCAGCCATCTTGGCCGTACTCAAGAGGAGCGGTTTTAGCTCGCAAAACATACCAGACAAAGCACCAAACATATTGACGATATTATAATGCTGTTTATTTTGTGCTTTAGGATGTTTATTTTTCATAAATCACGATAATTCGTCGACCCAACCCAATCCAAACTCCAATCCTAATCCCATCTCCCACCCATAATACAGGCGATCGCCGCCCGTTTTGGACAATCTGAACAACATGTGCGGACCACCACAAATAAATACTATCATCGTGACATGTTTGGTACTTTATCCGGTATCTTTTGCGTGTAAAGAACGCGGTAAAGGCTACTGGTATTCAAGCTGATTTAATACGAATAATACCAGAGAAGATGTTGACGGTTATCCGCCAATTCCACGAAGGCATGCGAGCTCGCGTGCGTACGGATGACGGTGAGCACTCTGAATGGTTCGATGTCACTCAGGGACTGCGGCAAGGATGTGTGCTGTCACCGCTTTTGTTCAATGTCTTCTTCGCTGCTGTGATACACGNGTTGGTGGTGGTGGTGGTTGTAGTGGTGTTGTTGGTGGTGGTTGTTGGTTTACACTAACCTATACGGTATAGCCTTAATCTAGTCCGTGATCGCGAGACAAGACGGGCCCAAACAATTATATAACAGATATCGACGTAATCGATTATTGTTAATAAACGCACCGCATCTCTGTCTGTCTGTCTGCTGTCTTTCCGCTACGGAAGGTTCCAAGATTGGGTTTGCTATGGCATGCCGGCGGGTGTGGTGCGGGTGAAAGGGATTTTGGCGTTCGACGAAGACAGACTCACCAGGTAAGGGCCAGTACTATTACCACCAATAGTAGAGAAGGTATAGGAGGTAAGGCGACCTGGTACATACTGTAGGCCGTGTGCGCTCGCAGAAAACAAATGCGAACATTAAAATGAATTGCCGCCGCACTCAAAACATACCACCAAAAACTGCAGCACCACCAAGCAACAAGGGCCGCTAGGTCAGGGGAGGATGTTGTTAGGGTGGGTCAGGGGTGAACGAAACAAAAGATAAAAACGACGCCCCACTTTTTGTTCTTGAGTCCTAGACAAGAGGGGAGGGCGTATGCTTACTACATAACCCAAGTAAACATACTTTCAATAAGAATGTTTCATTTTTTTTTCAGAGAAAGTCGCCCACGGAAATCTCACCTTTCTGGTTTTTGTTTGTTTGTTTCTCATTCTGAATGACCACGGGCTATATGTGCTATATACATGAACTTGAGAGGTGGATATTGACGATATAAAATGACGGTTACAGCAGTAGTAGTAACGGCCACTGCGTGGTGATTGGGGGATGGTATGATACTATGGTTGCTGTCTGAGTTACAATGGTTGATGCAATGCAAGGAGTCGTACGGCACGGGCGCAATATTTAGAGATGATCCTACCCGTACTGTACTGTCTGTGCTACTGCTGGGCGCTCACGCTGCTCCTACGATAGACTGCCAATGTTAATAATGTTGATAACACCAAAAAAACAAAGTTGTCGTTTAGTTTTTATTTTGGTCACTATCCGTTATACCCCTAATATCCATTATATCCCGTTACATCCGTTACATATCCGTTATATATCCGTTATATCTCTTATATCCCTTAAAAGGGGTCCGAAAGAGGGTGATTTTCGTCAGTGAACCCCTGTGGTTTCTCGAAAGGGTTAACATCGTATGTATATACGTGATGGTGTTCCCGTGGTCAGGTCGGTTTTCAACATGAGCGGAAGGCGTCGCCTTGCCTTCGAAAGTGACGGTAAATGGGAGGGGCCGATGAGCCTGTATCTGGTCGTGATCGGGGTAGGGATGGACCTCCCAGGGATTTCCGCTGCGTTGGAAGGCATGCGCGTCGAGTCGTCTGTCTCCAGGTGAGCCCCCGCCCCCCATCCCCACCCCTGCGACCATCTCCCCTGCCAACCCCTCCCCAACCTCCCATCCCCAGAGGCGCTTTTCATCTGAAACATATTTGTCTGACTGTTACTGTCTATTACTGCCTTTTACTGATTCATACTGACTATTACTGGCTGTTACTGACTGTTACTGACTGTTACTGACTACATCTGACTACTACTGACTACAACTGACTATTACTGACTATTACTGGCTGTTACTGGCTGTTACTGACTATTGCTGACTGTTACCGACCACCACTGACTGCTACTCACTGTTACGGACTATTACCGACTATTACCGACTATTACTATAACTCAACTGGGCGCTTCTGGCGCTTCTGTCTCCCTGCGTCATTTGTATTCTGTTTCATTTCAGAACTTGTTTTATTTTGTCTTTTTTGTTCTTATTTTTTGGTTCGGCTCGTGTCGCTGTGTTCTCGTACCCGATACGTTACGCATCTCACTTGCTTTACCCATTAATTTGCGTTTATTTTATTTTGGTTTTTCTCTGTTTCACAGTCTGTGACCACAGAATTTGTATCTCTCTAGGATTGGGAATCAGGACAGGCACTGGGTGTACTGATGTGGTTGAGTAGAAAGAACGGGTTTAATGTGAAGACAACAACAACAACAACAACAACAACAACAACAACAACAACAACAGTGTAATGTGTTAAAATAATTTCAAATTTAAACCGGAATTAGATGGACAGCAGCCCCGCCTGACTGAGTTTTCTTTCCGACGTGTGACGTATTATATCACCGGCCTGCCGGTAACACGAGCTGGGTAATACAGAACAACAAACAACAAACAAACCCTTCCTTTCGTCCTTTAATGCCTTGTGCCTTGTGATCTCATGAGGGTTCACTGGACTCATGGGGCTGGGTTAACTTTACACTTTATCCCCCGTTCTATTCATCATGTGGGCTACTCTTACTACTCACAGCTATACAGCTATACAGCAGTAACTAGTTGTTGGTACCCCTATTTAAGAGACTTAAGAGAGGTAGGTGCCGAAATTAACTTAGCCTTCTCTCTTATCAACAGTGGGAAATATATAGGTTTTAGTGTAGGCGGGTCTAGCCGATCTGGCCTGTACTACTGCTGTACTGCCGTAGTACAGGATGCATATGATAGTTGGTCCGATTCTCGCCTTGTGCTCCATTGGTTGGTGCTTGGGCGGTTGGTTATTATAGGTACGAATAGGTGGTTCGTTGTGGTCTGATACTCACGTACTCCAGCGTCGATCAATTATCACTATTCAACCTGATTTACCTGCCATAAATATATGAGGTACCGGGTACCGGGTATGTTTGGGTTTTAACGCGCAACGGACCGTCTCCAGAAGCGTTGCTCTTTGCTCTATTCCGATAGTTACAGCAGTATTGCCATTCTTCAACGGGTCGAGAGAGTAACACATTATTATAGTAACACATTGTGTGTATTGTCTTCACATTAAACCCGTTCTTTCTACTCAACCACATCAGTACACCCAGTGCCTGTCCTGATTCACAATCCTAGAGAGATACAAATTCTGTGGCCACAGACTGTGAAACAGAGGAAAACCAAAACAAAATAAAACGCAAATTAATGGGTAAAGCAAGTGAGATGCTTAACAAACCGGGTACGAGAACACAACGACACGAGCCGAACCAAAAAATAAGAACAAAAAATGACTGCTAACTATTGAAAGTATGGACATGACATGACAGACCCCCCACCCGCCACATTTTCTTCAAACTTTGAATGTGAGAATGTGAATAGCCGCGACCAACGCCATCGACCAGTTTTTTTCCCGAGGCACCTCTTTTCCTGTCCTTGCCCCGTTAACGCTTTCTTCCCAGAGACAAAGCCGTGCAGGTCGAGAGGCGTCCGGAGGTTGCAGCCAGAGAGGTAAGGGGGATAATGGCAGCAATAAGAAGAGAGGTTTATGTAAGAGTACCATAGGGCTCAACAAGTAAGGACAGCTATAAATAACAAACACTCGTGGTGGTGCTGTAGTGCAAAGAGGGACATATTATCCAACCTGGGCCAGTTTTCTTGTTTCTCAGTCCTGCACTGCTGTATGTTGTTGTTGTTGTTGTTGTTGTTGTTGTTGTTGTTGTTGTTGTTGTTGTTGTTGTTATCTTCACATTAAACTCGTTTCAGTTGCTAATCCCTATAGTCTGATCTAGCAAGATCACGGCCCGTGGTCACAAAAGTGCTAGAGCCATCAGACAATCCTAAAGAACACGTACACTTAGCAGGGAAAGGATACACAAGTCCGAAGAGGTACACCTAAAATCCCTACAGCATGTTATGCGTGTCCAAAACTGAACTACACGCCCGCAATCTCCATTCGACTACAGCAGCATCGCCCTCCTCCCCCCCCTCCCACTCTTTACCAATGAATTTGCCGACTACAGCGTAACTACTGTCTGAAGTGCTGTCTGTACAAAAACACACGGTAGGCGTGGGAACAAGATGGAGCACGCAGCTGCTGTCTGAAGTGCTTCCGGAATGACAGTCCGCGGGCACACAGTGAAAAAGAACAGCCAACCAAAGCCATCACGTCAATTGACAATTGCCCGAATCTATCAGCTATAAATAACAAACACTCGTGGTGGTGCTGTAGTGCAAAGAGGGACATATTATATATATATATATGTATATATTATATGTATGTCTTGAGATTGAACATCGAACGAAAGCCTATTATTATTCCTAACACTCCGGAGTACGTAGAGTCCACAGGTAGAATACTTATAATATGTATACAATAACATGATACCAGGAATAATGATGGTTTCCCGTGCCACCGTCGCTAGCAAAGCATGCGTAATTATGTACGAGCAGTTAACTTTTGGAAGCGGAGTTTTGAGCTACTACAGAAGCCGCGAGCATGGGGCCATCATAAAGGGACGAGGGGCGAGTCTTGCAACCGACCCCGTTACGTATACTTGCAATGGCAAGCGTTGCCTCACACCAAGAGATACTTCTGCGCCTATTTGGAATCACTCTCCTCCTTATATATACATACATAAATACCGTGCGAGAAGTATGTGTGGTATTTTGTGTTGTTTCTTGTTTTTCTTTGTGTTCATCTCTTTTGTAATCTTCGCGCTTCTGTTCTCTCTCCTCCCTAAATTGTCGTAACCCAGACCCGAGGTCACACAGTAGGTTCTTCCCCCTCCTCTCCCACTACGGTTCGTGCCTTGCATTTTCATCGCGATAATACTTCAGCCCTTTCTTCCCTCGTCGACTCACATCCAAGTGTGCCCAGGTGCACCCACGCTACTGGAGGCAGTAGGCGCTCTCAGCAGTTGATTCCTTCTTATTTTTCTTGCAAAAATAAACTCAAAATCTGAGCCACGTGTGGTTCGAACCCCGAAAACCAACTGTCAGAAGGATTCGAGGGTACCACTCGTAGACCATCCGGGCGACCGACATCGGTATGTATAATATTATCTCATACCTGGTGCCTGGTATTGTTGTAATACATTACATCTGCAATGCCAACCCAACTGTCCTCGTTACTCTACACCCCTAACCTAATGCAACTATTTTACCTTATGCAACTATTTTACCTGTAGTACCTGTAGTACCTGGTAGCATATATATGGCTAATCGTGCCCGCCTGGAACGCCGACAGCGATTCAGATACCAAACCTACAACCACCGCTGTAGCAGCAGTGCAGACGGGGGGTGGGGGCGGTCCGTAGTTAGTTGTTGCCTAACCTGTATCTGTATATATATGTCGCTCTAGCTGTATCGTGCGTCCCATGACACAACAGAAGGCCACGTGACATGCCACGTTGCCCACTATTTGTTGGTGTCTCTTTTGCGCGCAAGATAATATCCCTCATGCACTTGCAGACAATACTCGTAGGCCGTGGTATGTACATTTTTTTTTGTTTTTAATCCTCCGGCGGATTGGTAAAAAAAGAACGTCCACCTCAAAATGCAAATATGTGTCGTGTGCCAATTTCGCCCATCGTTCTCGTTGAACAGGAGATGCTAGCCGCAGTACAGCAGTAGTAGAGCAGTAGTGGTGTCTGTCATCCAGGGAACCCGATCGATTGGCTGAGTTTCTTTGGGTTCCTTTTAATCGTGTTTATTGCCCTGTGGTCATCTCCCGTCACCGGTGCATGTGCCATAACACCCTAGCCCGGAGACAATGTGAGATTATCGACAACAACGACAAAACAATAATATGTCACGTTTGCAAGCTGTCATCTCGTAAATGCGCCAGTCGCGCGTGTTCAATAAATGTCGATGTATGTGTATATTTCATATGTATGTGCTTCTTCTGTTTTTTCCTTTTCCCTTTTTTTTCTTTCTCGTTACTCTCTTTCTCTTTCCTTTTTCCTTTGGACTGATTCATTTTTCTCTTGGTTGAGGTGTACGATGTTGCCTCGAGCAGTTATGATGTACATACAGTACCTGGTATATCGTACGTTCTGCGTTGAACGACGTCGTACTTGTATTTTGTGTATTACTTTTTCTTGAGATATTCTTCCACTCCAGAGCTTATTTTTTTGGAGGCTGTCCTGTGACCACGGACTATCTTTCTCGCGAACAACAACAACAATATACTGCTGTACCTGGTGTATGTGTATATATACTTCGTATACGACTCGTATATTTATTTATTTTCAATCCTTTTTATTATCTTCGCCCGTCTTTTTTCTCTCCTTCCTAGTCGTAACTCAGATCTGGAGCAACAAAGTAGGCTCTTCTCCCCCCCCCCCCCACTACGGTAATACAGTATTGAGAGCAGAACTAGGAATGTACCCACTTAAGACAAATAGAGACGTGCGTAAGTTGGAAAGGGCAATATAAGTAAGACATGCCAATAAGAGGTTGCCAGCCATAGCTGATAAAGCTGTATGGGAGAAAGTAACCAAGGGCGAGCTGGAATAAGGTGGGATAGCGTAGTGGAGAAAGTATGGAAGATTAGGAAACCAAAAGAGATGCTGGCCATAGAGAAATTTAGCGGATACAAGACAGAAGTAAAAGAAAGGATAGAAAGCAGGGAAAGGCTAGCGCTAAGAAATAAGATAGAAGGGGAAGAACACTTAGAGATATACGGGGGGTTGAGGGAAGGAATAGGGATGAAAAGGTATCTGCATGGCCAAATGGACTTCGCGAAAAGCTGAAACTGCGATTTCGTGTAGGGGACCTTGACCTGCAAGAAGGAGGAGATATACAGCTAGCCGGGAGGAGGAGAGTAGATGCAAGCATGTGCCCATTGTGGCAAGCCATAGAGAGTAGAATTCACATAGTGGGAGAATGTGAAAGGTATAAGGAGGAAAGGGATGTGCTAGAGGAGGAGATGAGGAAAATAGACGAGTGTGACATAGAGCAGTTTGGTAACTAAATAGTAGCGGAGAAAACGATCGCTATCTTAGGAGATAGATGTGGCCACAGGCGCGAAACAGGAAGGGATAGATTAGCAAAAGTTTCTTGTAATATATGGAACGACGTAATGAGCGCCCAAGTGGTTGGAGTGTCTCTATTAGAGTAGGAACGGTGCTCCGTCTCGAAAGGGATGCGTGGTCAATGGTCAAATGACTAAGGCAAGCAACAAACGAGTTCGCCCCCCCCCCCCCCCCCCACTACGGTTGTCGCCTTGCATTTTCATCACGATAATAATTCAGCACTTTCTTCCCTCGTCAACTCTCGTCGAATTGTACGTGTATTGTATGTTCACCTGGGCTTTGTTTTTTCCATATTATACCAAAGTCAACAGAGACCGGCCGACCTAGACGCGAATGCTACCGAAAAAAACTAATCAAGGCAGAACAAGGGACCTCGGCGTAGAGGCTAACATTAAAAACACGTTGATAACGAAATAACGTATTACGAGCTGGTTCAACTTACATACAGTAGTACATTAAGTTCCCCAATACAACTATTATTAGCGACTCTCCGTTGGGACCTCCACGCGTTGTTTTGCGAATATACCTTAAACATTTCAACACGTGCATTTAATGAGCCCTGCCGAAAGATAAGATGGATGAGGATGATGGTGACGATGACGATGATGATGGTGATGATGGTGATGATGGCGAGTATGATGATGATGATGATGATGTTTCTTACGTTAGCTCATTCCTCTGGCGCCTACGATAGCCCGTGGTCACAAGACGGGCTAAACAAAAACAAGTGTCTTTACGGAAGAAAACAAACAAGTACAAAACAACAGCTGCACTGCTGTGTAGTATCAGTACGCAAGGTAACGGTACTGCTGTAGCGACCTGTATATCATCCCGTCTATTTTACAACCAAATGTATGGTCGTATATAAGTACAAAGTTTTCGCTAACACGGATCTACATTATTTGACTTTTCGTTACACGTGTCGCGACATGTCACGCCATGTCACGACATGCCACGACACGCAAGGTTAGGGTTAGGGTTAGGGTTAGGGTTAGCGACACTCGCCGCGACACCCCTCGCAGCACTCGCCGCGACAAGTCGTGGGGTGTCGTGGCATGCCACCACATGCCGCGGCGTGCCGCGGCAGCGTCCGTGGCGTGTCGCGGCATGTCGCGGAACGTGCCACGAGAAAGTCAAATAATGTACATCCCTACCGGCCCGTCAAATTTTCAGAGGATTGGTCGCGGCCCGGCCCGGCCCATCAATTTTCGAGAGGATGGGCTGCGGCCCGACCCGGCCCATCCGTTTTTGAGAGGATGGGCCGCAACCCGACCTAGTCCATCACTTTTCCCTTTTTCACGACCCCGCCCGTTCGGGCCAATCATTTTTTCAAAAGTCTTGGCCCGGCCCGGCCCGGCCCGGCCCATCACTTTTTCAAAAGTCTCGGCTCGGCCCGGCCCGGCCCGTCACAACTTTTAGACCGGCCCGACCCGGCCCGGCCCGGCTTGGACAAACGGCCCGTGACAAACCCTGTCAGGGCGTGTCATGGCCCAACGCTGACGGGCCGGCCCGGGGTTGGGCCGGGCCAGGCTGGCCGGGCCAGGCTGGCCGGCCCGGCCTGGCCCATCAAGGTTTTATATGATAGGTGTTACATTTCAGAGGGTGGGCCGCAACCCGGCCCGGTCCATCAAATTTCGAGAGGATGGGCTTCGGCCTGACTTGGCCCGGCCCATCAACTGTTCAGAGGATGGCACGCGGGCCGACCGAGCCTATCACATTTTCAAAGTTTCACGGCCCGGCTCTTCCCTTTTTCAACAGTCTCGGCCCGGCACGCCCCAGCCAATCGCATTTTGACAAGTCCCGACCCGGCCCGGCCCGGTCCGGGCAAACGGCCCATGACAAGCCCTGAGATTCTTGGGATCCCAAGGTTCTGATCATCCCTACTGTAGGATACACCCGCCTCCTTTGTCGTTTGGCCATCACGCTTGTCACCCACTTGCGCTTCGCTTGGAAAGATTTAGACTTTAAGGCCTACGTACAGCTGAGCAGTCTCAAATACACACTGGTTTATCCCTTCTCTAGTTGGAGAGAGGAAGGCTCCACAGGAGAGTGGCCGGCTGACCACTGGTCGGCCCTCGAACATGTACCAATGACATGCGTTTCATTAGGTAGGGGATAGGGGACCGTTCGAGGATTGTCCCTGTTCGAGCTCTAGCTAGACACATGCTGCAATGGGTGTTTCTTACACTAGACTTCTAGCGCTTAACGAGCCTCTGCACCTCGCCCGAAAGCTGAACTTGACAAAAACAAACATTGAAGGGAAACGCGCTGAACAATCCCATGTCATGTGTATACACCAATACTACAATAAGATAACACAAAAAACGACATTGACTATAAAACTTGGGTGCAACTTAAAATTCAGAATAGCTATTAATATTAAAAACAAGAATTAAGTGGCGAGAGTGAAGGAGTAATGACAATGAATGGAGGACATAGTAGACAAAAATCTCAAGCCGGAAGTATAGTTACAGAAGGTACTGAATGAAGGGAGTTAGCCTCTATGCAGAGAGCTCTTTTCGTTTCGGCGTGTTTCTTGTTCCGAACAAGTGCTGTAGGTGATCAACGTTGAAGCTCATACTATATGCGATATGCTACAGTACAGGACACCTAATGGGAAACAGGCTAACAAGAAAGCCAGGCTGGGATCTAGAGGGAAATCAGAAGTTTTAGAGTCGGTATCTTGAAATTAGTGTAGAAAGCACCCTCTTTCAAATAAGAAATCCAGCTTGGGGCAGCTTTCCTGTTTCATATTACAGTAGATGTCCGGCACTGCATACGCGTATACGTATGTAATTTCTTCAGTATGTGAGCTCCGTCCAAGTTTTCCATTGGTTTATATATATAATACCACTACTGCTGTACTGTACATCAATACCTGGTACCTGCCAAAGCACTGGTCTCTATTGTACCAGTATTACTATTACAGTATTATTACAGCAGTAACCAATCCATTATTCGGGCGATTGAGGATTGCGGGAGGTCACTGAACAAAACGGGAAACTGATCTCTTGACGCGTCTCCTCGTTTCTGTTTTCCCTTCGCGCATAAGCCTTCGAAGGACCTCGTCACCCCCCTCCTTCTGTACTTCCAAACGCTGGAAGCTGGGTAAACGCAGGCTTCAAGGGCGACACCATAACACTAGCCCACCCTGAAGATCTGTACACGCATATTTATATATATATATATGTGTGTAGAAGATGCGGGTAAACACCGGTTCCTCGAACTAGACCCCGGATCGAATATGTGGCTCCTCAAAACCATCTAGAAGGCTTCGTTTGGGGGGGGGTAATATATTCGGTTACTTTTTACCAGTAGCCCACAAGACTACTGTTGTATTACTGCTCCGCACCGCAACAAAGGGCGTCGTCGGCAAGACACTTGTTTTGGAATATTGATTTCGAGTATCACCGCCCGCCGTAACAACAAAAAAAAAATATTCCCTTGTGAATAAGTTGTTAAATATGTCCCCTATGGGCCCCGTGAAATTGGAACCTCTTGGCTTTGACACGTCCGACCCCGTGCACACTATTCAGCAGCCGATGTGTCCGCTTTAGACGTAGCCCCCTGTTCCAGGAGATGATACAAAGCTTCATTTGGGTGGGTGCTGGGTTAACCTCCCACCTGCACCAGCCAGCCGACGTAATACATCCACATCCAGTTGACCCTCAAAAGTCGAGTCGGGTTCATCCGATCCGATCAGCGCGGCCTAACATACTGCAAAGATCTGACCCGTCCCGACCAGTGATTGCTTAAAACTAACCTGACCCGACCCTACGCAACCCGTGACACTTTGAACATCTTTCGACCAGACCCGAACGACCCATGAAGTGTTCAACACGACCCGACCCGACCGTACCCTACCCGTCGGATGTTCATACCCTCCTAACCCGACCCAGTTAAACCCGGCTCGGCCCGGTCCGATACCGGCCCCGAACTGGCCCGTCAGATTCCGAACAGCCAGGGAAACAAACGGGCTTCTCGCGGAGACAACCGGCTGCAACCGCGTGTGTGTTGTGGCGACCCGCGGGTTCGACGAGCAAGTCGGCACTTGAAAACGTTACCGTATATGCTTTGTTTTAACGGGAAGACGCAATGCTATTCCGTACGGTAAGCACCTCCGTAGCATACATTACTGTCCGTCATTTACCCTATTGCACGGCTCAACTAGGTTTATACCTGGAACAGCTTAGCGTTACTCGGCCTATTTCCCCTTACCTAGCGGCCATCCATGTATATACCGTACCGATATCCAATACCAGGTAGGTGTATGTGTTACAGATGTACCTCAGAAATATAATTCCACCCGTTGGGCCCCCATGGAGACGACCTAAACAGGTACTTGTGGTGGTATTACCTGCTGAGCTATCGGGGTAAAAGATCGATCGATTACCCAGCTCAGGGTAATCCTTATAACACTCTCCCCCCCTCTGAACGGCGGGATATTTGGGACGTCGGTACCGTATACGGCCGTACGTTGACCTACCCGCTTCGTTTCAATACCTGGGGAACCAGGGAGACGTGTTATTTGGGGACGCACGCGCAAGCGTTTCTGAAAAAAGAAACGTTCGAAGTGAGATTCGAACCCGTGTCCTCGACGACGTCAATTGTGTTGTTATTACCTGCTGAGCTATAGGGGTAAAAGATCGATCGATTACCCAGCTCAGGGTAATCCTTATAACATACTACTGTACGAGTATGGATACACCTGGCACCCCAAGATCTCCTGATTGGGCGGACCAAAAAAGTATGTTTGATTATCGGAGAATCAGGTATTATGTCGTATCGGTAATGTGCAGCATGTGAGCTTCACCGTTGATAACTGCTGAAGGTTCTCCAAAATAAGACTGGCCGCGTGAAACAAAAAAGGAAACCCTAGGCACAGAGTATAACTCCCTTCCGCGCCTGTTGCCGGCATGTTTTATCTACCTGCTTCATGTGCTGTCCTTGCGTCTTTCTTCTCATTCAGGCTTAATCAAATCTCTGCGGAGAGGATAAGCGACAGCTGATAGCTGATAACTGAGATATGGCAACGGCACGGAAAGGGGTTACTACCACTGTGGACGACCTCACGAAGGCTGTTATCGCCCTGGACATCGTCGGCGATGAACAAAAACCGGTCAAGATCAAGACCATAAGCCAACTAAAGAAAGATCTTCCAGGAATATGCAGGAACATATTCGAAACGCTTGGGCGGCAACAGCCGGAGGCGGTCTATCAGAGAGTCCTCGAAATTGAGCTGACAGCCAGAGCTATTGATGTGGCGTCCGAGGTGAAAGCGGTGATCACGTACAAGGGCAGCGAAGTGTCTTCGAGAAGGGTTGACCTCTTGTTGAAGCTTCTGGACGGATCTAGCGCGATTGTCGAGCTTAAGGCTGTCATGACTGTCGCCGGCGATCGAAACCATTGCGTGCACCAGCTGCAGTACTACATGGCCGTCTTCGGCGTTGAGCACGGCTTTGTCGTTAACTTTCCGCACTCCCCTGGATTCCCCGCCCCTCCGGATGGCCAAGTATTCGAGCAAGAGATTATCTGCGGCTTGACGGCGGAGTTGTCGGACGTTCGCTTTCGGCTGCGCCGGGGCGATGCCGATGGGCCTGAGATCGCATACTTTCACCACATAGCCTGACTGAAACAATGCTACGGCCGCTATTACCCGGTGACTTGCCTACGTGTTGGTTTTGCAATAGGCTGGCAGTAGCATCATGGTAGCGGCCGCCATCATGTGGGGCCTAACCTACCTAGTGGTTTTGGCATAGGTTGATAGCAGCATGGGCGGTCGCAATCATATGCGTATTTGCGTACACCTTTGGTTTCAAGTCCTTGATCCTTGCACGGTTTCGCGCTTTTCCTCATCTTGCGGGCTATATTATAGATATCATAACAGCACGCCTGGGTTAGACTAGATACCTCTATAAGCAAAGACAGCTGGAATGTTCCTACTGTGCAGCAGTCATTGTAGGTTCAACTCGAATAAAAGTCGATAGCGGCTCTTCTCCCTGAGCTATAGCGGAACCAATCAGAGTTGTGTCAGACTTGTAGTGTTTTGTGTTCGGCAAATAGGTAAATTCATAAGGTCTTACAGTACAGTAGATCGTGTCTATAATGTGTCCACAGAAGGAGCCAAGTGAGCTAGAGATCTACATCTGACTGCAGCTCTACAATGGAGTAGGGACTATTCATTTCCCTATGGTTTCTGGCTGCCGTGCACGGATTGCTGCATGACTGCAGTAGATAGAGCATTGTATTTTGTATCTTGGGCCAGGGAATTCCATCGCGCATTATTTTGGTATGGCAACCCCCTCTTCCTTGTGCAGCCAGACGAGGTTTACGGAGGGTACATATACCATTGGTCGTTGGGCGTCTCCAGCATTTAGGTACTGTATAGTGTACTGTAGTGTGCCGACAGCTTGCGGTTGAGAGTGTGCGTAGGGTTGTTGTGTTGACGGGAGTAGTATATGGAAGACCAGGATCGGGCAACATTCGATAATTAAACGTATTCGGTACAGCCGAATTCCGCTACTACTACAGTATACCTGCTACCAGTACGCACAGACAGGTAACATGCTTTCCTTTACACCTACGGAATCGCACATACAGCAGTTCAGTATCAGTATATACTTCAGATAGAGGCAGTTGTGGGAAGGGCGAGGATACGATCGAAGCCTGAAGGGCCCATGGGGTCAGCGAAGTGACGCACTAGCAATGTTGAGGCCCGTTTCCCAACGCGAACGTCCGACTTGAGTACAGTATGGATTTTCGCAGATTACTCAATAGAGCAACAAGCCAAAGAGCGTCTGCATCAAACTGTCCCACAAACAACACGTGTTGACCCTGCTTCCATCGGGTCCCCCCATTTTCCAGCACTTGTCATGGCACCCATTTGGAGCTGGTACTTAACTTCCTATAGCTGGCAGGTGCTTGTCGAACACACAGTAGTGCAGTTTTGTGGAACCCTGAGCACACCAGAAGTGCAGCACACCATTCATTATGCTACGTTGAATTCATGCGCTGTTTTTCCGATTCTTCGACTATTGTAGCACTAGATGAATACGCGTTTCACGGCAACCCCCTTCGACTCTGTTCCTGTTTTTCCGTATCCCAACGGCCTTAAGGTACAATATGGAAACAACATCCACACCTCGTTACAACTCCTGACGTTCTCCACATAAAACTGCTACAGCGCCAACCAAACCGAGCGTTCGCCATACCCCGGCGATACTATTAATACGCACTGCAGTAGCAGTAGCAGTAGTAGTCGCTTCTTATTCCAATGTATTTAGTGCAGTGGTCGAAACAAACTTTGACATTGTTTGAACATTATCTAGTCGTTGATGTACTGTACACCGAAAAAAGACACATATCGTAGGACTATAGTGCACAAAGGCTAAGCACGCGAATGCCATGATACGAAAGAAGATAGTCTTCATGCTTAGCTATATAAAAGGGCACAGCCTTCAAATAGATATGTTCCGGGTTTACGTATGCCCAACAAAAAAAGTGGATGTGGCTTGCTCGCTTGGCGCCTACGGAAACTTCGATGCTTGCAATGTGTACGACAGACAGACATCAATACGATACATACGTAGCGTGCGCGCCCTCCGACGGCACCGAAGTGGCTTTCACGATTAGTCATCAGCCATCATTTCCTGGCGGGGGCTGATGTTGTTGTCGCCCAGTACCGCAGTCTTGGCCGCATGGAGGCGTGTTTTCGAATTCGCCACGATCGTTACCGCGGCACGCCAGTAGCCACTCCTGCAACCCACGAGGAAAACAAGACATTGTATCGCGGCGCTGGTGTATGCCTTTTGTGGCATTCGTCGCGGATATCATGCCGCTGCCCCCCCCTAAAGAACTCGGCGTACATGGCACACTAGATATGTCCTGGCGAAGTTGGTCTATTCCGCTCGAGAGGGAATTCTCTTCTTGTTTTTTGGTTCGCCTACAATGTATAGATTATTGTATATCTTTCGAATTGCAGTATTATTATCGTTTCCTGAGTCGTGGGAGAGAGAGATTATTCCCCTCGGCCAGATACCTGTATCGCATCTTCCTGCAATACCCTGAAAAAAAGAAGGCACAATATTCTGGCTTGGCTGGCCAAACCAGCGACTACCTCACGTCTGCCCGTGCTCGTCACAGTACCTCGTGCTTGCTCGTACCCAACGTGGGGATGCTGACCTGCATGCGACGCCTTTGTCCAAAGGACAGCGTGGGGGGCCCTTCATCCCTGCGCCAAACTTGATCTATTCCAGTTACAGATACAGACATGCCTCATTCTTTCCACCAATAAACCCTGCTTTGTCCGAAACTCGTCTGCGGAGGCCGTTACTTCGTCTACGGACAAAACTACCCCAACACCCAGCTGCCGAGATTAAAGCCAATGACACAACACGGCAATACGCAAATTATAGGGTACTTAAGCAAGGCTTAGGCGCTGCCACCTTACGATTTCATCGAGCTGAGCTGAAAGTACAAGTCCACCATACGTACATATATTATCGTGCGCGACACTGACGACGAGAATCTCTGGTCGTTTAGCCGATGCGTTTACAGAAAGCGCACAACGTGGCGGAAGAGACTCTCGGCAGGACATCGCAGTAGCCAAACAACCGCAGCACACCAGTTAGTCCTGGCTCGCCCACCATCATGGAAGGTTCGCACTATTCCTTCCTCTTCTCGAAATCCTGCTGTGTTCCTCGAGAGCTCATGAACCAAACGCATGGCACGAAGAGAAAACGTGAGAGCATCTGCATGGCTGTGGTCGGGCTGTTCGGCAACCTCTGCGAGCGGGCGAGAGCGCATCATCACCAGCCAACCCCGGCGACTCCACGCAACAAAAGGTTGTAGCATGTCGCAAATTGCGTCAACTGTAGAAGTTTCCGCGGAATTCAAAGTGGATGGGCGACGACGGTTAAGGTCGTAACGCGCCTGTTCGGGCACGTGTTCGTAATGCTGAACTGCACGTAAGAGACCCGGCTGTCCGGGCCGGCGTCCTCGCTGCTGGTATGCGAGTACCTCCACCCCAACAACATCCACCGGTGAAAGGCCATTGTTACACACTAACGTCACACTAGCGTTGTGGCGAAGCAAGATATCAACGGCATCGTGCTGGTTGTACGCGCAGGCACTGTGCAAGGCTGAACGGCATTCGGTGTCGACCAAACTCACGCTAGCTCCAGCCAAAAGAAGATGGTTTAAAATCACGCAATACCCTTCGCTGGCGGCCATATGGGGCGGTAGAAAACCCTTTGGGCCCTTGGAGGGATCCGCCCCGGCCTCCAGGAGGACCTTCACCATCTCCTCGTTGCTCCTCTGGATGGCAATGCCTAACGGGGTTAAGTTTCTGTGCTCCACGGGATTGGAATTGCCTTCCAGTATCTTGTTGACGTCAGCACCAGCAGCAAGAAGTTCAAGTGTTACACCTTTGCGGCCGAATAGCACCGCCTCCGTGAGCGCTGTGCAGCCCATCCAATCCCGTAAATCAACGGGTGCACCCGCCTCAATGAGCTTTGCCACGAAGTGCCGATGCCCCCTTCTGGATGCCATATGGAGAGCGTCAGATGTCTCGTCAACCGCCCGCACCAGCGGTCCAGCACCAGCAGCAAGCAGAGTCGACAGTATATCGACGCTCCCTCCTCTCGCAGCTTCCATCAAGACTCCTCTTGGTAGTGTTCCATTGTCCACGGAATGTTCCCAGGATGCGAGCAGCCGGACTAAAACGCCCGTTGCGCCGGTTGATGCCGCCTTTTTCATCACATCTTCCAGCCAATCCTTCCACTGCCCCTCGGAAGCCAGACGAACGACGAAGTCCAGCAGGTGCTCACCGTGGCTATCGAGTAGCGCCAGGTCATTGTAGGGGTGAAGGGCATGATGGAGTTCAGGGTCGGCAACCTCAACAATGCTGGAAGCAATTACCAGCCACCCGGACCAATATGGATAGTGGTCGGCACGGAAGAGAATATGCACCAATTCTGATCCTAGACCTCGAAGCTCTTCTCTGCCGCCAGTGCCCATCGTGGACGCTGAGCAATCCTGCAAAGGGGAAGACAAAGCAACACCGTACGACCGCGGTTTTCGGATTATTTATCAATTTGAGGGCTTGCGTTCACTTTGAAGTTGTGTCTCGACCAACTGCAGACAGTATCGCATAGGTACATGTACATAGTGTTTCCCCTCGTACTCCCTCGAAACTAATTTCCTAACCAGTGTGTACCATATCAAATTATAAAGCGAGACATGATTGGATCCAAACTCAAACCGGGGTACGTTTGTTTCCCCTAATGCGGCAGACGTATGCGTGTGCTGTTACGAGCGAACTCGAAGTTTTAAATTTGACGGCGTCATCAGATATGAGACCCCTATGGAGGTGCGTGGAGCGTCCAATGTGCACCGTCAGGCGTCCAACAAGAATTAAACGAAAATTGAAGATTCGGTTCAGCTCGACCAATCAAAGAAAAACAAGGCCAAGGAGGAGCCGTGGAGCTATGAGCTATGACAGACAGCACCTATCAGGACAGCCACGAGCCCAGCGTCACGAATGCTGCGCGCACTCAGTGTAGCAAATGGGAACCCCTCGAAGTGCGTTTCTGGGCTTCCAGCTGACGTAACAGCAACAGAAAGGCGTAGGCGTGTGCCCACCTCAAGCACCAGGCGCAGCAGGAAGAGAGTAGAAACGCCATAGAAGCGTGGCGTTTTGCAAGCTGCATGGCCGAACGTGACGGCGAAATAGAGGCTCGCGGGCAGGCCGTGCGAGAGAGGGGTAGAGGTTGCTGTAAGCCACCCGAAACCAGCAGTAGCGCGAGGCGGCGGAGGATGTAGAGTGAACATAACGCGATGCTCTATGATACGAGCTGGTTCCAGCAATAATCACAGTATTTCACCTTCGAGCAATAACATAAAGAATACGTCGAAAACTTCGACATTAAACATATCTAGATGGACGCTTGGGGCAACACGTCGGTGAAGCTATATTTGGCTTGCGAGTTCGAGTTCGAGAGATATGGACACTCTTCGCATTTCTTGGGGAGGCGCTATTTCATAGGGGTTGCCGTTCGATAGTAAAACCAACCAAATATGTATCCAGGCCATATATCGGTCAGGGAAGTGGGCTTGAGCTGGTGGCATTTGCGGATGCAGACTATGCTGTTAATAGCAAGGCCACTGACAGGAGGTCAGTTTCGGGTGAGGCTATGATGCTGTTCGAGGACGCAGAAATTCGCGACGCATTCGACCACTGAGGCCGAGTGTGTAGCTCTGGTTGAAACCACTGAGGAGACGATGTTCATGCGGTATGTGTGGAGGTTTATTGTTTCCGGACTTCGTTAAGATGTGCTTTACGGTTTTCGACGATAACGAGAGAGCAAGGCACCTGGCACAAAACCCAGTGTGTACGTCGAACTCGAAACACATCGACGTACGACACCACTTTTTGCGGGGGTTTATTTTCAAGGGGGTGTTTAGCATTATTTATGCAGAGCCGGAGGAGCAGCACGCAGACTTCTTGACAAAGGCACTCAACAAGTCGGCTGTCCATTACCACCGGGTTTTTTTTTTTATGAATTTTGATGCGTCTTCGAGATAGGAAGTTTCACGTTAGTTTTGGAATGTGGTATGTATTGCAGGTCCTTGCGAGAAGTATTTACTGCCGTTCGTTGCTTGAATTCACAGCAGTGTATGGGTATACGTATCTGTGACGAATCCGAAGATAATTACAGTTTTTCCTTGGTTAATTATGGGGATAATGCCGTTTTTCCTGGCAGAGAATTTCGAGAGTGTTTGATGTTTCCAGCACGGGCGAATACTACTTCGTGCACTGTGGTTTTGAGCGCAAGATCAATTATAAGGGAATACTTGTGTATTCTATCTCGCGTTACCGTCGCGACATGTGAATCTATGGTGGAGTAGGGGTTAAATGGAGACAGCTATCCGGGGGAACGAGGTTCCTTGCGATCTCTGGCGTTAAACCATTTTCGGAGTGATTAGTATTTTGGTGTCCCTACGTACTGTCATATTTTCCATGGTTGTAATTGTTTTTGTCCGGAATTGAGGGAGAGGTTTTTAATCGTAGTCGGGATGAATTTTCCCTTGATAGTGATGTGTTTTATTTTGAGTGCTGATTTTAGGATGTGATGTTCGAGATGCAGATTTGAGTTGGGGCCTAGTCGTTTGGTAAGAGTTCATTATGATTCGCGGTATATCAATCCTGCGTTGTCGTGCCTTGTCATGCACAGAGCAGGAAATAGTGAAATTATGATCTAGCATGATCGTATACATGAGCAGGGGAGATGTTGGTTGGGCTCAAGAGTACGACGGAGATTATCCATAATATATTAGGGAGTGCCATATGCCGATTAGGCATTGTGTGTAAGGGGGGAATCTGCAGGAAGTCGGCGGGTAAACTGCGGAGGAAATTGAACGTTTCCTGTCTGGCATCTTGCTGGATAGTGTCCTTTCATGCTTCGTTCTGAGCGGTCACTCGACAGCTCGACAAAAATACAATAACGAGTTTGTGTGTACCTTCTGTCTTGAGTCACTATGACGAGTTCCCGTGCCAACTATTTATACATTGAGATCGTCCAACAACATCTAATTCCAGACCCCCATCGGTGTGCCCTTCACTCGCGAGGAGAATCAGCCATGGATTTTGTCGGGTCGCGTATTACGAAGCGCATATAAAGCTTTTCGCATATTTTTTCTTCACATAAAAATCAGACCCAGTGGATATCGCCTCTACAAGCAAATTGGTTGATAATTAGGTGACCTGTTCCATCCCTTTATTTTGTCGCTAGTAAGTCGCCATTGCGTCAGATTCGTGGGAAGCTTTTCATTGGCGCTTAGGTTGGGGCGTTATTACGAACATCGCCCGATCGAAGTGCCGGTGCTTATATTGAAGTATAGCAATAATTTTGCCCCCAATAAGGTGATTCGGCAGCACTTCTTACACACTTTTAAACTACTGTGTCGCCATCATCACTGGTGCGAGATTTACCGCGCGTCTGGGTGTATGTCAAGGTGTGCCACAAAGCCTCCACACACCGTAGAGGTCACTATATAGCGTGTGTGTTTGTTTTTCGTTTGTTTTCCCGTTTTTTGTCTTGTCTTGTTTTGTTTTGTGATTGTTTTATTTTATTCGTTTGCGATCAGCTAGATCCTAGCCTGCCGCTTCGAGATATTGTGTGCAATATATGATTTGTGCAGGTCGAACCCAGAACATATCATATGTATGTATGTATGTGCTTTGGGTCATACACACCAGACTGTACGGCTCTCACCCGGCATCATGAGCGATATGCCATACACGCCAGGGATTCATGCATGTGCCCTGAACGATCGAAATCATCAAGCGGGGATTAGTGATATGTTCGATGTGCTACAAGACTTCCACGCGGCAACGTGCATGTAAAGTGCCTCTTCGTACGAATCGCTCCACACCGGTTCCATGCGACCTGACACGGGGGTCGAGCGCCGGATAGGGGGCACAATATCCTCTGTTGCTGTCGTTGAACCGCGACACGTCTCAGCCAAGAGCACGGGCTGGCTCAGAATCGCGACGACCATCACCACGTTTGCGGAGACGAGCACCCCCCCCGAACACTGATTGAAGGCAAGACTTATCATTGGACCCATTTACTTCCAGAAGGCGAGCGATGAACATGCTAGACACGACCACGGCGTTCCCCCAACGGTACAGCCCCATGCCTACGGCCTTTTCAAACGGAGATACATATAGTTTCAGAAATTGTCACGAACACCATCACCGCGAGCGAGAGCACGACGGCGATCTGACTCACGCTGTTGGGAATAAGGAACGCGGAAGCCATGGTTAGTGCTATCCGCCGGCAGCACTCCACTACATCGCAATAGTACCGCGATGGCCTGTATGTACCCCAAATGTTGCTAAATGGCCGGAGGTGGGCTATCGTTTCCCTACCAGGATTCTTCAAGCACTTGCGGTTTCGGACATGCCACCATACACAACAACGCGGGAATGCCAATAGGGTATACAAAAATCATCAGGCTGGCATATGCAACGTACGCGTCGTGGCGTTTGGTTGACCACGTGAGGCTGTAGTCAGCCTGAAGGTACACTTCTTCGTCGTCCATCTCATCACAGAAAAACGTCTGAAATATGGCGTAGGACACGAAGTAGTAGACGAACAATACAGAGAAAAGCGATGCGGGCCAAGGGCGCACAAAAAAAAGTTTTCGACACCACACACCCAAACCTTTATTTTGGACCTCTCAAGGGGGAGGGGGGGTACGACGGACCCACCCCCCCCCTCATAACGCCACACAATTTCCTATATAAAACATCCCTATACTAAATCCTATATAATACTATAATACCAAGGGGGGCACAGCCTAGGGGGGTAAAACAGTCCACGCAGCCCCCTAAGAGCGGACAGGCGCCGACCGTAGAAGAGACAGAGAGAGAGGGAGAGAGTGATCACGATGAGCACTGTCTCCGTGGTGGAGGGAGCCCTATCCAAGGCCCCCTTCGCAAAGAAGTCTCGTTGCTTGAGGCCTATCAGCGGCGTCAAAGCTCACGTCATCGACCCCATGCACTAACGTACCCCTGAAGTGCAAGTTTTGCAGCCCTGCAGAGTGGGTGTGGAAATACTGCATGTCCCATCAAGTAGAAGGGCAGCCTTCCACTTCGTTGGCTCTGAACAAAGCAGACCCCAACACTGCGAGATTCGAAAGCAGCTTTGACGTAAGCAAGACAGAGAAGGAGGCGGTGACGAAAAGGATGCCAAAGGGCAAGGCTGCCAGAGCCCCCGTAGCACGCCTAACGGTCTCCCAGCAGAAGAGTAAGGGTTCCATAGCCCCCGCAGCACGCCGTAAGGTCTCACGGCACGACGGGGGGTCAGATGAGTCACACGACTCAGAGGAGGAGGAAGAGGAAGAGGAGGAGGAAGAGGAGAAGGAGTCAGAAGAGGAGTCAGAAGAGGAGAGGGACGGGGGCGGGCGGGAGGAGGAAGAGCAGTTGGAAGAGAAGTTGGACGGGGGGGGAGGGGAGGAGTAAGAGGAAGACGACAAGGACGACCGCAAGGATGAGAACGAAGACGACCAACCGGGGGGACGAAGGGAAGGGGGTGAAGGAGGGGAAGGGGGGAGCAAGAGGGGACGGGCGGGGAGTAGCAGCAACGGTAGCGAGACACCGGGCGAGAACGTGGGAGAACTCGTGCGCAAGAGTAGGCGGGGCAGAACGATCACGCAAAGCGTTCGCCAGAAAGATCTTGGCAGTCTTCGATGATTACATTTGTGCGATCATTACGTTCCTCGTCGTGGAGTGTTTTCCAGGCCATTTGACTCAATCAATCACGATGGCTTGTTTTCGTGACTGAAATATTAAGATCTTTGTTGTTAATGTCTAGGCACCTTGGTGGGGGGTTGTATCCAAGCAATGTTCTATCTATTAATCAAGTACCTTGAAAGACCTTTTTTGTGTGAGAGTTGGTGAGAGGGGAAAAGCCAAGAAATTCACCAAAAAGGAAAAAAAAAAACTTTTTTTTCGGCCCTCCGGGGGGGGTAGTGTGGTGTGCGGGATAACTTTTTTTGTTCGCCCTTGGGTGATCCGTCGCATTTTTGAGCCGCCCGTCACAAAGGCACTGCGTCGCATACGATTATACTGCAGGTCGTGCATCGTGCATGCTGCGGGCGATATATAAGACAACATCTGGTAGTTGTACTGGCGGCATAGCGAACACATGCGAGACAAGCCCTGTCCCCGCTCTCGATGTTCTGATGCACAGCACCGCGTGGTTGCCCTTTGTTTCTATGACTCTAAACCATGTTTACAGCAGCAGCAGCAGCAGTATGTTCCGAGATGCCGTCGTCGGCTGCGTAGTGAGGAATGCACACCGGTGTACGACATAAACGTACAAAGACAAGGAAGAATCAGACACCGCATCACCTACAAAAAATACAACGTGCATAGTATTAATAGTAGGAATGGCTGCGGTAGTAACCACACCTCCCCCGATAAAAAGACAAAAGCTTGGCCCACGTCATGAAGTCAGTCGCTGTGCTGAGTGTTCTCTCCTCCCGCGTGCACGTGACATCCACCCTCCTAGAGAGCCTATCTGACGAGCAAAGCTCATGCCTGATGATGGCACCGCTACTTTATACGCACCTGGTATTTTATCGCACTGCATCTATCTGCGTACCGTATCTGCGTACAGCGTATCCGAGAGATTATTTTACGTTTTTGGCAGATTTTCCAGGTGCGTCTTGGGTGCGTACGTATGTTTGTTCATTGTGCGTGCGGATCACTTTGATTGCACGTATTATTTTTTTCGGATCATACGGTCCGGACCGTCCACCCATAATCCAAGTGATTTGATTTCCCAAATATCATTTTCACGGGGGCCTAAAAACCACCATAAATATATATATGTAGGCAACTCCATCACACGACCTACCATCTAAATTAAGTTTCCTTTCCGTAGAAAAATCTTCAAACTATGCTCACACACATTTTCCGCATGGCGACTATTAATACAATAGATGCCACTACTACTGTACCAAAATCACCCCGGGTACTAAAAAATGCAAACAACCTCTATACAGTAGTAGTTTTATTTCGAGTGAGCGGTAGAACTCACAGCTATCGTACTTTTACACATAGACACACTTACTTACAGATATCTCGCCCAGGGATCCCTCATCCCTGCACTCTCAGAGCTCCCACTTCGAACACCGCCTCCGTTCATTACTTGCTCATTCTCTCTCTTTGTTCCCTATATACTTTAGTTGGCTAGAGGCTTCTTCCTCTTTCAGTTTTGGGTTCGTGTGTGTGCCCAGACAGCACGGCAGCGCGGGCGAGCCCGGCGTCATCGCGGGTATGGGAGGGCGCTGGCCAGTAGAGGGGGGGTCAGAAGGAGCGCGGTCGCCTTTTTCGTGGCTAGGCGTGGCATGTCCACTGAGACACGAGGGAAGCATGAAGGCGCTTTGTCTGCCTTCCTGCTGCAGCATGCCCGAAAATATAAGGGTCGTTTGGTCGTGTAAAATGAAATTCAAGCGTTGCTTTATTATCGGAACAAATAGGATTTAAAGAGAAACCCCGGCAGTTTGAACACCATCATGATGGAGCGGGCGAACGAGGGCCACGGTGAGCACCGGGCTCCATGCGAGGCGGGCCATGGGGCTCATTGGGGCAGAGAGGCAGTAGAGCTTGACCCGGACCGAATCGATGGCGACGTGATCGCGGAGGGACGGGGAGCATCAAGGCTGACAGAACGCGAAAGACGTCAAAACGTTTTTGTGTTTTTTGCGGCGCAATGGGTCCGATGGATTTTTTTTTCTTTTTTTCGAGTACGAGTACGTACGAGTATACTCGTATGTACGTACGTACACATGTGTACGAGTACGTCTTTCTTCTTTCTCAGTTTTGTTGATTTCCTGTTTTTCGTACTTCACAACTTGACGACCGAGCTGTGCTGTGCTTTCTCTTTCATACATACAAAGTACGAAATAATATATACCACCGTTCGTTGGTGTTGCACTACCACACATACTCGCGAAGGCACAAATCACACACACCACAGCAGGCAGCGCAGCGCCGTCCGTGCTGTGAGCCGTGTTGCTGTGCTTTCTCTTTCGATCATACAGCTTCTTTGTTGTCCTGGAGCATGGAGCTAGTGTGCATCCCGAGCATGTTTTGCATGCATGTCAAGTCCGCCGTTTCTTCCCTGTGCACCATGAACCCCTTACCATGAACCTCTTGGCATTTTCAAGTCGGTGCTTTTGCTTGCACTATACATCATGGGCCTCTTCTGTCCCTTTCCTTGCGCGAGCGTAGCGGGCGGCGTCAGCCGCCCGCGGAGCGGAGCCCTTGTATATACATACACGCATATCCGAAGACCATCAGCATAATATTTCCAGGGGAGCACAGCGAGTCGGGGAATATGAGTTTTGTACGTACGGAAGAATTGGCCAATCGTATGTTGAATGTAGGTCCTGAAGTGGTCTATACGAGCATGGGACGAAATGTGACCACGTATATACGTACACCAGAAGCAGTACCGAAGAGAACACCTCCTCCATAATAAGATAGTCGGGGGTTGCGCTGACGTGCAGACATCAAGCAAAGGGCTTCCAAGCCGTCAAGCCAACAGTGTGGGGAGGTGTTCAGGAGAGTGTCTTTTTTCGCAAGACGAGGCGCGCAAGGTCCGGTGGTCGCTTCACGAAGAAGGCTCGCCCACCATCCAGGTCGGTGGTTACGAAAAAGCAGCTATATTACGATAGCTTCTAAAAAAATTGTTGTGCTGTAAGCTGTGGGGAATAAAAGAGACCTGCTTTCGAGGGGCCCGTCGTCGGCCAGGAAAGCAGCGCCGTGCGTCTACTATACATATATCGTCGCTGTACCAAGCAGGTAGGGCTTGTGCCGTCTCGTGTCCCGTGTTCTAGGCAGCTTGGTGCTTTCAAAACCAGTTCGGTGTGTACGTGTATGTGATTGCCTTTCTCTCGCGTCGCTTGTTTTTTCGTGGCGGCTGGCGAACAGACCACAGCGGCGGGGCGTTTATTTTCGAGCAAAATAAACAATAATATTTTCGAGCAAAATAAACAATCCATTAGCTCGGATCTTCAAGGCATGATTTTGTCTTGAAAATTGTGTACCTGTGGTCCGCATATCGTAATTGTGGTCCGCGCTCGGAATATTCTCGCAATTTTCTCGCTAGATGCAAAAGCGGCGCAGCCGCGTTTCTCGCCCGTTTCTGGTCCGTTTTGGGTCCGGTTTGGGTCAGGGTTAGGGTTAGGTAGGGTCAGGGGTTGGGTTGGGTCTACGCCCGTGCCTTGATCCCACCAGGAAGTGCTTCCTAGCTCGCAAAGCAATGCGAGAAGTGAACAGCCCGCCCCTAGGAAGATCCGAGCTAATGCATTGTATAAGGGGCTCGAGTAAGATTGTTGTCAAAATGTTTGGTCAAAATTTCTTTGCAACGGGGGTAACCCTATTTTTTCTCATATTTTGGTCACGTTTCTATGTTACAGCAATAATGCCCGTACTACTGCTGCCGTGCCGCTCTTGCTTATGTGCTGTGCATGGTGACGTGGGTACGGGGTGTGTTGGCGACGTTTACGCAATATGTTGGATACAGACATACTGTACTGGTCTACTCGTAAGAAAGGAACCCAAGGAAAAATTAAGAAAGTTCTAAACTAAGTCAATGCATAAACTTGAAGAAAATGATCCATTCCTATGGATGACCTGAGCCTAAATCACCGTTCAGTGTACATTCCTAGGAACACGTCCTCTCAGGGACCAAAACAAGTCAGCGCAACATGAGAAAATATGCCTTCGATCACACCCGGAATAAGAAAGTCAGCCTGAGCCTGAATTCAAGTCTTGTATGAAAGGGCCGGCACCGTATGTTATTAATAGTCAAGCCTATAAACATTATATGTGCATACATACACATGCAACCAGAATCAAACATTTACACCGACCGTACACAAATAATTCAATCCTAAAAAAAGATGGAAAATACGTCACATTCAACAACAGCAGTTAGTCGCAATAAAATGCATAGCATTTCATACCAACCAACCGACTGCTCTCCTTCTGTTTCCCCCCCCCCCAAAATAACCCCCCCCCGGCCTTCCCACTTACACGAGAGAATCTTATACGAATAATATCTCTAGATAATATAGTCTACTCTCCACCCACAATGTCGTAAAGGCGTGAGGACTTGTGACTACACAAACACAACCATACATATAACCCCCCCCCCCGATACACATAACATGTGTTAACGACTTTATCTATGATCAAGTAGTAACTACCAGAGTACCCAGTCCATCACGAATCCCACACGAACTCTATAAATAACACATGGAACAAACATTCTACATCAGCGGCGCGATCACGATACGAGTACGAGTTCGTATGTCATTCGAAGTGCTCCTGCTGCCAGTTGCTTGCCGGTTTTGTTCGAATACGAGTACGAGTTCGAGTATAAAACGAGTACGAGTACGAATCGAGTACGAGTACGAGTTGAGTACGAGTTCGAGTCGGGTACGAGTCGAGTACGAGTCGAGTACGAGTACGAGTACGAGTACGTATGTATCATACGTCTTTCTCAGTTTTGGGGATTTTTTTTGTTTTGCATTCTTCACAACTTGGCGACCGTGCTGGTGTTGTGCGTTTTCTCTTTCATACAAGAAAGTATACCAGGTATACTCGTACAAAGTACGAAGTACTTCGTACTCGTAATATTAATAGTGTTGTACTACCACACATACTCACGAAAAATGCACAACTCACACACCCACAGCAGACAGCGCAGCGCCGTGCCGTGAGCCGTGTTGCTGTGCTTTCTCTTTCGAACGTAAAGCTTTGTCGTCATGGAGCATGGAGCTATTGTGTACCCCGAGCATATTTTTTGCATGCATGTCAAGTCCACCGTTTTTTTGCTGCACTATGAACCTCTTGGCATTTTCAAGTCGCGGTGCCTGCACTACATCATGGGGGCCTCTTCTGTACCCCTTCCCTTGCGCGAGCGTAGCGGGCGGCGTCAGCCGCCCGCGAAGCGGACCCTTGTACTTCATACAATACAACAGTAAATATTCAAAACGACCAAGCAATAACAAAACATTACGTTTCCCACCCACAATGTTGTAAGGACGTAAGGACAACTGTGAGATCACTAACACAGCCAAATATGCATAGCCCCCCCACTCTCCCCCCCCCCCCCCAACCCGCAATACCTGGGTTTTGTTTTCAAATGGTTGTTGGCGTTTGATGTTGTCCTTTTCTGATTTGTCGTTAATAGCTCTATTTTGAGCTGTACAGTACAAGGGCACCTACAGTAACAAGAAACAGGAATGCTGGCGCAAGCGGGGTTGATCGATTTCTTATTTTGGGATAAGGACGCGTTCTATACACTATAACTGCAATATGACGGCTCCCCCCCCTCCGCCCTACCCCCCTCCTCAATCCCCCGTCCCCCTGTTTCCCCGTCCCCACCCTCGTCTAACAACACCTTTTGTGATATAGATGTGCTCGATTACTTTACCAAATAAATATCATACTTGTCTCCTCTATTCGGGTTATATAGTATCAGTGCGCAGAATGATCATGGGATACCCTTATTACATTGTCCTGCTGACCCGGGTGGTATCCAGGGGAGTCACTGAACTATACTCTTAACGAGGAATAAACACATAACACGCGCGAACGGCTTATTATAAAATCGAGTTGTAACTACCAGGTTCCTAGTACATCACGAAGCCTACACCAATACCACAAATAACACATATATAGAACAAAAATTCTACGCAGCTCGCAAAGCTGAGTATCTACTATTCAATCGGTTGAACTCACAGCTGACGTATTTATAATAATTTTATTTAATGCTACCGGACACCGTCCCTTCCCTCGAATGAACACAGGGGACGGTAGAGAGCCGTCCCCTGCCTGATACAAGGCCTTCCATAGTACTACACAATACTACTGGGCGGCACTGCGACCTGCGACCTATACGAGTAGGCCGCAACTGCGTAGTGACAGCGACTGCAGCAGTAGTGACAGCGACTGTAGCAGTAGTGAGCGGAACAAAGGAGCTATGAGTTCGCTCGAAAGTGGATCATAAGGCCACGAAGAGTCGTGGGATCGGCAGGCTTGGCATGGAATGTCGAGTGCGTTATTTTCTTGCTTTTCGGCACATTGTATTCGGTCGACAATCTTGGTCGGATCAACATGCAGGTTCCTTTTCCTTCTTAGCAGATAGATCGATAGACCCTATCTTCGACACCTGTGTATACCCTTGCAACGATAATCGATCAGGAAAACTAACTGATGACTCTGCCTGTGGTGTCATTGGCAGCTTGCCTTCCCACACAAGTCCCACATGCTTCTGTACACACGTCGTGCACATCACCGTCGGCGACATCGCGAACAGCAGCAGTGTTCGACACTCACATATATTACATCGTGGCTAGCAGAACAAGCATTCAAGGTACAATATGTCGCACAAGGGATGTATGTGTGGTGTCATGTTAAGCAATTTCACTCGTTGTGAGGGTTTGCGCCTCTCCGGTACTCTGTCACACAATCACGTATGCTACGTACACCAATACACGCTGGATACACTAAAAAAACAAATGTTGTTGAAAAAATATGTTTCGATCCCTCCGGCGGGGGGGGGGTTAGGTGTATGATATCCAAATCCCCGGCCGCCCCTGCCTATTTTACAATGTGTCGCAAACACTGCGTCTCAAGTATTATACACCCGGTACGTATATATTATATTATAGGTTGTTAGTAAATAATCGGGGAGCCCCCCTCGCTAATGTTGACCGTGCGGGCTCACGGGGTGGGTATCACACCCTGGACAATAGCCTACACACGGAATATATTTACTTGTTTAGGGTTGTCACTAGCTGATATGACTTTAGTCGATGGCAGCATTTTCATTGATTCAGTCTCGCAATACTACCTCACCCGGATACGAGCGAAACAGCGAACTAATCACCAAACGACGTCCAGTCCCAAACCGTTAGACCGCATTTATTCCCAGAAGAAAATGTGTTTGTTTACGTACCACATTTTTTCCCCACCCGAGGTATTTTGCTTGCTCTTCTTGCCCGTCCTGCACCCTCCCAGTCGTAACTCAACTCCTGGGTCACACGCATGGTACACCCTTCTCTCCTTTTCCACTATTTAATACTCGTTCAGTACGTGCCTTGAACTTTCATCGTTAGAAGGCTTGAGCGCCTTATTCCGTCGTTGTCTCGCGTCAGATTGTGCCGGCCCACGCTAAAAAACGTAGCGCTATGTATCGACAGTTTGTGTAATTTGAGAAATAAAAAAATACATACATACGGAGAATCGAACCCCTGACACCAAAGCTTGTATACTGCTGTAGTATTCAAGGTGGATCACTAGCAGTATTGACTAGACCATCCTGACGTGATTCCTTCCGTGATGTATTTGTGTGTATTATCATTCTTGGAAATTCATAGGGAAACCTTATCCGTCAAAGGTTACAGCAGTGCGATAACAGCAGCGGCCACTGCGTGGTTGAGGGGTGTGATATAAATTGGTGTCCGGTTACAATGCAAGGAGCGGTCGGCGCATTCTGCTCGTGGGCGATTGATGACAACAACGTAATCACTATTCTGAAATACCTCTCTCGGGGCCCCGAAGTGGGTAATGTATTCCCCAACCGTGCGCGAAACGCCCGTGTCGATGCTGACGGCAAGTTTTTTAGCATTTACCTCGGACATATGAAAAACAAGGCGCTACGCTGTCGGCACCGTCAAGAGAGATGGGATGTTCCGCCATGTTCTCGTCTGTATGCGTGTGTATCTTCTGCTGCGCGCTTGCAGATGCACAGGGTATTGCAACAGCCGATTTCCCCAATTGAGAATTTCCTTTCCGATAAGAAGGATAATCGAAAGTAATTTGAGTTTTGTTTTGTAAGACATGTGCTTCCCTCACAGTCAAAATTTACACTGCAAACTATTGCCATTTTTGACAGCCGTCGATGCCAAAAACGAATCAAAATAGGCATGCATGGGCAGTTTCAACATATCGAAGATCCAAGAATAACAGGATTTATGGCCAAGGTACCTACTACCAATTCCCTTATATCCTCTGTTTTACGAGCCCGACAAGGCTGATTTCGATTGTTTGTTTTGTCGGTCGATACCTACCATCGAGGGACATATATATATATACTACATTAGGTTATGTTTTGATTGTGAGCGAAATATAACCCTTAAAAAACAACACACCACTAAACTCGATTATCCTTCTCATCCGAGAGTCAATTCAAGATTACGAAAAACCACTGTTGTTGTGTGAGGATATCCGCAGCCCGCAGCGATTTAAGTTGAACATCTCTGTTCCGCATTACCAATTTCTTCACTCAACAATAAGTCGGATAGTCGGTACCTCCGTTTCACGACTGAAAAATAGTCCGATTAAAAACTATTCGGCGACTTCAGGATGTTGGCGGAGGGCGTCCGCTTGTGGCATTATGGTGAACGTGCTAGTCCCGAGGCTTGGCGCGAGCCGCGTTAGGCGTGCTCGTAAGCTTCTCTCAGAATAAAACAGTGATGCTACAAATGAGGCTATCTACGGGCCAAGATGAAGTAGACAAAAGAAAAGATCAGACAAAGCTGAGAAGACTGGTTGTGAGCTTGGTGGGCGCAACCAGCTTCTACACGCTCGGCTCTACGGCTGGATGTATTCTATCGGGTGGTTCTACTGACCGACTCACAGCAACGTTCCTCGGATGCTTGCTCGTGACCGCTCCACGTACATACTACGTACTGTTTTCAAGAACGCTACTCTTCCACACGTTCAACGTTGAACATCCTCTATTAATAGATGCCCCGCACATTTTCTTATAATGTTCCTATTTGTATTTCGCCGCATACACAGGGCTGTACTGCTGTTACCAAGTATACTATTAATAGTCGTATATACGGGTACCCAGTAGCACTCCATGCTACGGAGTATTGACTAGATAGATAAGTACATACACATACTGGTATATCTGCTAATATACGTACCTTGCCCCCAATCAGCGACTCAGTAGGCTACTAGTTACTGCTGCTGTAGCCTACATTTGCAAAGAAAGGGGATCGAGAATATCTGAGGAATCTGGTGTCGGGTCGGCGCGCGTAGGCAGTTTTCGCCTAAACGTACAAGCGACTTGGAAACAGAGGGATGTATTTGCAAAGAACAGATGTATGTCGAAAGTTCAGGAACAACACTTAACACTGTTAAAAATGAGCTGGGTTTTCCACATGGTAGATGAAGAGTTTTCTGGGAAGATTGCTTGGCTCTCTAGTATAATAATTGTACGCACAGGTACTGCGACTATAAATATAGCTAATCAAAACGGACCTGGTGGGGGGGGTGAAGGGTTGTATTGCTCTGCGGTGTATGGTACCCAGCTCCGTAATCATGGTGATGGTTCGATTCTGGGGTGGTTGCGACGACCTTTTTTGTTTTTCATTCAGCGATTTTTAACCGTTCGACGAATTTCTCCCGTTAACGATTCGCGATTCGCGCTCCCGGCCTCCGGCGGCTCCTGCGGAGAGCTATATTTGTTTCTGCACCTTGTGGGTGGGACCAGGGTACCAAATGGGATCGCTTTTAGGTGGGACCAGGTTCGGGTGGGACCAGGAGAGCAAACAAATGTCTGTTTCCCCCCCCCGCCTTTTTGTGTGGACTACTCCCAGAACGTTCTCCAACTACAATGTGGAAGACTCTACGGTCATAACAAGCATGCATCCAGATAATTTCAGCCCATTTTACACTTTTTTGCGTCCAAAAAAAATCTCAACACCCCTCTAACGGGAACGTAATTGCCCTGTCCGCGCGTTTTTCGACGTCGTCCGCTTGATAGTTCAAACGACCCGCCAGAACACCAACAAACCTTTTGGTGAAAACCTTTTTTTCCAGGGTTTGACATAGGCCGTTAGTCCGGGCCAGAACGAGCCGGGCCGAGCCGGGCCGGGCCGATCCGAAAAATGTGACGGGTCGGGCCTGGCCGGATCGAACTTTTCAAACATGTGATGGGCCGGGCCGGGCCGGGCCGGGCCGGGCCGGGCCGGGCCGGGCCGGGCCCAGACTTTTGAAAGTTTAATGGGTCGGGCCGGGGCTGTGAACATTTGAACATGTGAGGGGCTCGGTCGGGCCGCGGCTCATCCTCTCAAACTTCAATGGGATGGGCCGGGCCGCAGCCCGCCCTCTCGAAATTTGATAGGCTGTGGCGGGCCGCGGTCCGTGATATACGGGCTCTAAATGGGTCGCTCCGCCGGACCAATAAAGCGGCCCATGTGCATTGATGGGCCGGCCCGGACCGCTGCTCATGAGATGTGGTGTACTACTCCTACTCATACTACGATGTCTATCGTGCCCATGAGGCGACCCACGTGTTTTAACGAGCCGGCCCGGGGTGCGGCCCATGAGCTGTGGCGTACGACAGTGCTGCTCCATCTATGACGTTTAGGTTGTGTCTGGGTCATTATTCTCCAAAAAAGGCAACGTTCGTACGTTGCATCTTTGGCAAATAGCCTCGGGTCCCTAGTATGTAAAATATATTATGCCGTGTATGTGCAAATGTCGGATCAGAGCCTTAGTACCGTTGGGGGTGAACAGACGACGCTCTTTATCTTCTCGGTGACGCAGGCAGCATTGTGTTCTTGCTCTGGTTCATCCCGCGGACTGAACCGCCGGTGATACTTCTTTAAGTGATAGGCTCAAACAGGAGATATCTTAAAGCCGAAGGTTACAGAGACGTTCACCTTCATATGTGTTGATGATTAACCGGAGATGAGCACGGCTGCTGCTGTTGCGTGAGAAGCCGATGCTAAACTGTCAGCGCTTGTATTGGCGTCATGTTTGCTAGATAGAGGTAAGGCAGCCGCGATAATTGCAGAAGCACAGGGTGTTGCAGCAACACGTGCTGCTTCGTTTACTGCTGCTACCGCTGCTGCAGGTGTTGCAGCAGCACGAAAAGGAAGCTGTCCCCAGTCGGGACGGAAGCCATCCGATGTAGTCGTTGAGCGAGAAGCATCGTGTGAGTAGTGGGTACTGGGTAGGTATGTCTCATGGGTCTTTATAAGCAGCTGTCCCGTTAAATCCAGACCGTACCAAAACAAAGACAAACGAAAAATGAACGTAAACAAACTCCGTCAGCGTATACTCATGTCCTTTTTACTGCAGTACGGGACAACACATGGGCCGGCCGGTCAAATTCACGGGACGGCCCATGAAAAACTTCGGGCCGGCCCATATAGAGCCCGTGTCTCATGGGCCTCGCTGACATTGGATGGACCAGGTCGGGCCGAGATATTGTGAAACTGATGGACCGGGCTGCGGCTGTTTGGAAGTGTGATGGACGGGGGGACGGGTCGCGGCCCATCCCCTAAACATTTGATGGGCATGGCCGGGCCACGGCCCATCCTCTGAAAATATGACGGGCCGGGCCTGGCCGCGGCCCATCACATGAAGCAATGATGGGCCGGCCTGTGAGAGTCGGCCAATGATCAGCCCTTCTTTTTCCATGGGTGATATAGCCACTATACTACATGGGCGCCCGCGCGTGAAAGCAAATAAAAAGCGATTCGCGGGTTTTCGTGCTGCTGGCTGTAAACTTCTAGTTTACGACTTCACCTCCTGAGTTGTTTCTTGTCGCTTACGACTGTTTTCTGGCGTCCCCGGCGCCCTTTCACGCCCCATCAAGAGTATGCCTCAATTTTGCGGGCAGTAGGTACCTCTGAGGAGCAGTACATAGGTGCCTGCAAGTGAAGTGCAAATATTCAGCTAGTAGGGCTTGTTGTTTTGCTGTTTGTTTTGCACGCCTAATATCAGACCACTTTTCGACCTTTGTTGAGAAAAATCACATGACCAATCTGGATAATACTACAAGCTACTGCTGAAATGTGGATGATATACTGATATTAGTATCTGTCGCTCTCTGCTAAGGCACGAACCAGCCGAAGGTCCAAACAACGCGTGTTGAAATTGGGACTAAAATCGTTATGAGCCAAAAAAAGCATATACTTATTTGAGTCACTCCGAAACCCGGGGATGGGGGGCGGATAATGATCCTCCGTGGCCTTAATTCGTGCCGACATACAGCTCTACCTATTGGTCTGCCAGTAGGTTGGGGTACTGTTTATCTATACCTGTTGCCCCCTACACTATTCAATAGAGGGTGAAATGGTTAATCGTAATATTTTTGTTTGACCAATAGGTGCATTGATATTTGTACAGTACCAGGTAGGGTATTTTGGTCTTAGGATAGGCATACGTATATGTAACGTTGTCTATCGATACATACGACGTATACATCAGATCACTATGTCAACAACAGCAGGTTCACTAATATTTCACCTTAGGATAGGTGTGGGTAATTGTCGATCCATACCAGTTGGTTTGGCCAATGTGTTAGGAGATGAAGCTACAAGGTTACAAACGGATATTGCTCTCAGTAGAAGGATGGATGTGAAATTTCCCCATAGGTTCACAGAAGTAGGTGCCATCGGATCGATATCCACATACGCATTTGATCAATAAACTCAGAGAAATGGGCCCAATAGGCTGTCGTTCCTTTGATAGGCAGTAAGCAAAGTTGTCTACCGATAATGTACTTGTTTCGCCAATATGTTATAGAGGAATAAAATACATGGGTTACATATTTTTCATAGAATAGAAATGTTCAACTGTCGAATGACACCTATCGACACCACAGGGCGTAAACCAGGCGTCCGTCTCGTGGTGTTGGCAGAGCACGACGAGTCGGAGGCCGCGGTGTGGCACCCGCGCTACGAACCGTAAGATAATTGCGGCTCCACTACTTGTTTCGTGGAGTGAAAACATCTGACACCCGCATTTCGTGGTGTTAGTACACTCATCTGACAGACTCGTAAGCGGTAAAAAAGGGCTCGGTTGTTAGCTTATACCTGGTATCCCAGTTGGTCTCTGGGTTTGAAAATTGATGTGTTGAATATTGAATGGGGGGGTACTCTGTAGTAGTTTCGAAACAGTACCGTGACAGTAGATATCGCAACAATTTGGATGAAGTCTACAGCAAAGGATTCGCATGCCTCGTGGGTCTCCTCTGCGGCTGGTCGAGACCCCTACCAAAAGAGCGCCCGAGCTCTTACTCACATACTATTATTCCGACACCGCTCGTACGTATTCCATTGGTATTCGCTTGACAGGAACCCTCAATGTCCACGGTTGGCACTGCCGGCAGAGAGGAGCTTCGAGGCCTTGGGGAAGAGTTAATTTGGCTAACATTTGCCCCTCGCGATGGGCTGGTTACCTTTAGGGGAGAGCAAATTCGGCTGACATTTGATTACCGCAGCAGGGGACTGTATAGGGTAAACCACGTGCATCCGTTGTCGACTATGGTTTCTAGGATGGTTAAGGTTGCCGACCCTGACCTCCATGCTGCCCTTGACCCCTACGAGGACGCCGTGCTACTCGAGTGCCACGGTGAACAGCTGCTCGACATCATCATTCGCCTGGCCTCCGACAAGGAATGGAAATGCTGGATGGAATTTGTGATGAGAACAGTTGCTGCAGCCGGCGCAACGGATGTGTTACTCCGGATGTTCGCTTCCTACCGAGACTCCGTGGACGACAGCACACTATCGTTGCTCTTGGATTCAGCCGCGGAAGGAGGGAGCGTCGAGTTACTGTCTGCTCTGTTTGCTGCTGGTGCGGGACCGCTGGTGCGGGCGGTTGACGAGGCAAGCCGGTCATTAACCGCTCTTCATCGGGCGGCCCGGAAAGGACACCGAAGCTGCGTGGCAACGCTCGTCGAAGCGGGTGCACCTGTTGATTCAAAGCTTAGAACTGGGGGCACAGCACTCACGGAGGCGATTCAAGGTTGCCACAATGATGCAGCACTTGAACTCCTTGCCGCTGGTGCTGACGTGAACATGATTGTAGTGGGCATTCCTCCATTCAACCGCGGGGTGTATGCCGACTTCAGCCCGTTAGGCATTGCCGTCGATAAAAACGACGAGGAGATGGTGAAGGTCCTCCTGGAGGCAGGGGCGGACCCCTCCAAGGGTCCAGCGGACTTTCTACCGCTCCATATAGCCGCCACCTTAGGCTCTTACGATATTATAAACTCTCTTCTGCTGGCGAGAGCTAGTGTCGATTCGGTCGACAATGATGGGCGGTCTGCCTTGCACCTTGCTTGCGCATACAACCAGTGTGATGCCGTTGACCTCCTGCTTCGCAACAACGCTAGTGTGACCTCATTGTGTAACAACGGCCATTCGCCAATGGATGTCGTCGGGACCCAGGTTCTTGCAGTTCGGCAGTGGGGTGCAGTGCGCAACCACACGACAGGAGACATTGATTTGATTCCGGAGCATGTACCGGGACCCGGGCTGCGGGTGCGCGGTACGCCAACGCGATACTGCCGTCCACGGGGTGCTCACCCGTCCACTCTGAATTCCGCGGAGACTTCTACCGTTGACAAAATTTGCGACATGCTACAATCCGCTGGTGCATGGGGTCGCCGGGGCTGGCTGGTGATGATGCGATCTCGCCCTCTTGCAGAGGGTATCGCCGAACAGCCCGATAGCAGCGATGCAGATGATATCACGTCGTCTGTCATTGCTCTACGTTCGGTACGTGAGTCCTCCAGGAACTCATCAGGGCCTCATGAGGAGGGCGGTTTCGCGCGAGCCTTGCATGACGATGGGCAGGCCAAGACTGACTGGAGTGCTGCGGTTGTTCGGCTACTGAGGGTTCCTGAGGAGAGCCTCTTCTGCAACATTGTGGGGTTTCTGTAAAACGTATCGACGTGGCGGCCAGCTTGTATCGTTGTCGGCAGCGTTAACGTTTCCTGGCATATGATGGTCGTGTACAATGTTGAAAAAGCCATCTATCAGTAGATCGGCTCGAAACTCATTTTTAAAACTGTATCATGCGTTATGTCAGCTCAGCTACACGAAACCTTATGGGGAAGTTGCCATCTCCTACCCAAAGCCCCGTGCACCTAGTGCAAGGTAAAGCACGGTGTTTCGGTTGTACGCTCGGTGGCGAATAGTTTGCTGTAAACAAACCAACACTGAAAACTCCCGTCACAGCAGAAGAAGCCAAACTTACCTGGGAATTAATAGCTGCCGTTTGTTCTGAGGCCATCCGAGGGGGACCAAGGCAGTTGGGGTTCCGCCAGAGTCAGCTCGGAATTCATGGCGACAGCGAGGGCAGCAATCGGCCGTTGGCAGAAGAAGAAGAAGCGGAACGAGTGCCAGAGGGCGGTTAAAGTGGGTAGGTATATTTGCTTATCCAACGCTTCAATGGGTATGGTTAGGATTAAACGCACAATACATACCCACTATTGGTATCAGAGCTTTGAACGAGGCAACACTTTGTACACCAGCAGAAAAACGGGTCTGGGAAATACGTGGGTTAGTCGAAGTAGAACGGGTATGGACTGTACTGTGGCATATAGCGGTCAACGTGTGGCTGCTGACTTAAGGAGAACGATAGCGAGGTCGGCTTCGGTTTGGGGGGCGCCTATTTGTAACTCCGGGTTGCACGAAATGTTGTGTATGTCATTTCTATAGTATCTGAAAGCGTCGAGAGGCGCGCTCTAACCCTAGCCCTAACGCTAGCCCAAACCGAATACACCTGCTCACGTCCTCACGCCGAATCCTGCCGTCGGATAGATGCGTAGGCCATAGTTGCAGACTCCAGATCTGGGTACTAACTACTCCATTAGTCAAACTCACATAAAACGAGTTGTATTAAATCGAAGGAGTAGTATGCCCTATACAGCTGTCAGAGGGTATGATCCCGGGTAAGGGGCGGAAGCAAGGGGTTAGGTGGTGGATAGGGTTCGGTTAAAGTTTGGACGTGCCTCCCCGCTTTTGTCACAGGGTATTTTGTTCAAACCGCGGGTAACAAATAGGCACTACCTTCGCTTTGTGGGTGCCGTGGAGATATGATATATATATATGGTATACATGTTTGTATGGAACGGGGCCAGCGAGTCGCCCTTCCGCCGTGGTACTATACAAGTTGTCCAAACACCATCTACGGAAAATGGCAGACAAAGAGAAACACTGTGCAATGTACATCAGAGACTATTGTACCCAACCTTTGGTGGGCCCTACCAGACAAGAAGAGATATCTATACAATGACTGATATTTTTCATGGCACAGTACCATGTACCAGACATGTACGGACTACGTAGTACGTACGGGTTTTTGTGCGCATGGTATATTAAATAATTGGACGACCACTGTAGTACGCCTAGTGTTTAAATTTTGTTTCCATCCCATTTATTAATTTCGCACTTCTGTCCCTCTCCCTCCCTAGTCGTAACTCAGGTCCGGGGTCACAAAGCAGGCTCTTCTCCCTCCTCCCCACTACGGTTCGTGCCTTGATTTCGATCGCACAGAGGGTTCAGCATCCCCAACGCTCGTCGATGTTCATCATTTTGTTTCTAACTCTTGCTCTCGCGCTTTCCGCTAGTACGAAGTCAATATTTGTTTTTGCGAGAAAAAGTCCACACGAGCATGCACTCGGGGGGGCTCGAACTCACGACCTTGACTGTAACAGGGACGATACTCACCTGTCATTTCACCGGGGACGCCGGCTATGTAAACTGGTAAGTACGAGGGAGGTACAGTAGTATGGGCTTTGGGGTTGGCCTCAGGATGCTATGATATGCTGACGCACTTATCAAGACTTCAATTTAATGTGCCACCAAACGTCCATATTGAGGCATCGCCGTTACACCCTTGACAGGTGATCGCACTGGCGGGCACAGGCAGCAGCATGCTTTCGAATTGCGATGCTGGGCTGCGGCACGGCCCGGCTCATTATATGTTTTGTTTTTCACTCTCCGGCCCGGCCCGGTCCGGCCCATCATGTTTTCATTTTTTTCGGCCCGGCCCGGTCGGGCGAATCACATTTTCAAACTCATGGGCCCGGCTCGATCCACGCCATCACATTTTTAAAATCCTCAGCCCGGCCCATCACAAATTATCTACTTGGCCCGGCCCCGCCTGGCCAGCGCACTACCGACCCATGACAAGTCCTGGTAAATACCATATTCCTCGAGACAAATAAAGATACAGACGAACTCAAGAGCCACGCGAATTGCACCCGGAAAAACACAAATGCCTGGCCAACACCCCGCCCCCCTCCACCACCCTCCCGCACGCCGCAAAACCAATAACGGTTTCTGATAAATAGAGTACTACTGCAGTGTTTTTTTCACGCGCTTTGACACGTTTTGAACGCTGTTACCTTGCCCAACCGAGCTCTTGTTTTGTGCGCTTTCTTTCGATACAGATACTGATACAGCTAGATAGGGCGACGTACGTTCTTCCTCGTACAAAATAGGCCATACCTATACCGCAGCCGCTACATATCGTGCCCTCTCTTGCGCCAACAGTGATCCATCCACACTATTTAATACTTTTAATACTCGTAGCTCAATCAAGGCATTAACAAAAAAAGAAGTACAGTAGTTTCATGCACCCCTACCCCAATTTAACGAAATAAAATATCAGTCCACCGTAACAACCACAGCAGTCAACACTGCTGTAAGAATGTAATGTAGTTTTGCAAGTTCTCCGCGGCACGTGTTGGTGGAGAGCCCCAGTGCTCAAATTATGTACCGTGTGCCGTGTACCGTGTACCGTGGACCCGTGTACTGTGTACCATGAACCATGGACCCGTGTACCGTGTACCGTGTACCGTGCACCAGGTGACGCGTGCTACGATAAAAATAGTAGTAAGTAGCACGTTTCGGTCGAAATGGTTTCTGAATGATGATCGAGCTCGAAATCGTCGGACTGCTGTCATTGTGGTGCTGGAAGTAAGTAAGTATGTACATAATACTGTTCAGCGTATAATTAGGCCGTGGTGCTGTTCACCCGGTATATATACGTAACACGATCAATTCATTCCAATATCAGATTCTCAGGTGACTTGCTAATGACTCAGTAATAGTATAGAACCCCTCACGCGAGGAGCCTCTCCGAAACAATTGCTACATAGCAGCATCAGCTATACCTACAATAGCTATACCAATAGCTGTGTGCTTCCGAGAAAATCGAATTACTCGTGCTACGAGGTGCACTATAACATGTATAGTCTACCAGTCACTGCTGTGTGAGAATTGGTGTGCGCGTCGGGGGTGGCGGTAATAATCTCGCCGCGTTTTAGTGGTTTCAAGGAGGAGATGTGGCGCCCCTACTCTCTTCGCCTGGTTCGTTCGTGTTATAGTCGAAGTTCGTATGGCATTTCGGGGAGGAGACCCCGCTGGATTCCCTGTTTGTATCTACCGGAAGGAATTAGCACATACATAGGAGTTAGTATGGGATTTCGGGGAGGGGGCCCCGCCACATCCCCTGTTTTATTATCTAGGAATACGTTTGGAAACCGTAGTATATAGGAGTTAGTATAGCATATATATATATCCGAGAGGGGACTCCGCCACATTCTCTGTATTTTGTATCCTACAGAGTTACTGAAGTTTAGAAACAGTTATATATAGGGCCATGCGGGCACCCACCTAGAGGGTTACACGTGCGTGGCTCCCTTCACCGATCTGCTTTCGGGGCAGGGTCTGTGTCGGGCGGGCTCTCACCTCCGAAGCGGCCACGAGCATCACGCACTGAATCACTAAAGTAATCAGACCGCATGTGAAACCTCCATAACAAACAAAGGGAGTGGAGCACACTGAACTGGCGGATATGCAGCTCTGTGGCGCTTTCAGCATGTACGTATTTTGAAACATGAAGCTCTGCGTAGAGGAGGGTGTTGCTTACCACTTATTCGAGGCAAATGGTTGATACACATAAACACACTGTGTACGAGACGTTCTATAACTGACCCTAAACATTTGCTTAAGCCAAGCATAAAACAAGCCCTAATTTTGACCCTTAGCCAATCACACCAAAACTAGAAAAAGTAATAAGCTCTTCAACCCACTACTACTGGCGTAGAGAGTGTAGCGTATTTCTAGTGTGTTCGTTATTCCTCCGCTCAACCTGGCTCGACCTTGGGAACTTTCTGAATGCGCTTCTTGCAAGTACTACTACTGTCGCATTTACAGCCGCATCCTCGACCACACTATTAACAGGGGCATGCGCGCATGCGCGTAGCTGCAGGCGGGCCTCGGACCGCCGCGGCAAATACCACTCGTATTTGAGGTATGATACGACGCAAGTAAGTCTACACGACATCCACGGTCTGCTCTCTTCGCGCGTCGTGGCCGCCGCCCTCTTCATTAGCTTCATTAAAGTATTTATTGTTTCTAGACCACGGGGTTGCCGACCGTCTCCCCTCTGAAGCATTGGTTGGTTGGTTAATTTTAATTTGACCTAAATAGGTTTCGGTGGTGACAACCTGCTTCATACGTGCTGCTATTATATTCTTCTCCCTCATTCGCAAAATTAATTAATTATACCCCCCCATACCACGAACAACCTACCTAACGAGTACATATATATAAGTACAATATATATGGTGTAGGAACTGCAGGCTACGATACTTTAGTATACTGTAGTCGCAGACCGGCGAACTACGCGTACTTCGTCCATAACATTATTTTGGCTGAGCTGCGACTAGATATAGATACCTACGACTGTAGCTGGATGTTGACCAAACGTGCCCATGCGCTGGTTGGTCAATATATACCTATATACGCGCGATCGAAGTATCACACTCACCTACGTACGTAACAAATATGAGCTTCGCCGAAATCCTCGATCTCAGACCAAACGTTACACAGTACGCGACAGCACTTAAGAATCTGGCAGTTAAGAATGCCAGGCTGGGTTTTACGGAAATTTAAGAATTTATAGGTAAGCATTTTTTTGTGCTAAACTCGAGGAGAAAATAAGAATTAGAAATTGGGAAGTGCAAAGGGGTCGGCAGGTAAGAATCTGGCTGAGTACACCGCACCCCTGAAAAATAAGAAACTGCAACAACATTCCCCAAGGCCACATCAGGCCCCCGGCCAAGGCGCCTCCGCGCTCCAAAACCGTCCGAAGAGGCGACGTTTTTTATTTATATACCAGGTATACATATATATTTCGCCAAACAAAATCCATGTTTTTCCGCGAAACAAAATCGTTTCCCCTCTGCAAACATGCAAAAGACAATATTGCAGCATTTTATTTTCGTTTTTTTTTGTGCGGATAGAAGCAGTGCGGTGGTGGATGGTGTACTGCTTGCTGCTGCTAGAGTATCTGCAGGGCCTTGGAGCAGAAGATACAAGTGCCTTGACCTGCACTGCATCGTGGTTTCGATTCGCGGTGGTGAAGGTCCGCCGCGATGAATCTATCCCATGACGCTTTACGGGACCTGACGACTCTTGCCCAGTAAAACTCTGAAGGCGGGATACTTGAGCGAAAATTCTTGCAGCTCAAGGAACATGTCACCAAGGGCCACCTTGTTAGTACCTCTAGCTTGGAGGGAATGCGTATATAGTTGCAGTTGAGGCGCATTGGCGGTATTTCGGAAGAAGAGCACGCCACAGACGTGGACGGCAAGGTCGCCGAGATACTCAGTCGGAAACGTGGTCCCCCAAGGGAAGTAAGCGCGCCTCTATCTCGCAGCCTTTCAATGAGCTGGAAACGAGGCAGTGCACGATCCGACCTATCATTGGCCCGGGTGGGAAGCTCATGCGGTGCGCTATCATGTTTCGAGGAACCAGGAAGCGGGTCTCAAAGGTGGATAAGAAAGCCTATGACTCTAGCGTGGACGTTATTTCCCAGAAAACCGCGTTGGCCGACAGCGAGTTCTGCATGGCGTGGGCTAAAATATGCTTTCGCAAGAGTCTTGTGCAAGCTAAGGGCGCGGGGTAGGGTGCCCGCGGAGCAATCGCTGCTAAATCTGGATAACTTGCACGGACAGACAACGGACGAGTTTAAGGCATGCATCAAGCAGAAGTGCAACTCGCTGGTGTGTTTTTACCCTGGAAGGTGCAGGGGCGCACTGCAGTCCATCGATGCGGGCCTTGGGGGCATTCATCAAGGTCGAGTCGAGGTTGGGAAGCAACTCGACCTATGGCTTGAGAACGAGAACAAATCTGGAACGGTGTGAGAGCAACGCGCTGACTGCTTCCGATTGACGCGTCTTGCCTGCCAAGTAGGTCGCAACGGCCGTGGACGCCGTCAACAACCGCGCTGGCTTCAGGTTTTGCCTCTTCGAGAAGACAGGGAGCCTGATAGCGGCGGACGGCACAGGCAGGTGACGAGCGGATCAACCTGGCGGGGCTGGCGGAACCTTTGGCGTTCATGGACGATGCAAGCGAGCACGAGGTGGCAGGGGGTGTACTTCATATTCATGCATGGCCACCATAGACCCTCGCATCCCTACAATGCAGGGACGGAGCATGCCGGGTTTCCACCGACCAGACAGACATTGGTAGCACCAAGCGGCCAAGAGCCGTGGGGTGTTGGGCGAGTCGCATGAAGGGTGAGCTGCATCCCACTAAAAACTGCTCGTGAGGCGGACTTGCATACGGAGGACAGCTTCAATAAGTTCATCTAGTTTCCGGTATGGTAACTTCCAGAGACAGCAACGGGAGAACTATGTAATTGCCTCGTGGTTGCCTTACCATAAACACTACGTACGTGATACGACCATTCCGCTTGTGCGGAGTAAAGGCTCTCCACCGCGCATAAATGATCTAACTTGACCGTTAGCTGTGATCGACCGCCAAAAACAAAAACGAAAACGGTACCCTGGTGATCTAGCTCATATAGTGAGCGGCATGTTTTACAGTGTCGTCGCTAACCGACTCCAACCCGACCTGTATATAATACAGGGTGAAAGTAGTGGGGAGGAAATCGACGGGCAAGGAGCTGATGAGGAACGTGACGGGTACGACCGCCGGGGGGGGGGGGGGGGGGTTGGTGATGGGAGTTGAGAGGAAACGGATGGGTCAGGGGGCAAGGAACAAAAGCAAGGAGGAGGGGAGCAGGACGAGAGCAGTGGGGACGGGGACGAGAACGAGGATAGCGATGAGGTGGACGAGCATAGTCAGAACGAGGACGAGGACAGCGAGGGACCACTGCTGTGCAGTTCTCCTAAAGGCCTCACCTCGATGTGGAGGGGCACACCTGAAGATATTGACGATGATGATGGTGGGCAAGCGGGGCCGCCAAACTCGTCCGACCATGTTATCGTCACTACAGGCCAGGAGTAACTGCTGTACTACGACAGACTACAGCAGCACTACCACTCACTGCTGTACGTACCGAGGGCCATTCGTTTCTTACCGGAGCCATGAATTTCCAAACGTTCAAAAAATGTTTTTCCGTTTTATTGGAACGCGAAGACTTCCAAACATTTTGCCCTCTGAAGAATTTCCAAAAATTGGAAATGTTTCCTCTTTTTTCTTGCGGAAAAATATTGGAAATTATGGGGAAAAGTTGCTCGATAAGAATGACCTTAATAAGCTACCAGGCACGAATGAATTCCCAGTGACTTTAGTAAATGGGCTCTGTCACGCAAATTATTTAAATCCCCGAATTCCCTGCTTTCCAGCTATGCCTAATTCCATCTGTTTTACGTAATCCCCTTCCTTGTTCAGTCAAGTCAAAACACGATTTGACGATTTGGCTCTGCAGCTCATCAATCATCTACAGTAGTACCGGCCCGCTCATAAGAAACCATAAATCGGGCTTAGGCTGGCCTTCTTATTTCAGAAGGAGTGTGTCCCACTCTAACTTCAGTATAATAGCTGTCGACTGTCTTATTTCCCCCGCAATGTTTAGCCTGAGTTTCTTGTGGGGCACTTTCTTATGAGAGGGCCGGTAGTGAACTCGAGTTTTCACCAGGTACAAGATACATAACATGTAACTCTGTAGATTTCCCGTCGCCGATGGTACATCAGTCCTATACTCCACTTGCCTTACCAATCTCAGCCCTGAGTCGAACGTTACAACATACATGTGGTCAAGATGCGGTACATAATAAATACGAGCCGACACGAACGAGTGCACATGTACGTACGTAACACCTAATCTGTCGACAATACATATATGTCTACACGAGCTGGTCTACACCACCAGTGGACCCGACAGTGCCGGTATCACTGCGACCCGCGTGCAGAGCAACCCTCTGCGCGCTATACGCCCAGCAGTATCCAGCCAGACAAAGCCAGGCAAGAGTATAGCAGAACGGACAGAGAGAAGGCGGGCGGTGTTGTAAGTGCACTTTTCATAGTAGTTTACTACTACGACTACTGCTGTCGGTTCAGACCAACAGATAGTACCCAGGTATGAGTTTGTGGGTGAAGATACAGGCAGTACCTCAGCTAATACGTACCGTACTGTACGTACCAATATGGTATGATAGCTGGAATTATGTGAAAACGCCGGTATCCCAGCGGGTCAATAATCGTATTGGTAGTATTTGGAAGGCGTATCTTAGATGGAAGCCAGGGGCGAGGCAACTCGGCCAGCAGGCAACTCGACCCTTCAGCCTTTCAGTCTTTCACCGCGTGGGAAAAGGACTAAAGCTGCTATTCTTCTATCTCTACTAAGCAAACACCACAAACGTGAGTACCAACGAGTACCTTTGTTTAATACGTACGCAAAACCAGATAAGGGGTGCTCTGGAGACCCATACGTAACCTCACATACTGCTGTATACTGGTACAATATATTCATTCTGCCGCGATGGCTTAGCTGTGGCGGAAGAACCGACGAACCCTACGGCAGTAGTACTGCTTAGGCCCAGGCCTTCAAGGCATGCCTGAATGACCTCTTATGAAAACAGCGTGCCTGAACGCGCCTTTCGTGCCTGTCTTGGCTATCTTGCCTCAGGCAAGGCAGGCAGTCAACACGACAAAAATGGCACTCAAGAATAACGCCGTTGGGTTGGAACTCCCAAAAGTAAAGGAAACGGGGTTATTTGTGTTGCTCTTTTTTTGCGGTCACACAGCGCACAGCGCATAGCCAGCAGCCAACGCATCCCGCACCGCCACAGCTCTGCTAACAGCCAGGGGCGGTTGCCGCTGGAGAGTATCACGACACTACCTTCTGGGTGGTACCATGCCCCGAGAAAAAGGAAGTACGCACACACCAGCAAGTTTCAACGCAAGATGCACCTACTCGTACTCGTATGTATACTACCTGGTGGCAGCGGGTCCTCCCAGCAGGGGCACGATGTACACTACTTAGTAGGCAACGGGCTTTCAATGCTTTGGGTGGTGCTTTCTGGTGGTTTTGTGTCCGATGACTCGACCGATCGTATCGTTGAAGCGCGATGAGGCAGAACAAAACCAACGCTGGGGCTTGATATTTTGCTCGCCTGCGCATGGATTTGAAAGGTATGGTTTGTGCGAATCAAAGCTCGTTTTGTCTTATAGAAGTACATAATATAGGGTTTCCCCCGTTGCCACGAAATTTTTACCAATAATTTTGACAAAAAAAAAGTCTGTCGTTTTTGCTTGAAAATAAACGCCCCGCCGCTGTGGTCTGTTCGCAAACCGCAAAAAAAAAACAAGCAGCGAGAGAGAAAAGCGAGCACCGAAACGTACATACCGAACTGATTTTGAAAGCACCAAGCTGCCTACAACACGGCACACGAGACAACACAAGCCCTACCCGCTTGGTACAGCGGCGAAATAAGTAGTAGAAACACGACGCTGCTGTTCCTGGGCGGTGACGAGCCGGGTAGCTTCTGTAATCGCGAGTGGTGTGAGGCGACCCCTGAAAAAAATCAGGTCTCTTTTATGCCCCATGGCGTACCGCACAGCAAATTCTTGAGCTCGAAGCAGCTTTTTCGTAACCACGAACCTGGCTAGGACACGAGACACCAGATAAGACAAGCCCTGCGCGCTTGGTGCTGCTGCGACATAAGTTGTAGAAACACAACGCTGCTGTGGCTGGGCAGTGGCGAGCCCGGTAGCTTCTGTAATCGTGAGTGGTGTGAGGCGACCTATCAAAAGCAGCCTTATTTTGTGCCCCACGCACAGCAACTTCGTTAGCTCAAAGCCAGAATTTCCATAGCAGCCAAGTCCACTATTAATAGAACACCGCACACAAGAGACAACCAGCCCTATCCGCTTGCTGCGGCAACGGTATGAGTAGTAGGAACAAGGTGCTGCTGATTTTTAGCGGTTGGGGGCGTGGCTGCTGCCGCATTCGCTTGCGTTGTCTGTTGCTCCTGAGGGTGTCCTGTGACCAAAAAGACAAACGCACAGAGGAGCGCCGACCGGGCTACTCGGCGACAGACACTAAACTACAGTTGTTTCTGAAGGACAAAAAAAATACAAATTTCCAAGCTCTTTGAAAAAAATCAAGATGTTGGGAATCAAAACAAAAAAAAATACGGAAGAAAATTACAAAAAAGCGCGGCGCAATCAAGTTTGGTAAAAATCTCGAACATCTTATTATATAAAAGCTGCTATTCTGTCTGTCTGTCTGTCTGTCTGTCTGTCTGTCTGTCTGTCTGTCTGTCTGTCTGTAATTGAGTAGCGCTATCCAGAGCGGCTCAGCCCCACTTTGCCCCATGGGTAGGGAGGCTGGGTGCCACAACCCTCAGAACACTGGGTCCCATGCCGCGCCGAGCCGTGGCCGTGGCGCAATCCCGACGCAGTTCTGGCAGCCATCTGGCCAGCCTACCTGCTGACTTCCAATTTAGAATTACTATTCTGGCAGCTGATTGGTTGCCCAAATCCATGCCAGTGGCTGCTGGCTCTTTCTAGAACATCGGTGCTGAAAAGAGCCACCGAGGTTCCGACAAACCCGGGGAGGATAGGCTCCCATCCCAGGATCAGACATCCCTCCATATCTGTACAACTCCGACCAACCGGGTACAATAGCGGCGATATCCCGGGTCGACACTGCCCCGCACGGTATGGAAACCCCACCGCCATCAGTTCGTCACTGATTGGCTGAGGCTCAGGGAGCCAGCGGCACTCGGGGACGATAAGTTCCCATCCCCGGGTCAGAAATCCTTCCATACATCTACAAATCCAACGACCAGGGGACGCAAACGGACATCCCCCGGATCGATACCGCCTCACAAGGTGTGGAAACCCCAATACCACGGGAATATTTACGGTTGCCTGGCCCTCATAGAGCCAGCGTGCGGCGAGAGTTTCCCCTCGGGCAACGTCGAAGTCCCGCCGCACCCGGGGATGATAACGTCCTATTCCCGGGTTATACATCCTTCCATACATTTACAACTCCAGCAACCCGGGGACGAAAACAGACATCCCCCAGGTCGATACCGCCCCGCAAGGTGTGGAAACCCCACCACCACTGGCTGGTTGCTGATTTGGCTGGGGCGCTGGAGTTCATAGAGGCAGCACGCAGCGAGGGTTGCCCCTCGGGGCAACAGTGAAGTCCCGCCGCACGCGGGGATGATATGATCACATCCCCGGGCCAGAAATACTTCCATACATGTACAAGTCCAACGAACCGGGGACACAAACGGACATCCCCCGGTTCGATACCGCCTCACAAGGAGTGGAAACCCCAATACCACGGGAACACTTACGGTTGCCTGACCCTCATAGAGCCAGCGTGCGGCGAGAGTTGCCCCTCGGGGCAACGTCGAAGCCCCACCGCACCCGGGGATGATAACGTCCCATCCCCGGGTCATGAATCCTTCCATACATCTACAACTCCCACAACCCGGGGACGAAGACGTACATCTCCCGGGTCGATACCGCCCCGCAAGGTGTGGAAACCCCACCACCACTGGCTGATTGCTGATTTGTCTGGGGCGCTGGAGTTCATGGAGCCAGCACGCAGCGAGGGTTGCCACTCGGGGCAACAGCGAGGTCCCGCTCCACGCGGGGATGATATGATCCAATCCCCGGGTCAGAAGTCCTTCCATACATCTACAACTCTAAAGACCCGGAGACACAGACGGACATCCCCCGGTTCGATACCGCCTCACAGGGTGTGGAAACCCCAACCCCACGTTTTGTTTTGCGGTTGCCTGGCCCTCATAGAGCCAGCGTGCGGCGAGAGTTGCCCCCCGGGGCAACGTTGAATTCCCGCCGCATCCGGGGATGATAACGTCCCATCCCCGGGTCGTACATCCTCCCATTCATCTACAAATCCAACAACCGGGGACGAAAATGACATCCCCGGGCTCGATTCCGCCCCGCAAACCCTACCACCATTGGCTGATCGCTGATTTGGCTGAGGCGCTGGAGCCGAGAGATCCAGCACCCAGCGAGGGTTACCCCTCGGGGCAACGGCGAGGTCCCGCCGCTCCAAGGGATTATATGATCCCACCCCCGGGTCAGAAGTTCTTCCATACATTTACAACTACAACCACCCTGGGACGCAGCAAACACCCCCCGGGTCGATACCGCCCCACAAGGTGTGGAAACCCCGACGCCGCGGGCTGATTTTCGGTTGCCTGGCCCTCATAGAGCCAATGTGCGGCGAGAGTTGCCCCTTGGGCCAACGTCGAAGCCCCACCGCACCCGGGGATGATAACGTCCCATCCCCGGGTCATGAATCCTTCCATACATCTACAACTACAACAACACGGGGACGAAAACGGACATCCCCGGGGTCGATACCGCCCCACAAGGTGTGGAAACCCCAACCCCAGGGTTGACTTACGGTTGGCTGGCTCTCATGGAGCCAGCGCGCAGCGCGAGTTACCCCTCGGGGCAACGGTGAGGTCCCATTGCACCCGGGGATGATGACGTCGCATCCCCGGATCAGAAATCCTTGCGGACAACTACAACTCCAATAACCCGGGGACGAAAACAGACACCCTCTGGGTCGATAGCGCCCCGCATGGTGGTTCTTATTTTTCGGTTCAGAGTGGTACATCACAGCACACTGTTAATACAAGTACTATGGGCAACGCAAAGCTAGCGCCACGGGCGGAGCCGTGGCCGTACCGCTAGTAAAGACAAATCTTTGTAATGTTTTTTTATGGGGGAAACCCTCTAATATGTTTCGAAGTATGGTTTCAGAGAGCGTTCCCTGTTCCACGATTCATACGGCACGTTACCCTACGCGAAAAACACAAAACACAGGCTGGAGCAAGGGCACCCTAAACAACAGTATTTTTTCGACCAAACTCACTACAGTAGACCCCGGGCCGGACAGGGGGGGTCTCTAAACCCAAGCCATATAAAAATGGAAAAAATAGTAGAAAAAAACTATTTTTTTCTAGATCGTCCTGTAATCACAGCGCTCGGGTTTGTTTTCCATTCTGACCATTCTGTATATTATACAAGGTTCCCCTTCGGGATGTTGGTCACTTGGAATCCCGGGGGTGTCGCAAGGTGAAAATAAATCGCAAATGCTTCATAGTTTAATTTTGGGCAGCGGCCAAAAAAAGGTATACCTGGTCCATTTGCGGCCAAACACAGATACATACTTAAAATCAAGTTAAAAACGCACTCCACGTGCCCTGCCATTGGTCCAAACCTCGTTGTACCTGTTTTTGCCTCTTTAACACCCAGGTATACCTGATTTTGTCTACTCTGCTTGACTTTCACATTTTTTTTTGTCGTTTTTAAGCCAATCAGAGGCCCTTCATAGTTCCACCCTATGCCCCCTATACAAATGCCGACGTACGCGGAGACCCCCTCCTCCCTTCGCACCTCGCACCACACGCCACTCGAGCGACACACATATCTGCCTGCACACCTCCGCCCAAATAATACGAGATAGACGGCTCCCCTTCGCGATTGTGGTTGACTTGGAATACCAGGGGTGTCGCAAGCTGAGAAGAGAGAATACAGCAGCAGGCGTTCGTTCCTCGTACTATTAATAGCAGCTACTCGTATACGTAGCCACTGGGCGAGCACGAAGAACATGAAAAAACTCTACTTCGCGTTGCAAGGAACGGCAGGTTCGTGGGGTGCATTTTAAACTTGATTTTAGTATGTACCTGTTTTTGGCCCCGAATGGACCAGGTGTACCTGTTTTTGGCCGCTGCCCTTTAATTTTTGGAGCAAACCTGTGGCATAGACGCATAGACTGTAAAAGTAGTAGCGACGGCCATTCCTAACGAAACAACTGTCACGAGATGATATCGTATCTGAGGTACAGTGGGCTCCCGGTGTTCATAAACTTCACGTTAAGTGTCCAGGCTCAACGACTTGTTTTGTTTCTGAAGTCGCTCTTACTATTTTTGTAGGATTTAAAGTCGATCCCACAGTGGTACTGCAGTTATCACGGCTGTTCTGCGCTGGACAGCTGAGTATACAGAAATAGTTATGACAGAGCTGTTGCCCGACGAGTCCCGCCCCGGTCCTAGATAAGAGTATTCACTCGTACGTCATAACTTTTTGGCGGGTACCCTGGTACGCGTTTAGTAGCCGAGTACTCGTCTAAGGGTGCCCGTCGAACAGCTGGATATCCGGGTGCCCTGGGCCCAAATTCTCGGCGAGTACGAAGTGTTATCCACACCCGTGACGGGTATGAGCGGTTTGATTGTTTTTAATCGTTGCTGTAAAGCACGGGTGATATTAAGATCAGAGGCAGAATATTCTCGGAAGAATGAGAGAATGTGAGTTTTGTACGTAGGTAAGAAGTTTGGACAATCAGATGAATGCAGAAATACATGGTAGTATGAATCGTAGCCCGTGATATACACCTGGTCCAGTTCGTAGTTGTGACCTGCACGTGACAGCGCAGTGCAGCAGCGTCAGAGCTACATGTCCGAGGTGTGATACAGATTAGCTTTGAGTTCCCGGTATGTCCGAGGAGAGCAAGTCGCCGGAGGCTGAGGTTATTCGGATTGCTGCTACGCACGACGTTCAGGCGGCTTTGGCTGCTGCGCAAACCCGGGCAGAAGAAAATGCGCATGCCGCTGTAGCTGCAGTGCAAGCACAGGTGGACGCACGTCGTGCTGAGGATGCGAATGCTGTGCAAGCCGAAATCGCATACTTCAAACACACACGCATACACAATGAAAGGCAGAACACAGCAAAGCTGTACTCGTTGTTCGTAGCTGTCACAACTAGATCTGCTGGATTCCTCCTGCTACTCGTGGCTGTTTACTACAAAGGCCCGGCGCACGCATACAAGACACAACAACAACCGCCACAAACGCAAAAATCTGAACAGCGGCTGGCTGCTTTGTGTTCTGCAGCTTCTTCTGCCGTACTGCTGTGCTGTTCGATACGGGGCGCCTTGGCTGCTTTGTAGTGTGTAGTCTAGACTAGACACCAGTTTCCGTAAAGTACAGCAGCAGTAGTACTCCTACTGTACCAAAGTACTTGTAATCGTACGTATGTAGATTAGCCTATCGCTCGTAGATAAGAGAGAGTCGTAGATATGATATGCGTACTGCTGTACATATATACGTTATCGTAGATCTGTGCATGTTATGTATGTTTACTCTACGTAGATTCCAAAATAATACGTATTGGAACCAAATTACAATTTTACACAAAGAATGCGCGTGTAATTTTTGAAGCATCTCGTACAACTGCTACTGCTGTACACAACCCATGCGTAGAGAGCAGACGCATGCAACAATGTATTAACTACTACTGATGCATGGCGCTAGATGTGTGCATCGTTCCATGTGGGTGTGGTCCTTGTTGTCTCGTGCGTGGTGCATGCTGTGTGCGTTCCGTTCATCCGGCGTGTCAAAAATGAACCATCCAAATTCACACGGATAAACAACAGTCGTACGGCAGGTTTTTCATGTAGCTGCAAGGCGGTGTCAAGTCGGAACGTCTCCCCTGAGTTATTTGCCAGATTTCGCGACTTCGAAGGCCCAGAGCACGCCCCACGGGCCTCGGCCGGGACCCGCACTTACGCCGTGGTGTACACGCGGCCCCCCTGCGTGCCCCGCAGCCGATGGCGCGAGAAAAGAACCGTGGCCGGAGGAGAAAAGTGAAAGTATTCCGGGAAAATGTCCATTTGGTACCTATACATACAAGGTTCCCCTTCGGGATGTTGGTCACTTGAAATCCCGGAGGTGTCGCAAGGCGAAAATAGATCGCACATGCTTCATAGTTTAATTTTTGGAGCCTTTTTGGACCAAACTTGTGTTGCATACCCCCCCCCGCGCCCACCTCGAGCGAACGGAACAAACCCAGCTTGGAGTGTTGCACCGCGGACAGCACAATGATATTTCACGTTGGGGAGTGTACTGTGCTGCTGTACGTACACACAACTGAACGTACAGTACTTGCCTACCACTCTCTATCTCGTACTGCAGTTTGCGGGAATCGCTTACATAAAACACACACGCATACACAATGAAAGACAGAACACAGCAAAGCAGTACTCGTTGTTCGTAGCTGTCACAACTAGATCTGCTGGATTCCTCCTGCTACTACTCGTATCTGTTTACTGCGTTAAATGGCACATCGGCTGCTTTGTATTTTATAGTCTAGACTCGAGATATGTACCCGTAAAATACAGCAGTACTCGTACGTAGTACTATTGTACCAACATACTCGTATTCGTACGTATGGAGATCGATGTATCGTTTACGTAGAGAGAGAGAGGTATATATGATATGTATACTGTACATATGTACTCGTAGATCGGTGTATGTACTCTACAGTACGTAGATTCCAAAATACTGGAACCAAATTACAATTTGACATAAAATGAGCATGAAATTGTTTAAGCGTCTCGTGCGACTGCTGCTGCTGTACACAGCCCACAGAGAGCAGACGCATGCAACATGGTATCAACTATACTGCTGCACGGCGCTTAATGTGTCCCTCGTTCAATGTCGGTGTGGTTCTTGTTGTCTCGTGCGTGCATCAAAGTTCTTACGGATGAAAAAACGAAAAAAAACAGTCGTACGACAGGTTTTCCATGTAGTTGCGAGGCGGTGTCAAGTCGGAACGTCTCTCCTGAGGTTTTTGCCAGAATTCGCGACTTTGAACGCCCAAAGCACGCCCCACGGGCCTCGGCCGGGACCCGCACTTGCGCCGCGATGTACACGCGCCCCCCCTGCGTGCCCCGCAGCCGACAGCGCGAGGAAAGACTCGCGGCCGGAGATGAAAAGTAAAAGTATTCCGGGAAAATGCCCATTTGGTACCTATACATATGAGGTGAAAAAGTAAAACGCCCCGGGCGCCCCGGGCTGGAGTGGGAGATTTTTCAAGGGAAATGGTCATTTGGGGGTACACCCCCTGGTTTTATGGCCATTTGGGGGTAGGGCCAAAATGCGCCCGCAGAACGTGCTCCCGCGGGCCCAAACAGGCCTCAAACGCCATTCCGAAAGCCTGGCGAGATGCCCGAAGCCTATGCCAAGCACGCACACAACTGCATTTTTTTTTTCAGGCACGTCCTTGGGCCTAACGGGGCGGCGGCGCACGAGGGAGCAAGCGAAGTCCCCCCTTTGACCACATCTTCGGGGGGGATAACCCCACGTACCTACTAAATTTATCTACTCCCCCCGATTGACCACTTTTTTCACCCCGATCGACCGAAACCATACCCCCTTTTGACCATTTGCGACAGCCTCAAAACCGACTACAGCAGTACGTGTCCACGTCACCGCCCAACAGCCCGAATAGACCACGGGGTGGAACACCCAGAACTTGCGAGTAGTCGGGATCGCTTGCCTCCCAAAATCTCGGCGGAACTATATAAACATATTTTTTTTCTGGACGATACGAAGATATCGGTTCTTCTGATAAAATATGAAAATATCGGCTCTTCTGAAAAAACATGACGGTGATGGGAGAATCAGAATACATACGCGTAGTTGCTCCGCAAATGAGTCGTGGGTTGTGGGTTGCTGGGTTCTTGGTGCTTCGTTGCTGGGTGATCCTACTCAAACACACCAGCCTGCCGTCCAACACGCAGCACAGACACCCAGTGGCTTTGACCGTAGAGTTAGGTGGACCAACTCTTTCCTGCCATGTCGAGTCAATTTGGTCTGGGCACCGCTTCTGACGCTTGCCCTCACCACAGCACCCAGCATCAAACCACCAAGCACCCAGCAACCCACGACCCACGACTCATACGCGGAGAAACTACTGCTAGTATGTATTCTGATTCGTAATGTTTTTCAGAATAGCCGATATCTTCATGTCGTCTATAAAACAATGTGTTTTATATAGTTCCGCCGAGAGTTTGGGAGGCAAGCGATCCCGACTACTCGCAAGTTCTGGGTGTTCCGCCCCGTGGTCTATTCGGGCTGTTGGGCGGTGACGTGGACACGTACTGCTGTAGTCGGTTTTGAGGCTGTCGCAGATGGTCAAAAGGGGGTATGGTTTCGGTCGATCGGGGTGAAAACAGTGGTCAATCGGGGGGAGTAGATAAAATTAGTAGGTACGCGGGGTTATCCCCCCCCAAGATGTGGTCAAAGGGGGGACTTCGCTTGCTCCCTCGTGTGCCGCCGTCCCGTTAGGCCCAAAGACATGCCTGAAAAAAAGAAGGAAATTGTGTGCGTGCTTGGCATGGGCTTCGGGCATCTCGCCAGGCCTTCGGAATGGCGTTTGAGGCCTGTTTGGGCCCGCGGGAGCACGTTCCGCGGGCGCATTTTGACCCTACCCCCAAATGGCCATAAAACCAGGGGGTATACCCCCAAATGACCATTTACCATTTTTCAAAGTGGTACACGATGTGATGAAGGATGTCATAATCGATGGTGCTCGCCGTTAAACCATGACAAAATACCAAGTCGAGTATCAAGGAATTGAGCCCGAACATGGTAAATATTGCTACATGCACACCTCCATCCTCTCGTTTGCTGGTGTATATCTTCATGATATAGCTATTTGATGCCCTTATATTGCTCCCAAAGTGAGTATGCATTATGCGTAGTGTGTCCCCCGAAACCCCAAAAGGCAGGTTTGCAGTTCCGAGGAAAGAAAATGCTCACTAATTTCAAGTGGTTCGTCTAAGTGGTTCGTCTCCGAAAACGAAGGTGGAGTTCTAAATGTGTTTCAGTCATGTGTTGAGCAAGATAGGCCTTTATGCCTGAAGCCCTGAACAACTTGAAATTAGTGTGGGATGTGCCTTGGCAGGCTCATCAGATTTAAGGTACGTCTAATGCGTCATTTAAGGACGTTTCAGGCACGGTTTGGCATGCCAGGCAGTTGCCTTTGATCGTGCCTATCCCAATGTTTTCGGCCTGCGGCGGGCCAATCTTCATGTGCCTATTTGCGCCTGCGGCGTGCCTTGAAGACCTGGGCCTTTTACTGCTCCAAGCTGACAGCTGCGCAAATGATCTCGTACGCATGCTACCACACAGACAGGTACATCATATCATAGGTACATTATTTGCCGTATTATTACTCTTGCAGTTAATGGGTATTCTACTTTTATTGAAGAAGCAGTACGTACGTCATTCCATTAATCCATAATTCCACAATCCCATAATTCCAGGAACATTCCAAGCTAAAACAGTCGAAACGGTCTGGGTTCGTGGGCAACGCTGGCTTTGAGACGCCTCCAGTTGTCAACCATTTGGTCGAAAAGGCGGTAGGCTACGTACCGGAGCGCCTATCTATTTGTACCCCGCGGGATGCAAATAGTATAGTATGCTGTCCACCAGCATAAAAACTCTGTTCATAGAGGCAGTTCCTAACCATAACCGTAACCCTAACCCTGACCCAAACCCTGTGCACCACCTTCACCCCCTACCCCTGCCCCTAACGGTGAATCATGCCCCTAAAATAGCTGCATAGAGCATAGCTGCTGTAGAAACCAGCCACCCTATCATTCGAGCGAACTCACAGCTGCCGTGTGGAATGAAATCTAAGGATGATTATGCCCCATGAAACTTTTCCGAGAGCACGATTACCCGATTCGGCGTTGGGGGCAGGGTACTGGGGTAGAGGTACCAGTGCACAAAGTTTAAAGTGGACCGTACCGTTTATCCGACCTACGAGTACTACATACTGTTACTAAGAATATATCCGGGACTAACATGATGTTACTGAGTTACCGTTGGGGCCGAAGTGGTTCCAACAAAATGTCACTGCGTTACGTACCCTTTGGATCTTCCCGAGATCTAACATGTATGTGGTACCTGTGTTAATGGTAAAGCGGCCTTGCGGAATAAACTAATGTAGCCGTGTTATCCAATTTCGCTGATATCTAAGAACAGTTACTGGCAATTAAGGGTAATGAGGCGCGACCTTAGTACCTGAAGTACTGCTGTAGGCAAATATGCGATGCATCGCGCTGTGGGGATACTGATTGTGCTTAACCAACACGAACAAAAACATCTAAGTATACGTGCCGTTTGGGTTCTTCCGGTTTTCAGACAAAACTATCGTCAGCACACAGCAGCAGCAGCAGCAGCAGCAGTAGCAGAAATACCAGTAGCAGCAATAGCAGTAGCAGCAATAGCAGCAATAATAGCAGCAGCGTGGCGGCGGCAGCAACCACATCAGCACAACCGTAGCAACAGCAGCAGCAGCAGTAGGACACACGAGGCCAGGGTCAGTGTCGTTGCACGCTCGGCTTGTCGGTCTGAACCTTGAACCCTCTGTACACGTATTTAATTTGTAGTGTCTTCTATTTAGTTCTTCGACGCGATATTGATGTTCGGCATACAGTAATTTGAAGACGAAACATCTGGACCTGTGATTCATACGTGTCCTCAACAGGTTATCTCGTAGCGCAGGTGCCACCACGCCTACTTCTGCATGACATATACAGCGGAGCTTCTCCGTCCCTTCATCAGTAGGGGGGTGGGCCTGACACTACCACCTACAGCATATCTAAGGGACACGGCGCAAACGGTACTGTGGTCAAACACATTGCCTACTCGTGGAGTTGGGTTTCGTTCGGAGACAATTAGTAAAACACAACCCGTTATGATATTTTACGTTCCGACTAAAAATATGTATGGCCCAGAAATGCCTCCGAAACATATGGCGCAACCATGTATCTCTGAACCACCTAGCTCGACCAGCTATGGATGAGATACAGCAATACCAGCACAAGAAGAGTGCTTTAGTAATATATGTGTGTGCACAGAGCCCGACGGGGCTGGCGTTTGTGCCGTGTACGTTGAGTGCGGTGTACAAATGTGGCCGAACAAAAGTTGATTTGACTCAATTGCGCGCGGAGGGGCGTCCTGCCCAACAGACGACGCTTTGGTGTGACCCCCAGCCGAGGGGAATTGAGATCGGGTGACGAACAGAAACCGTATGTATTATGGATTATCGTTGGTGATACCCTGGCAAGTGCACAAGGCTGTGCCTCTCGACGCTAGTCGAGATGGTTGGCACCGTGAGTGGTCGTGGACCATAAGCAGATGGACTGCTTGGTGCGGTAGAGATGTGAAGATATGTTGAACACTCGCGCTTAGGTGGCCAACACAGCACACACAGATCCACAGAGAGAAAACGCAGAAGTCCAGATGACGGCACCTCCTAGAGACAACCAGGAAAGCCAAGAGCCGAGGCTATTCAGAGAGATCCATCCTAGAGACGACCTGGAAAGCTAAGAGCCGAGGGTTTCCAGAGAGATCCACACGGAAGAGTAAAGGATACGATCCTACGAGTAGAGAAGGCTACGATCCTACGAGTAGAGAAGGCTACAGCAGTATTTCCTCCGCATACATATGCGTTACTCACGAACCGAAACATACGATGTACAAGAGCAGTACTACGGAACATTGACTCATATTGGCTTTGTGCTAATATTTCCATAACACTCCCCCTCAATGAAAGTTGCTCTGAATTGTACCAAACTTGTGATTACAAAAATACATGCGAATTCATTTCAATCCATTTCGTTCTAGTATTTGAATTTGTGTACGTGCTACAGACATTCATGCCCTTGCAAATAATTCGTGCTATTGTTTATTGTCCAAACCGACCAATCCTACATAGCTCGATCAACCAGAAATGCTGCGAGGCCTAATGTCGATACTGAAGCTGATTTAGACAAACAACAGAGATTCACAAACACACAAACATACAACACGTTTAGTAGGTCGTTTTATTGATGAAGTCCACGACGTTGAAGTTCTCGATCAACGAAAGTAGGTGTCGAAACTGGTGCTGGTTCAGATGCTTGATCGCGATGTCGGCGATGTCGTCGTTCGACCGAATGTAGTGAATAGAAATCCTTCCCTCGGACACGAGCTCTCGGATGTAGAAGTAGCGAAGAGCGATGTGCTTCGTCTTTGAGCTGTGCGAGCGGTTTCCGAGTGCGTGTAGCGTCGCCGTATTGTCGTAGTACAGCGGCACTTTCGCGAACTCCTTGCCGAATCCTAGTTCGGTCAGCATGTTCGAGCAGAACACTGCTTCCTTCATCGCCAAGGCCGACGCAACCAGCTCAGCCTCCATAGTCGACATGGCAGTGAGAGCCTGTAGCCCCGACCTGGAACTTATCGGTGCAACATGGTAGTGAGACCCTGTAGCCCCGACCTGGAACTTATCGGTGCATTGGCCAGCATTGTCACGTAGCATGAAGTCGATTTCCCGTTGTCAGGGTTGTTTGCCCAGTTCGAGTCAGAGAAGACGACGAGCTTAAACCCTCCTTTCTTGTAGATGATAGAGAAGTCCGTCGCTCCAGCTAGGTAGCGAAGAAGACTCTTCGCCGCCACTAAGTGGACTTGAGATGGCTTGGCCATCGCACGGGTGAGTTGTCCCGTGGCGTACATGGTGTCATAGCGCAGATTTGTGAGGTACATCAGATACCCCACGATGCTCTGATAGGTCTTCTTGTCTTCCGCGCTCAGTACGGTGTCCTCCGGTTCCTCGTTTGAAAGCTCCGGACCGTAGCCAGGTGTGGGTGTAGGTTTGCAGTCCGAAAACCCGAACTTCTCGAGAACAGACTTGGTGTACTCCTTCTGGGAAATAGTCAAGTGTGCCCAGCTTATAGTCTCTCTTGATCTCGATGCCCAGCGCGAGCGATGCTTCGCCCATGTCAGTCATCTTGAAACGTTCCTTCAGCTGGCTTTTGACCTTAACAATGGTGTCCTCACTGTTTCCCGTCAGTAGCAAGTCGTCCACGTAAAGTGTCAGGATGATCTTAGCGCCGTCGTGGTCGTACACGTAGACGCAGGTGTCGGACTTTAGCGGAACAAACCCGATCTCGACGAGGACGGGGTCGATGGTGCGAAACCAGTTCCCAGGACTTTGGGCGAGTCCGTAAAGGCTCTTCTCTAGCTGCATTACTAGCTCGCCTCCATCCTTGTCTTTGACTTCAAAGCCTGGTGCCTGCTCCACGAACACTATCTCCTGTAGGCCCGCGTACAGAAAGGCTGTTGAAATGTCCATTTGGTGTACTTTCCAGTCGAATTGCACGCTGATACACAGGGTCACACGGATGGCTTGTAGCTTGCACACAGGCGCGAATGTGCTGCCGCAGTCAATACCAGGCACTTGGTTCCAGCCTTGAACTACCAGGCGCCCCTTGTAGGTGCCGTCGGCCTTGCGCTTGAACACCCACTTGGAGTTGATGCGCCTCCGACCGAAAGGAACTGCGCTACGCGGGACGAGCTTGAAGACTTTGCGTTCTTTGAGGCTCGCCATTTCGCGTTCAGCGGCTGCGTTCCACATGGCAGCGTCCGGCATAGATCTCGCTTCCTGGATCGTCCTTGGAACACCTGGCTGAGCTGTCCCAGTTGCATACACATACTCCGTGAAGCCGAAGGAGCCGTCTCTGTGAGCGACGTCAGGAAACTCCCCCTTCACGGTGAATGCGTACGACAGACGACGCAGTTCGCTGATTGTCCGCGCGCTAGGTTGGCTGGGTGCAGATTGGGTCGTTGAAGGCTGACTGGATGAAGATCGCGTGGTTGGGCGTGTCGGAGCCGAAGCGGCACCCCGTCCACCACTGGAACCGCGACCACCAGTATAACCTCGCCCACTGCGTGTCGTGATGCCACCGCGCGAAGAACCGCCGCGCGCACCCCGGCCACCCCGGGACGCGGCAGGCCCGCTTGTAGTACCAGACGTAGCAGGAGCCGGGGAAACAACTCCCCCAGACTCATCTCCGGAGAGGTCTGGAACGCCTCCGTCCGGTGAAGATGGGTCAGCTAGATTTAGGTCTCGGGCAGTAGTCTCACGGATTTGCTCGAGGAGGTCGATCACCGGCTGGTCCCCGACGGCATGGTCGGGAGAGAGCGAGTCAATCGAGTGATTGAACGTATAGTTTCGCACATCTCTCACCAGGTCGTCGTGGTCGTCGTAGGTGAACTCCCCACCGTCGAAATCAGCGTCATTCGTCGAAGGGATGCGGGCAGGCGTCTCGATGAAGGTGACGTTGCGGCTTTCCCGTACGCGACGCGTTTGAGAGTTGTAGACTCGGTACGACTTGCTGTCCATGCTGTATCCGACAAGCCGCCCTTCCCAAGCACGACTCTCCAGCTTCTTGATAAAAGTCTCTTCGTGCACGAACGCCCTGCACCCGATAACCCGAAGGTCCCCGAGGAAGGCATCCTTGCCGTAGAGCGCTTTGTACGGCGTCCCGTTGTTGAGAGCCGCGTGCGGAGAGCGATTGCTCAGGTAGACCGCAGTGTTCAGCAGCTCCCCCCAAAGGAACTTCGGTAGGTTAGAGTCAGCGAATAGACAACGCACAATGTTTAGGATCGTCCGGCCTGCACGCTCGTTCGCTCCAATCTGCTGAGGGGTATTCGGCGAGGCGAACTCCAGCTTGATACCCTTGTCGAGGCAGTACTGACGGAAATCCGCACTCGTAAACTCGGTCCCCTGGTCGCCCCGGACACACTGAATGCGCTCTCCGGTAGGGGTTACGGTACCTCTGTTGAACAACGCGAGGGAGTCGACGGAGCAAGTCTTGTCCTTCATGAGAACCACCTCCTTCCACTTGGTATGTAGGTCGACAAACTTGGTGGCGTACCTGTAGTTTCCCAGTGCCAGAGGTGAGAACGGGCCGAGGGTGTCGACGAGCACGGTCTGGAAAGGGCGTTTGACGTTGTAGGTGGCCTGCTTAGGGTGAGGCTGTTGTGCGCTCTTCCCAAGAGGGCAAGGACCGCAGTCCTGCACGTCACCAGCGTAGTCGACGCCATTCTCCAGCTGCCTCCGCAGGACATCCATGCTCTTCCGGTTGAGATGCCCCATTCGCCGGTGCCAGAGATCAGCCGTTTCCGTCCGCAAGGCCAAGCCGGCAGGGGCGCATCCGGGGACCTGCTGGCCCCCAGTACCACCCCCAAGCTTCAGCCGAATGGTGTACATGAGCTTACCCGTCGCGGCGGCCACTCCCAGGTTCTGCATCGGAACCTTCACCTTTTCTGACTCCAACCTGGGGTTCTCCGGGTGGAATATCGTCGCCACCCCTTTCAGCATTGCCTCAGACACGGAGAACAGGTTGGTCCCCAACCCTGGTACCAAGATGGCGCGAACGGAGACGGGCAGGTCGTTCCCACCGTCGTCTTTGACAGTGCCAGAGATGGTACCCGTAGCAACGCCTTGTAGTAGGTGCTGGCCAGCGGCGACGATCGTGTGAGGGACCCGAAGGTCCTGGACGTCACTCATGTAGGCCCGCAACCCAGGTGTGAGCGCAGGGTCGAGGTAGTTGTCGCTCGCTCCACTGTCAACCAACAGCAGAAGAGATGATCCGTCAGAACGGAAAGGCTCCTGAGACGCATCCGCAGGAGTCGCCATGAACGCACCAAAGAGACCTTGAGATAAGTGGTTGCTCTTTGTTGGCGTCTCTGACGAAACGGCCGAAGGCGCCGCCGGTTTGGCGTTGGACGCCACCGAAGGTGTACCCGAAGCGGTAGGTGACGAACCAACCTCAGGCAAGGAGGAACCCAGAGCGTTAAAGGAGAAGCCGAACGTGGTCGGCTCGGGCTGAGGTGCTTGTGCCAGGTGAGCGTTCCCGAAGGAAGGGTTAGCTTGGACTGCAGTCTGCAGCATCGCCAGATTCGCTGCCAACCCTTTGAGCTCCTTCAGCTCCTTCTGCTTGTTGCACTCCGAGTCGGCATGCGAGGTGGTGTTGTGGTACGAACACCACTTTTGTTGACCACCGCCGCCGCCGCCCTTCTTGCCCTTTTTCCAGTGCTTCTTCCCACGCTTAGGGCGTTGCTTCTGCACCTGTTTGGGGCAATCGCGCTGGAAATGCCCGTATTCCTTGCACTGGTGGCACTGATCGGTGCTGGACGCCGCCATCGCGGCTCCACGGCCCGCAACCACGGGCCCAGAAGCATTCCGCGCCTGCTGGTCGATGTAGAACCGGTTGGCCGTCTGTTGGAGTTTGTCCACCGTAGTGAACTCATCCCGGTAGTGCATTTCCCGGATGAATTTGAACTCCGGGGCCTTGGTGAGGCCCGTGAGCATGATGTCCATGAAGACGTTGTCGGAGACGTCCTCCCCCAGCACCGTCAGGCGACCCTTCAGGTCATACGCCTTGGTGAAGAAGTCGATGGGATCCCCACCGGTGAGAGGCCGGATGTTGAAGAGCTCGTTGTGGCAGGCACGCCGAGCTTGCTGGTTTTGAGCGTCAAAGCGCTCGTTGAGAGCCCTCCAGGCCGCCGCTCCGTCTCCCATACGACGGGTCCCCCCTCCCTCGTGTGCGCGGACTGTCAGTTGTGCGGACCCGGAGGTCGTGAAGAAGAGAAGGGAGAACATGCGACCGTTGGCCTTATCCCAGACGGCGATTGCCTCCGGAGTCGACGCAGTGCCCGAAGAACGCGCTTCGCCTTCGAGGATAGGAAGGAGCTCCGGCGCGTAGAGGATGATACCTTGCCGAAGCTTGAGGCTCCACTCGCGAAAATCCAGTCCGGAGCATTTCCCGACGTTCTCCAGCATGTGGTTGTACCCGGAGGTCATAGAGTCCGCCATGGTGGGAGTTTGGTTACACGCGAGGCGCGTAGAGTTGAAGAACACGTAAATCGCCCCGAATACCTCAGAAGGTCCGACGCGCTAAGAAAACGGTGCTGTGCTACCCGGGGGTAGGCTTCAGTACAGATCGCAGCTTCGTAGCTCGCGACTCACGTCCGTCAGAAGCTCCTCAGCTTCCGCCCGGACCACTGCCTTCCGCCGAGCGCAGCGTGAGCGACCGCAGGTGGCGATGCTGCGGTGTTTTTGGTGGCGGAGTAGCCAGCTCCGGCCCCGTTCCTGCAGACACACGGGTCAGATGTACTGCTGAGAGGTGCTACGCGTCTTTCAGGGTAGACTTGCGGCTGCTGCACGGATGCAAACAGGCCGGGTCAGATCCTCAACCTACACACGCACCGATAAAACACGGTCGCAAGGTATCTTGGACAGCCCTACCTCGCGTATACTACAACGCGCAGGTATGCGTAGCTGTAGTAGCAGACGACCACAGCGTAGCAGTCGTATCCTCACCCTACACACGCTACCAAGTCGGCACTCAGCACGTGGAAGATATCTTGGATAGACTACGCCTCGCGGAATCAAAACGCGCAGGCGAATTTGGCAGTCAGTTTTACCACACAGAACACCGTGAACGGCACTCCGCACGCAAACCAACAGTCCGCACAACCCTATTCGCCGACCGAAATCAACGCCTAGACGTTATGCCCCCGAATGCTCTACACACAGTAGTAGCGTACCGAAATGTGCAGCCGAGAGCCCAGGTGATCAGTCCGGGCCCAGTAAGCAAACGGGTTGACTCAACGTGGCCTCCAGCAGAAAGCTAACTCCTACAGCAGTAGTAGCTCTCCGCGGATATCCAGTTCGAAGATATGTGTGCACTCCACAGCGCTCTACGGCAGCAAGATTTCAGCAAGATGCAGCCGTCGCAGACCTCCACTCACTCACAGTTGGGGCTCATAAACCTATTATGGATTATCGTTGGTGATACCCTGGCAAGTGTACAAGGCTGTGCCTCTCGACGCTAGTCGAGATGGTTGGCACCGTGAGTGGTCGTGGACCATAGGTAAGCAGATGGACTGCTTGGTGCGGTAGAGATGTGAAGATATGTTGAACACTGGCGCTTAGGTGGCCAACACAGCACACACAGATCCACAGAGAGAAAACGCAGAAGTCCAGATGACGGCACCTCCTAAAGACAACCATGAAAGCTAAGAGCCGAGGCTATCCAGAGAGATCCATCCTAGAGACGACCAGGAAAGCTAAGAGCCGAGGCTATCCAGAGAGATCCACATGGAAGAGTAAAGGATACGATCCTACGAGTAGAGAAGGCTACAGCAGTAATTCCTCCGCATACATATGCGTTACTCGCGAACCGAAACATACGATGTACAAGAGCAGTACTACTGAACATTGACGCATATTGGCTATGTGCTAATATTTCCATAACAGTATGTTATGTCTTAACGTGTGTGTCAACTACATCGCGATATGAGCTAACACGGTAGCATGAGTTCAGTCGGTTATATACGCCACCTGTCTGACGCATGTTATTTATGGTAGTGAGGTTTGTGTTAATACCCTAACACAACGTCGCTCGATACGGATTGCTGCTGCCGCTGCTACGGTAGCATACTGTCAACGTTAGCCATATACATACTTCACCCCTCTAACGTGTCTTAGGATAGACACTATTAAATATGAATAGTAATTTCGCTAACACACTAACATAGTGTTATGTAAGCGTTGAACTAACCATGAATAATGTGCTATCCGTCTAAAGTGCATCACGGTAGTAAATGAGAATTACGCAGACACCCTAACTTAACGTTACTCGCTACGGGCTGATGCTTATCTCGGCAACATAATGTTAACGCTTCATTGAACCTGTACGTTATCCCGATAACGTGTGTCGATAACGTGTGTTACGATGGCCACTACTGGAGGAGTTTTGATAACACACTACTGTAACTTAGCGTTACTCGCTATAGGCTTCCTGCTCTAACACCGTAAGACATGTTTATTTGTTAATGCTGCTCGGTATTGACCGTGGTGATGATGTTGGTGGTGTTCAAACAGCTCTTCACGATTATGCCGGTTTCGCTATTCCCCACGGGGGACCAGCTCTACCGTGCGCCGTGCGCGCCCCGATCCCTTTCGGCACTGCGCCCGTTCCACGCACGCCACACGCATCAGTAGCCCTCGGTGACCCCGCGGAGAGAACGGGCGCCCACGCCGAACTCGGCGAGCGGGGGGCGAGGTAAGGCGCCCTCCGAGGGACCGCTCGCTCCGTCCCCTGGAACGAGGCGTATCCGCGGGAAGGGAGGGGTCACAGCGCTTTCGGAGGCCTTTCCCGCCCGGGGACACCCCCGCACTAAATTCAAGTGACAGTATCCACAGTATTTTCCGAATATAATATCCCCTCACTAATTTCAAGATTGTCCTCTCCACACTAAAATCAATATATATTTTTATTTTTTTTCAGAGTCCAAAAAAAGTAAAAACAAAAATTCCAGAACTTCGGTCAGAATCGAAAACGACCCAACACTGGGCAAGATATCTTAACCGTTCTCACACTAAATTCGAAATAAAAAGCTCCGAAAATCAAAAGTTGGGAAAAATGGTTGCCTTGTTTTTCGTGCCTGTCGGTGGTGGTCCCGTTATTTTCTTACCGCTTTTGTTTTGTCCGATACAAGGGCCCCGCATGTCTGTGCCGGCATGGGGCTACAAGGGCTCCGCATCGATGCCTGCATTTGTTGTATGTCCGCTATACCGGCCTCGCTCTGGCATAGTTCGGGGTACCACTACTGTAGTATTATGCGTTTTACTAATATCATCACGGGATCAAGGTACCAGTCTAACATAATGTTACGCGATCACCCGCCCATATTACAACACTATCACACTATATTATCACAAGATCCATAAATTAATTAACGTAGTAACGTATTGTTACGATGTTTCCCCCCTGGCACCTATAACATTGACACAGCACGTTAAGTGTTACGTTATCCGGTGTCTGAACGTGTTGCATTTTGAAACCCGTGCTCGTATAATACGTCTGTCGTTGGTCTTCCATTTGGCAGGAACACTCAATGTCCAAGATGGGCGTTGGCGGCAGAAATAAGCTTCGAGGTCTTGGGAAAGAGTTGATTCGTTTAGGCTTTCGTGCCGACGGAAATAGATCAAGAAGCTGCACTGGTATGGTTATCGGCATTGTTTGTGTTGCCAAGCCAAGCCTCCATAATGTCCTTCGCCCCTACAAGGACCTCGACCTTCTCGAGAAACACGGCAAGGAGCTGCTGGACTTGGTTATTCTTCGGGCCTCCGAGCCGGAGTGGAAATACTGCCTGAAGTCGTTGATGACTAATGCCGCATCAACCGGCGCAACGGACGTGTTATTCCGACTGCTCCAAACCTGGAAACACTCCGTGGACGATGGAACACTACCACAAGATGTCTTGATGGCAGCCGGGGAAGGAGGGAGCGTCGAAGTACTGTCGGTGCTACTTGCTGCTGGTGCTGGACCGCTGGTGCGGGTGCCTGGCCAGGCTTACACCGCTCTTCATAGTGCTTCGAGAGAGGGCCATCAAAACTTCGTGGCGAAGCTCATTGCGGTGGGCGCACCCGTTGATTCATGTAACTTTGCGGGTGGCACAGCACTCACGGAGGCGGCTGAAGGCAGCCATAAGGGTGTAGCACTTGAACTCCTTGCTGCTGGTGCTGACGTGAACAAGATACGGAACGCCGGTTCGCGACACAGGATCGGTGTTAAAATGAGGCATGGCGACTTCACCCCGTTAGGCATTGCCGTCGACAAGAACGACGAAGAAATGGTGAAGGTCCTCCTGGAGGCAGGGGCGGACCCCTCCAAGGGCCCAGAGCGTTTTATACCGCTCCATATGGCGGCGAGCTCAGGAAGTTGCGTGATTTTAAACCACCTTATGTTGGCCGGAGCTAGCGTGAGTTTGGTCGACACCGATGGCCGCTCAGCCTTGCACCATGCCTGCGCGTACAACAAGCACGATGCCGTTGATCTCCTACTCCGCCACAACGCTAGTGTGACCTTATTGTGCAACGACGGCCTTTCGCCTATGGATGTTGTTGGAACGCATGTACCCGCACTGCGGCAGCCCAGCCGCTTTTCTTCCCCGTCCACGTTGCATTCCGCGGAAAGCTCTACCGTTGACACAATTTGCGATATGCTGCAAGCTGCCAGTGCATGGGGTCGCAGGGGCTGGCTGGTGATGATGCGCTCTCGCCCTCTCGCGGAGGTTGTCACCGAACAGCCCGATCGCAGCGATGCAGATGCTCTCACAACGTCTATTCTTGCCCTGCGTTTGGTACATGAGCCCTCCAGCAACACTGCAGACGTGTGTGAGGAGGCACTCCCAGCGCGAGCCTTGCAGGATGGTGGGCATGTCAGGACTGACTGGGGTGCTGCGGTTGTGTGGATGGTGCGGGGGGCTGACGAGAGCCTCTTCTGCAACATTGTGCGTTTTCTGTAAACGTATCGACCAAACATCCACCAGTTCCCGGTATCGACCGTGTATACGCTCTGCTCGTGTGCTGATCTTGGGAACCACCATATGCCGACCCGCTCGAATGATGTTTTGAAGCTACTTGAGACATCGTGTCAGCCCAGCTAGACGATATCGAAAGACGACAGGGTCTGAAAAATACGCGACGCACCCTATCACTATACGTTCGAGCACCATAGTAAGGTGGTTTGTCCTTTCTCTCGGTGGCGGGGAGATGGCTCAGACGAACCCGAAGGGGAAGACAGAACTCCCCTTGTAGCAGTGTATGTCCATTCGCCAGGACATAACCAGCGTGTACACTGAGGGCATTAGAAGGAGGCAGCAGTAATTTCGGTTCCGTGGCTGGGATCACGAAAAGCACACGCCAATTCCATGACACCAGCGTTTTTTTGTTCCCGTGGTGTCAGTCGTGTCGCCAGGAGTCAGTGTCCTAGTAAGAACGGATGACGAGGTGGTTCCAGCGGGGATAACACGATACCGAGATAGCCAGGGAGCAAGGACGGCAGAGCCGGGGCGCTGACAAACAACCCATGCAACAGAGACGGTTTCAAGCGGGAACAAACTTATGCTTTTGCATTGTATGTTGGGCCGATGAAGGCGTAAGAGGCGAAGAGACTAGATTGGAGTGACGTTCATGTCTCCTTCAAATGGAGAAGTCATCCTCTGAAGGTTTACGTATCAGGTGCGCAATCATTGTTTGCAGGTGTGCAGAGAGGCGTTGCTCATTGTGCGATACTTTAACCTTCCTTGAAGCCGCTGAGGAGAGCAACACACGGGCCAGAGGTGGTAAGTATGGATAGCTGGATGTGTTTATCCGAGTATTCACAAAGTTACCGTAATTATAAAATGTCAAATAGAAGGGAGTGGAAGTTGGCACAAGGCCGTACAACAGCACCGAACCGGGTCAAGCATCTATTAATAGTAGGGTCGGTCAACGGCCTATATTGAGGAGCGTGATCAGACTGTACGGTGGGTGCTGAATACGTATTGCCTCGGGGGATATCGTATTGACGTTTGGCCTCTGTTTGGGTATTTCGGGCAGGTGTATGAGTACTTATGGGCGACAAAAGCAAAGTGGCCCCTCTCGAGCCTGGAAGTTCAATCCAGTGTGAGCATCGTGGGTAACTACAGCAGCCTAACAAAACAATACACCAAACAGACACGGGTTTAGGTAAACGCTGAAAAATAAAACTCCGGCGGGAAAAAACAAATGTACAACGGGTTTCGAGAGGGTAGGATACGGCACGTGTTAGATTCTACAGTAAGTGAACAACGTTGTTAGATATGGGATGCAGTGAGCGGCCAGAAAAATGGTTGCTGAGCTCGACATAAGGTTGCGTGGGAAGCAAGGGAGGGCGGGGTTGTTGGAGGACTTTGGGCGATCGTGGTGGAATTGGCAGAGTGTTTGTCGTCTTCCCGCCCACCCTCTTCGGTGTCGTATGTGCCAGCATGTACTCGTAGTGTCGTATTGTCGTGCTTGACAGACAAGCCCGAGAACATTGTGGAGTTGAAATACGCCCATTTGGCATGGGGGGCCCGTTTGTCGCCAACTGTGTGGGCCTGACGTCAGTTCGAAGAAGTTTTCGTGAGCGAATGATGATGTAGAAGGTTGTTAATAATACCATATACACAGTATGAACACCAGTCGACGTACTAGCGATGACACACCGTTCGAGATGTATCGAGACTAGTCATGACTTGCGATATAGTTTGTCATTGGACCTTACATCGGCTTCGTGAATAATCGAAATATCGCTGTAGGTCTGGACACGTCGTCTTCCCGGTCATCGAGCAGACTTATCGCACGGTAGTAGCCGGACGGTTCGGCTCAATATCCGACTGGCTGTCAGCATACACCGAAAGCGAGCAAACATTTTACCATAGCTGTTTGTTTAACGACTAGCGCATACAGCACATACAGCAAATACAGCAAATACAGCGCATACAGCGCATACAAACCTTGGTCGGGTTGCGCATACAGAGTTCTTGCGAGGCATGTTTTGGATTAAACATTGTTGAGATATGTTGAGTTCGTTCATCACGCGTGCTACGATACGGGTAAACTAGTTTATGAATGATTAATGATCATAATAATGCCAATTATGATGGCAATGATGGCAATGATGGGGATGATGGCAATGATGGCGATGATGGGGATGATGAAAATGGCGGGAAAATGGCAATGATGCGGCTCCTTAATCCCAAAATCGCCGGAATTCCATCGTTCCTTGTCATGCAGTATCATGGTGTGTCTACCATACATGGACCATGCATTGCACGTTTATTGTCTTCTAAAATAATTTGTTTGGGTGACTTGATATTTGTATAGAGCTCCTCAAGTGACCACGCTTACAAGGCAAATGTCGCACCCCTGCCTTGGAATGTGCCTTATGTTAGACGCGATCATAAGAAAATAAGCCGACACCTCTACCGTGGCATTGGTTCTTCGGCATATGCATGTAGCTGTTACGGTTCAACATGAGGGGTCCAACCCGACAACGGAAAAATATAGGCGAACAAATCATGTCTCTCCGGCAATGCCTCAAATGGCTGCTTCAAAACCTATTCGGACCGCTTGCCCTCACCTGTGTGACTTCAAAGGCCACGTGACGTTGTTTATCTGCCAATCAATACTCCAACAGGTACTGCAACACTTCCAGTACGGTTGCTGTCTTACTGGATTCCGGCCGCCGGTCCAGCCTCTTCCGGAGCTCGCGCATATCATCCCCCTCACGGTCCCCGTGTGTAACGTGCACCCGTCACCCTTTGATTCATCGGCAACTATCCCCCTTACCTTTGTTTCCCCACATCATGAGCGTGTACCGTGGCCGACCACTTCTTCAGGTCTACACACTGCCACACGTCCTCTTTCCCCTGCACTTTCGCGATATCGCGCTATCAACCAATTAAATAAGCACCCCTATCCCATGCCTTGCACCACCCCCCTCTGATAATTTTAAGTGGAATCCTTCCGGAGGTAAGTCCACTTGGCGTCCTAATCCTGGGTGCCCCATCTCCTGCACCACCTCCTTCTAATACCGGCAAGTGCAACCCTTCCCGAGATAGGTCGACTTGTCGTGCTAATCTTGGGTGCTACCGTCGCAGGTGCCTAGCGGCATCCGCTCGCATTGATAAATTTTCTCGTATAACGCTGCCCTCCCTGCTGCACCCCCCCCCCCCCCCCCCCCCCCCCCCCCCCCCCCTTCAAATGGACCAGGTTGTTCACCACGATGTAGCTAGCAGCCACAAACCTCTCAGGCCGCTTCTCCCACAGTTCATCCCGTGCTCAACTGAACTCACTTTTCACGCACGTCTTTTGAATGGTGATCTTCCTGGCTGAGCTGAATCTGTCGAGTCATCCGAGCACTTGCTTTGTAGCATCCGATAGCTCGCATTCGAGTGTCGTATTCATCCCATCGTTTCATTCACTGATCTCACATCGTATCACGAAACTTGACCGCCCGTGACGGCCTCGTATCCCCTTCCCGGATCAGTAATATCGTGTGCTGACCCTCTACGCATTGCGTCTGCTCCACGGTATGCATTGCGTTTGTTTACTTGCCTCGCTTTGCCGCCGATCTCACCATCATGGTTACTTCACGCTCTGGTTCTCGCGCATTCTGCAGCTCCTCCTCCGCTCCCCGTCTGACATACGTTTGCTGAAGCTGGTCGGGAAACTACATCGGGACTACTGTGGTGCCGAGTGCATATCGATGAATGGTCATTTATTGATATGCAGCCCTTTTACTCACGCTTCGGATGACGGCGCCGCCAGCCCGATCGACCCAAGGTATCCCGGTCGTGCATACATCAACCCGGAGTGCGGCCACAGTCAAGTGGAGAAAGTTAAGGCCATTACCGCCTCCGATGCGTATGGCATCAAGATGCACTACATACGTACCTCCTAGTATTGACGGCGAGCAGCTCGTGCTGCAGCCGGTCTGCTGTAAGTCACAGCTAAATAAGACAACTGAGAGAAACATCCACCGTGGTTACTGATTTGATTGATATACTACTACTACTACTACTACTACTCCAACTATTACCACTACTACTACAGCCGCATAGCATATGGCACAGTGAACTGCCAGGGTCAAGCCTCTAACTGTAGAGGAGATGGCGTGGTTTGCACTTTGTACGTACCAACAAGAATATACAAACAAGCACGCACATGTCAACATTGTTTTTAGTCGTACTGATGGGAGCAGCGTTTTCCCCTGAGCCGAATTTCAGAAAGCAACTCAACTTGGGCTACGAAATCAACGGTTGCCCGGCCCGTCGCTTGGCCTTCGCCGGCATCCACTCTAGTTGCGCACGAAATACGTACAGCACATCGCGGCGAGACGGTGGCTAGAAGACCAAAGGAGGTTGAGGGTTCGACGAAGAGTATATACATATACGAATCGAGCTTCAGTAGCGCCGACACGATGTTTATTATGCTTCATCCACCACTGGGCAGTTATCTATAGTCCAGTTAGCAGTCACGTTTCGCTGGGCGATGTGCGGTACTCCGATTTAGCCGTACATAGTTCAAAACGTGTCCGCCACTCCCCCCCGTGGTACGCCGTTGTATTGGTTTTGCACAATGGGCTTAGCATTCCCCTAAACCGTCGATGGTTTCATAAAAACTCACGTACACTCCCTTTCGCCATTCCATCACACCAGCCACCGACGCGTACAGGACGAGTTTCGAGTTGTTTTCATTCGTACTAAACCTCGCACTACGACCTTCCGCGGACAGTGAGCAGCACAACAGCAGGAGCAGTGCATATCACCATTATTATATGTCAAACTCCCTCTAGATTGAATATTTGCTGAATCTTGACACCCTTTACACTTCTTGTACCACTTATTACACCACGTACACATCTTACACTTATGATACACCACTTATTCACCACTTCTTACACCGCATCTTACACTTATGATACACCACTTCTTGTACCACTTCTTACACCAATTTTCACCCATTACTACACCCCTTACACAAATAATTACTAATATGTCCCACGCAAAAGCTGACCAAACGTCAACTTAAGATGGGCATTGCCATGCCCTAGAATATACGTATACAACGAAAAACATTATTTTAACTTCAAAAGCAGTAATCAATGTTGCATCAATGTTGCAGCAGTATGGTGTAATGGCCTTCCGATGATACTGGCCCGGTTAGTTAATAATAGTATTGATATTAGTAGTAGTAGTAGTAGTAGTAGCAGCAGTAGTAGTAGTCATAGTAGAGGAGTAGTAGTAGTCATAGTAGTAGTAGTAGTAGTAGTAGTGGTAGTAGTAGTAGTAGTAGTACTGTAGTAGTAGTAGTAGTAGTAGTGGTGCTAGCACTTTTAAAGGGGCCTCACCCATCAGTCGTAAAGGGTTCCACTTAAAAGTGTTACATTAATTGTGTGGGCTTGGAAGGCCGATAATTATCTCATATATAGGTAATTGATCTGTTTTCGTAATACTTGGATGGCATTCGTATTCGGGGTATGTATGAGATCGGTAGGGCCGCACTTGAAGCCCTCTCCCGGACCAGATGCCATCTGGCTCGGGGAATAATAAAAGCTGCTTCTCTACTACGCTTAATTTTTCACCAAAGTGAGTAACGCCAAGGATGTTTAATAACCAAACCTTCGAGGGGATACTCTGTGTCCCACAGAGTCTCATAACACGTGGCGTCATGGCCTTCTTAGCCTAGCAACTTAGAGGTGTGGGAGGGGTTTGAGGAGCCTTATCTTCGACTCATGCCCTAGTTCGGGGAACTGGGATTCCCCATTTTCCCCATATTTCTGTATACGGCTCATCAGGGTGGGCTAGTGCAATGGTATGGGCTTGGAAGGACGGTAATTATCTCGTGTATCTAGGTAATTGGTCCGTTTTCGTAATACTTGGATGACATTCGTATTCGGGGTATTTATAAGATCGGGAGGGCCATACTTGAAGCCCTCTTCCGGGCCAGATACCATCTGGCTCGGGGAATAAAAAAAAACTGCTTCTCTACTACGCTTAATTCTAAACGAAAGTGAGTAACACCAAGGATGCTTGACCCATTCAGACCTGAAAAACAAATCCGACACTAATTCCAAGTGGTTTGTCCCCAAATAACTGGGACCAGTTCTTAAGGGGTTATTATACAAACTTGCAAGGGGATACTCTGTGTATAACACTACTCACTTAATTACGTACGTACGTACGTACTTGTTTTTTATCGTAGCACGGGTGCCGGTAATACAAGAAAATTCAAATAGTGTAAAACAATGTTTCTTCATTTACGAACGAAACGCCTGGCTATTACTGGTGACTTTTCGGAGCCCTGTGGCTGGCGCTGGTCGGGACACAGTTTTAGCCCTAGGCACCCTCAACATAAAACGAGCTTATGTCACCCTCATCCTCACCCCTCTCGCTCGTGTCATTATTGTTGATAGTAGCTGCGGTCAGTGTGATACCGAATATTATTGTATGAGATTCGGGGAGATGATGTGGTTGACCCTCGTTCGTGGCTGATATGCTTGAACCAGCTCGTATACATGACCATAAAGCAGTATAATTATAGCCCGTCTTTCTCTTCAGTAGTTTGGGATGAACCAAGTGGCCCCACCTCCCGCAGGGCTGGAAGCGATACTCGTCACGATTAGGGGTCGGTAGGCCATTTATCCAGTCTTCATGAATATGAGCATACCTCTCTTCTGCGACGTGGGTTCGCGAGAAGAGCTCACTCCTGTATACTGTATGTAGCTGGTAACTGCCATAACCTTGGGTGGCTGGGTGGTGTCTTCCCAGCTTTTTCCCCCTCGTCTCTATTTTCTTGGCGAAGCTGATACCACTCTGACCGTGAATATAAGGACTGTTTGTCTATTAACATGTAATTAAAGTGGTTCTTATGTTTCTGTTCAGATTGGTAGCAAATACTAGAGAAAGAGCAAGGCTCCACTCCTTGCAGTAATAATGTCTCTTTGGTAGAACAAGGGGAACCTGGGATCATTCCTTGCACCGGTTCTGATCATGCTTCTGGGAAATCCGCGTTCCGAGTACAAAATGCACATTCATAAAGCTGACGTTTATTTTGTTTATATATAATATGGTCTGGTCGGTGAGAGCTTGGAAAGTTCCCAGGATTTTATCTTACGTAAGAGATAAGCACGTCCATCCTTCATCCACAACAAGGAGTACGAGTACTCGTACGCACAGTATTAATGTATTAATATTAATAGTACACCCCGCGCCCTTCGTCCTTCCCTCGGCGGGGTGTAGACTTGCAGACACACACAAGCACTTCGGCCTTCGAAAGGCCGTGCGCAGAAACTGGCCAGGGTAAACTACCTAATCCACCTACTACCCCGCCTCTGCCACGTCGCCGTCTCTCTGGCTGCCTCAGTACTACAGTACTACTGCTTGCGGTGCACAGAGTAGACAGCCGTAGCCCACCTATTGTAAATTGTTTGCGGGGAACGATGGCATCGTCAGGCGAGCTCACCGGTGCAGCTGTCCCACTATCACCATCATCATCATCACCACCGTCACGATCACCATCTGGTATACTCCTGGAGAACGAGGTGATATGTTTGGGCGACGTACTGTTATACGTATAACGTTTACAGTACAGTTGATTGCATGTTCTTGCTGTTCTTCTTACACCTTCTAGAATCTTCTGTAGCTTCGTAAGCCAGATATGGGGTCTGATTTAAAAAATGGTGCTGCTGCGGGCATTGAACCCACCGTTCGCCCCCCTCCAGTCCTCTTCCAGCCGAAAGGTAGGTGGAGTACTGCTGTACGCTGTACGACATGATGCTGTAAGTCCTGAGTCGTGAAATAGTGGACATATAGCCACACAACAGTCTGGTCTACAGCAGTTATTGGTAGGTTACCTACGGGTATTGTCCAGAGGGTTAGGTATCAATATGATTCATTTACACATGATTATATATTGTAATATTGCCTTGAAGTACAGCAGTACGTACGTAGTGTTGATTCAAGAGGGACACGATTTACGAGCAAGGATCTCGTCGCATGCGACAGTTTACATTGCAACATTTCCCCATTGTTGTGTCAGTCTTAGGCTTGCCAATACATATGCAAATAATATAGTATCTCACATGTACTGGTTACTCTATCATTCCATTTGCGGTCCGGCCATGTTTGTTTTTTCTTTTTGTCCATCCCATTTATTATGTTCGCCCTCTATTTCTCTCTCCCTCTTGACTTGTAGTCGTAACTCAGATCCGGGATCACTACTGTTGTAAGTACCTCGTATGTTTATCGCGAGAAGATTTCAGCACTTTCTTCCCTCGTCGACTCGCCGCGTCGGATTCCATGTACAGCTAGTAATATACAGTACAGGACACCTAATAAGAAACAGGCTAATAAGAAACCCAGGCTGAAATCTCCCAAAAAATAAGAAAGACTCGAGGCTGGGTCCCCGCTGCAAAATAAGAAAGGCCTATTACCCCCCTGGGGCGAATCCCCGACGCCTTCGGGAAACCCTGCTGCCTGCCCCTAGTGGTCGCGAGTAACATCTTTAAGGTTTTCAGCGAACATATTTTTTCAATTTTGTGACCCGTTACAGCAGATGTGTACTCCTAGATATTATTATTATTATCTTGGCCATCCGACAATGTGCTTCATGAGCTTCAGCATCGGTCACTCATAACATTTTTGTTTTTAACACATTTTGTTTTTTGCCGTTTTAAATTTTTCAATTTGTTTCACCCCATAAAAACGCTTTTTTCGACGCGGACACCTGAAAAAAATGTATTGGGTATATAGTTTTTAACATCCCCGCAGGGAGGAAAATTATTAAGCAGAAAGACCGTCTTCGCGCACGGCGCTCTTTAGCTCACCGAACTGCTGCGTATTCAAGGCCCCCCTTGTGTCTCAATTTATCGAATGTGAAGAGCGATTTGAGTCGGGCCGTGAACGCCATTGGGTCTGCTACAGTGCTACAGGCTGCTCTTCCATTCTCTCCTCTCTTTTCAACATTGACACGCTGTGGGGGCTACGATGTGACGGCTCCCTCAACGAAGAGGAGTACAACCGCGAGCTCGGGGAGCTCCTTAGTTTCATCCGACCAATGCCATCGGACGCGAGTGGCTCGACAACTGCACCGATGCCAGGGCCGCAGCCTTCGGCGAGTCCCACACCGTCGAAAGTGGGCAGAGCCCAAGCACGTGCTGCTGCTGGCTCGGGAGACATCGTGAACGCGTTCATCAGGGGCTCGCAGAAACAGTCGGCGAGTTGGTCCTGCTCCCTTGCACAACCCATACTGCACTGCTTTACAGCAGCGCTAGCACCGGAGTCCGTGAGATAATCCTGCCACCGTACTGGTGCCATCGGGGTACACGGACGAGGTGCAGCCGGTCGATGCAGGATACGGGCGGCTGGCCAAGTTGGGTGTGGGGAAGGCTCTCGAGGCATGGTTGGAAAAGGGTGACAACGTGGAAACCTGGGACACAAACAAGCTGCCTGCCTCCGACCGTACTAGGGTGTTGCTGACTCACTGGGTGGGTGAGGCGATCAAAAACGATCATTCGGGCCAGCTGTAACGTAGACGCCTGTTGGAATAGACTGGGCTTGCGATGACGGCAGACGGTACGGACGATATCCTCATCAACCTCGTAGGCCTGGACGGGGGGCCGTACACGTTCATAGGCGCCGATGACGGCAAGGAACTCCCGGACGATGTGAAGCCCTTTACTCCAGCGGACGAAGACCATCCCGAAGGGTCGAGCGACGAGGATGGCGAGGATGACACGGAGGGTGACAGCACCGGGTAACGTCGTGGATCGGACGACGTTACTATGCTTAACGAAGATGACGACTACGACGCTGATGAAAATACGCTCCCCCTGGAACGCCCACCGGATTATGCCTTTGTCCGCTCGGGAATCAGGACATCATGCTGTGCCGGGTTGGGGTTGCTTATAGGTTTTGTCACACGACGGGAACAGGCACGGACGCGCCAGGATTACGACTATAGGGTGTTAATCACGCGAACCGCAAAGACGCTCAGTATGAGGTTCCACTCGGGAAGTGCACTGCTGTAGGCGAGGCCGCGGCATAAGGTTCGTGGGTGCCACTGAGTGAGGCTACTTCGTTTTCTAGGATGCTTGAACGTGAGCTACTGGCGGCACCGCAGCGAGTGGGCAACAGGGACATCGACCAGAGCGGTCGCGCTGGTCGTGGCAAGGAGGACAACAATGAGGGGAAGAACGGCAGCGATGATGAGAGACAGGAAGAGAGAACAATGAGGGGGGTGGGGGGTGGTAACAGCGAAGAAGGTGGTTTAAAGAGAACAGTAGCAGCAGCAATGGCAGTGAGAGTGAAGACGGGGCAAGAGCGGATAAAGAGTGGAAGGGGAGTGACGACGAGGAAGGGAGGAAGGAATCCGGTGTGCGCGGTGTAGATGTCGCCAGGGATAGTGATCTCGTAGAGGGCAGCTTTCCGAAAGCGAGGAAGAGGGTGAAGGCGGGGAAGTTATTTCTGACTAATGATTCACGCAAGCGGAAGGGACGAAAACAGAAACGTTCTAACTCCGTTGCCGAGCACGTTTCCTTGGCGTCAGTACCCCCCAGTAAGAGTGCACGCGGAATAGTTCGGACGCCGAACGTGCGCATGCACAATCAATGAGGGGCGTGCGGTTGATGGCGATATTACAGTAAAGTAGTATGAGTTATACATAATAAGAAACCAGCTCGATTTTCAATTTCTGCCCGGAAAAATAAGAATTAAGCTCAATAAGAAAGAGGCTCATAAAATGACAAATAAAGGAAATCTAGGCTGAGCCCAGATTCCTGTTTCTTGTTAGGTGTCCTGTACTTTAGTGTTCCAATCACATCATACCAGCCACATACTCAGTAGATTTTTTCACATTGTAGATATAGAACGTTCCCCATAAAAGGCGGGAAAACAATGTAGGCCTCTGTTTTCTCTCCTTCTGATCCCACCCGGACTTGATCGATCCCATTTGGAGGGTCATATAGCTTCTCCTCGGCCTATGGTGCCAATCTCCGTAATAATGATGGTGCTGGTTCGATTCCAGGGTGGTTGCGACGATTTTTTTTTTCTTCGGCGATTTTGGACCGTTCGGCGATTTTTCCTGGTGTACGGTTCGCGCTCACGCCGCGCACATACGACCTCCGGCGGCTACTATTTAGCTGCCCTGCGGAGGGCTAATAGTTACATTTCTGCACCTTGTGGGTGGGACTACCTCGCCACCTCTATTTTTTATTTCAGCCATTTAGAGTCGCAGTACTTGTACGTAGTGTGTACAAGTTATATGGAGCCAATTGTAATTCCCAAAACAAATCTTGATCAACACCGTGGAAACAACACAGACAGCTCCCCATCAATGTGAAAAAAACACAGCTCCACATAGAGCACATACATACTTGTATTTAGATAAAAATAAAAGCTGGAACTTAAAACTCAAGAGTCCAATAACTTGAAACAAGATTACATGAACGGAATTATAAAATGAAAATCAGCAAGACCATGGTGGTACCGAGGAGGCTGAACTGGCTGCGTCATACCTTGTGACAACAAGAAGTAGTATTACGAATCCAGGCTACCTGGGTTGAGGTCTAAAGTCATTGTCACGAGGCAACATATGCAGGTTCTCTCAAAGTTGGTGTGTGTGGCCTGCCAGAGGCCAGGAGCCACACATGAGAGGCATAAACCGAGACGAGAACACAGAATCGAGACATTATGACCAACCTCAATGCCAGCGCAGGACTGGAGTCGACCGAGTCGAGAGGTGTGCTCCTACGTCTCCAGGAACGTAGGGCAAGCTTGTGGTACTTCAGGGAAGAGTCCTCCAAGGGAGATGGATAGATGGTAAGAGATTGCTTATCCTTTGATCGAAGGTGGGACCAAAGGCTTGTGAAGTGAGGAAGAGGGGAAAAGACACCTCTCTCGGCGGCGGAACTATAATATGAAAACGCCTCTATGTCATCATAACTCCTGAAACGGTCAATCCAACCGTAACATGCCCCCTAGCAAAATGCAAGTGACGGAATGAGCATTATGCTATCGCAATCCTGTGACTACAACCAAGTTTAAAAAGCCGCAAAGCTCATTAACACAAATAACGGCCTCAGGGATAAACAACCAAACCGAAATCGTAAGGGCCATCAGTGGGAAATCCCTGAGAAAAACCCACACCCTTGCTTTTTCACTGCGAGTTTGGTTGCCCGACCACTATTCAATGGCTACAGTCCCCCTACGCTCATTCAGCGATGAAATAAGCGCAGTGTCCCCTAACGCCTAAGCATAAATCGCTTCTATTGCGTCCTCACCAATCCAACGAAAATCGAACACAACGGAGAAGGCAAACTTCGCCTCCTCGGTTTCAACCATAAGCTAAACACAAGGCAAGGCGAAAAACAGACAACGAAAAAACGGAAACCACTAGAACTAAACGGAAGAGACCAACTCAGCCTCTTCGGTTGGAACAAGAAACGCAGCAAAAAGGCAAGAAATAACCACTAGATGGAGGAGGGAGATGTTGGCAGGGGCAGATCTTCGCAGGGGAAGGTCTTCGCAGGGGAAGGTCTTCGCAGGGGAAGATCGTCGAAGGGGAAGATCGTCGCAGGGGAAGATCGTCGCCGAAATTGCCGGAAGAAAATGTAGATCTTCGCCGCTGCATCAAGCGTGGATCGTTTCAGTCCTGCAACCGTTCCATCTCGCGACGGGTCAGCTCTTCCCAGTTGTTATCGCTATAGCGAACTCGCCAGTAGCGGTCCCTGTAATCGTGCACTTACCCCTGCAGTCGAAACCCACCGCCAAAGTCTTTCCAGATGGTAAACCCTATCGGAAACAGCGTCAAGGCTTCGCGGCGACGGAGGGCAGGGGCACGAGGAGTAGTTGATTCTGGGGTCGTGTCTTTTGTCGGGTCGGGGTTGTACAAGTGCCAAAGTGCGATAAAACCGTCCAACTGCAAGGGTGTAAAACTCTGTAGCACGTCATTCTCAGTCCGCCATCCTGTCTCTACTCCCTCTCTCGATCTCCCCTTGTACTCCCATCTCGCGGTGCCTGAGGCAGTGGTCGTCTTGCGGCAGCTAACGAGCGAATCGAACAAGGACGAATTGACACCTTCTACTGGCAGTTTGAAATCCGCGCCCCACGCATACTGTGCAAACTCGTCTGCTAAGGAGTGTCTCAGTGTCAGGGGTCTGAGGTGATACGGCTTTACGTCTGCTGTGGATACATTTCGGGTGCGTTGTTTTCTGCCTCGCATCGTTACTTGTACGCTAAGGCCTGTCTGTAATACTTCCGTGACCCTCCAAGGGCCTGTGTAGTGGTCGTGCTGCAGCTTCTTTCCTCTGCTGTCGCGGTGCCTGCTGCTATCTGACTCGCGCACCAGCACGAGGCTTCCCTTTTCGGCAGTCACTCCGGCTGATGGTCTCGAGATGGCCGCGTTGGCGCGGGCTCGCGCGGCCACTCTCTGGTTGTCGCGTTTCTCGAGCGCTAGGCGGACCTCTCGGAGGTTCTGTTTGCGGCGTTCCACGAAGTTGTCTAGGCCGCCGCTCTGGGCTGTCTCGTCTGACAAGGGTACCAAGGAGTCTAACGACGTGCGGGGTTTGCGACCGAACAGCAACTCAAAAGGCGTCATGTTAGAGGGTAGCGACACATCTGGTAGAGTGCGCTTGATCCATATTGCCGGTGATACGTACTCGTCCCATCTCTCGGGCCACGATCTACATAGCTCTGCTAATAGTTCTTGCAGCTAACCTCCTAGTCTCTCTACAGAACCCTGACCTCGCGGGTGGTCGGCGGGGCCGAACTTAATGTCTGCATTAATCCAACGGCATACGTGTGTCACTACTTCTGCTTTGAACTCTCTGCCACCGTCGCAACGTATTACCTTGGGTACTCCGAACGTTAGGCACAGTTCGGTAAGCGCTCGTGCTACACCGATTGCTTGCTTTGTTTCTAGAGGGAAGCCGAATGGGAACTTGGAGGCTCGATCCACTACCAGTAGAACGTACTTGTTACCTGAAAGAGAGGCTGTGTCTATTTTCAGGATATCCATCTGTAGTTCGTCCCACGGTTCTAGTGCGCGTCCGGGAAACATGGCCACACGTCTGCTGTTGGGTCGTTTACGTCTCCTGCACCCGCATGACAACACGTATTGTCGCGTGTCGCGAATGACTGAAGGCCAGTGAAAGTGGTCTAGGACTAAAGCTAACGTGGCTCCTACTCCAGAGTGACCATGCAGAGTGTGTACCAACGCGAGCACATCGGCAACCATAGATTCGGGTATGGCTGGTAGTTTCCTACCTTTTCCGTCCGCAAACCTGATTACATCGTTCTCGTCTAGACTATACCCCGTCCTGTCTACTCCCGTGGTGCTCGCATTGCTATCCTCACACAAACGCTTGCTGACCTGACCCAGATGAGCGTCGTTTCGTTGCCTTCTCGCGAGGGATACCGGGTTGGTGAGTACCTCGACCGCCCGGTGGATGACCGGTGTCTTTCTACCTGACGACAGCGTTACCTGCCCCCCTGCTGAGAGCACTTCTGCCAAGTCGTTGTTGCAGGCGGGGTTTGGGAACGGTGCTGCCGGCGGCGGGGTTGTGGGGGGGGTTGACTCGACCGGCGTGGGGGTGTACGAGCGACTACTTTCAAGGTTCTGCAGTTCTTCTCCGAGGGGTAGCTGGGCGTCGCCTAGGGGACGCAGTCGTACGGAGGGGGTGCGAATCCTGCGACCGCGGCGTAGCGTAGGGTCTATATCTAGTGCGGCACACATCGCAAAGGGCAGGGCTTGTAGGGCAAGCAAGGACGCGTCGTTAGCATCTAGAGTGAACGTCTCTAAAGGTGGGTCGATGGGCGCGGCACTGGCGGGGGGCTCTCTACTGTCGGTGGCGTCGGAACCCACCGCGTCTATTTCCGCCAGTCTAATCCCATCCAGACTCGGCCCTCGGGGCCCTACGAACTTGGATGGTGCTCCAGAAGTAAAATCGTCTGGAAAAGAGTCGTCTACATCGGCCTGAGGGACCAGTACGTGCGGAAGCCGTGACAGGGCATCTGGCAAGACATGTAGTACCCCTGCTCGCCATTCCAAAACCATGTCATACTCCGCGAGTCTGAGGGCCCATCTGTGTAACTTGGGGCACAGGTCGCGACTTCGAAACAGCCAGGTTATCGCGGAACAGTCGGTCACTACCTTAAACTGTCTACCGGCTAAATATGGTCGAAAGTGGTCTACCGCCCACAACACCCCCATGCATTCTCTCACGGTGGGGCCTCTACGGGCGTCTGTGCGGGAGAACCTGTGACTGGCAAAAGCAATAACGCGAGGCGTACCGTCGATGGTCTGCATGAGTACTGCCCCGGCGCCTATTGTGCTAGCGTCAGTGTGTAGTTCGAACGTGTTGTCGAGGTCAGGGAAGGCAAGTACCGTGGGTGAGGCTAGAGTCGATCGTAACGACTGAAACGCTTCCTCTTCGTCCGTGTCCCAATTAATGAGCCGCTTGCGGGCGCGTTTAGACGCGAAGTCTCTATTGCGAAGGATGTTAGTAAGAGGGGCGGCTGTCAGACTATAGTTGGGTACAAATTGTCGTAGGTAGCCCGTCAGGCCCAAGAATGTTCGGAGTTCCTCAACTGTCTGGGGTCTAGGCATGCGGGCGATAGCTTCTAGCTTGGTCGGTGCGGGTTGCAAGCCGGTGCTGTCAATGATCATGCCGAGGAATTCTTGGGAGGAGGATAAAAAAATACACTTCGCGAAATTGACTGACAAGCCCGCTGCCAAAAGGCGGGTCAGGACAAGTACGAGTGTGACTAAATGCTCCTCCCAGGTGTTGCTCGCGACGAGAATGTCGTCTAGCCAACTAAACACCCCATCTAGGCACCCCAGCGCTGACTTTACCCTCCGCGTGAACGCGGAAGGCAGAACTGTCAAACCGAAACCCGCTCTAGTGAACTCATACAGCAACCCGTCTGCATCACGAAACGCGGTTTTGTGGCGGTCTTTCTCTGCAATTTCGATCTGGTGGAAACCGGAAGCCAGGTCTAGCTGCGTGAAATACCGTTTGCCTTTTAACCCATCGAAGATGGTTTGCATGTCGCCAAGTCCCCCGCTGTCTGATACTAAGAGTTTGTTGAGTACCCGCCAGTCAATGCAAAGTCGTAGGGTTCCGTCTTTCTTGCGTACACACAGGCATTGAGCCGCCCACGGTGAAACCGAAGCACGAATAATACCTCGGTCGAGCAACTTCTGGATCTCTGCTCTTATCATACGTCGTTCGTCGGGGGAGAAGCGTCGTTGCTTGGCGGCGAAGGGGGTGCACGACTCGTTGATCAAGGGAAGTTCTAGCTCACCGTTTAAGCAGGCCGGCACTCGTTTGGGGTCTACTGGGAACAGACCATCGGCGATGAAAGCTTCAAGTATGCTGATGAGCCGTTGTTTCTGCAGGGCTCCTAGGGTCCCGAGGTTGGCATCGGCTGCCAGTACCTTGGTCGCCAAATCTATGCTCGGAACAGACGACGCGTCGAGGGCTTGCAGGGGGAGAGGTAGATCAACTGTGGAGGGGGCCTCGTCGAACAACGACTCGAATCGCGCGGCATCTCGTACGTTAAGAGCTATCATTCGAGCTATCACACCGTTACCTTTGACCTCGGCGTTCTCCTTGCTGCGATTGACCAGTTTACAGTACACCGGGGATCCCGGCCACCACCACAACACTGCTCGCGCAACCCCTACTAGTGCTCCCTTCCTTAGATCGAATCGTTCTGTAGGCAACATAAGCACCAGCTGTCTATCTTGCGGTTGGGGGCCTACTGCTGCTGTTTCTATCGCTATACTGGTGAAACCGCCTACCGTGGTAGACTCCGCGACCTGCCTAACATCCCATTCTAAAGTACTCTCATCCTCCCAAGCGATGTCGTGGTAACTCGGGTGGACGTTGTGTGTCAGAGCTGGGGCAGTGGTTTCTGAGTCAGAGGTTAGTGGGGGCGACGTATTCGATGGATGACTATTGATCGTTCAAGTGATACAACTCAGCATATCATTAACAAAAAGGAAAAAAAAAAATGACAAGGGATGAGGCGTATCAATCACTGCCGCCCACTACATGGACAGGAAACAACTACGTGATTATTGCACAGATAACAGCAGCAACCGACAGCAACGACAGCAGCACGACAGCAGCAGCAAACGACAGCAGCAAACGACAGCAGCAAGTACGCAACGCAGCAAGTACGCAACGCAACAGTGGCAGCACACAAGCACGTGACAGAGGCAAGCAGCGATGGCAGCTACCAAGCACGTAACAGCGGTTGGCGTGTGGAACACGAGCCTGAGAGTCTCATAAGCGAGCGCACCGCGGATCCACACATGCTCGATTCTTGCGTCATCGTCAGGCTTACGCGTATTTTTCTTTCATTTTTATTTTTAGCTGCTGAGTGGCAAAGATGAGGGGGTTCGACACCGGTGCGCTGCGAGCTTTTAGACTCTCACCTGTGCCAAGTATTTTAACACACGTCGAGCCAAGCAAGCAAGCTCAAAGGGTACCGGTGTGAGAGTAAATGAGATGGACACGCGCCAGTGAGCGTGATGCTCTCCTGGGTGTGCCGTGCATCATAGACCCTGACAGGTACTCAGGCATTCCCCGCCCAAATTATAATATAGATAATACAGACCCACCAAATAACGAGTGCCCGTTGGGCGTCATGGGTGTGACGTACGAACGGTACTGATGATGTACCCGGTATCGGTTCGACAGCCTACCTCGCAGAAGTACTCAGTTTGCACGTGGTTGCACGTGGTCGGCTGTGGGTAAGAGTTAGGATGAGTGCTACAAGTACGAGCGCGGGCAATTCACACAAAAACAAACAAGTACTCGTACGAAGGCGGCCAAGAGCTATCATAACCCCTCAAACTCGCCTACTCGTATATAAAATATGTGTACCCATCGAAAATAGAAGAGTACCCGTTGAGAGGCCTCAGCGATCAACGTACGGACCGTACTGCTGTATTACAGCGACACCTCACCCCGCAGTAGCTGATCACGGGGCTGGCGTGGCACTGAGTTAGCACGTGGTAGCGACACCTCACCCCGCAGTAGCTGATCACGGGGCTGGCGTGGCACTGAGTTAGCACGTGGTTGCATGTGGCCACGGTGGGTTGGAGTTTCTAGCCTGACGAGTGATACGAGTGTGGGTATCCCTCATAGAGACGATAAAACCCCAGAGAGGCCACCCAACTTACCCCAAAAAAAAAAAAAACTGAGATGGAAAAAATGAACAAAAGGCACCAGTCGGAGCAAAAGCTATCTCTGCTCGTTCCGGCACAGGGAACGAAAGCCCGCGCGGAAGCGCGAAGCATGCACACGGATTGTACACCATATTACGAATCCAGGCTACCTGGGTTGAGGTCTAAAGTCATTGTCACGAGGCAACATATGCAGGTTCTCTCAAAGTTGGTGTGTGTGGCCTGCCAGAGGCCAGGAGCCACACATGAGAGGCATAAACCGAGACGAGAACACAGAATCGAGACATTATGACCAACCTCAATGCCAGCGCAGGACTGGAGTCGACCGAGTCGAGAGGTGTGCTCCTACGTCTCCAGGAACGTAGGGCAAGCTTGTGGTACTTCAGGGAAGAGTCCTCCAAGGGAGATGGATAGATGGTAAGAGATTGCTTATCCTTTGATCGAAGGTGGGACCAAAGGCTTGTGAAGTGAGGAAGAGGGGAAAAGACACCTCTCTCGGCGGCGGAACTATAATATGAAAACGCCTCTATGTCATCATAACTCCTGAAACGGTCAATCCAACCGTAACATGCCCCCTAGCAAAATGCAAGTGACGGAATGAGCATTATGCTATCGCAATCCTGTGACTACAACCAAGTTTAAAAAGCCGCAAAGCTCATTAACACAAATAACGGCCTCAGGGATAAACAACCAAACCGAAATCGCAAGGGCCATCAGTGGGAAATCCCTGAGAAAAACCCACACCCTTGCTTTTTCACTGCGAGTTTGGTTGCCCGACCACTATTCAATGGCTACAGTCCCCCTACGCTCATTCAGCGATGAAATAAGCGCAGTGTCCCCTAACGCCTAAGCATAAATCGCTTCTATTGCGTCCTCACCAATCCAACGAAAATCGAACACAACGGAGAAGGCAAACTTCGCCTCCTCGGTTTCAACCATAAGCTAAACTACAAGGCAAGGCGAAAAACAGACTACGAAAAACGGAAACCACTAGAACTAAACGGAAGAGACCAACTCAGCCTCTTCGGTTGGAACATGAAACGCAGCAAAAAGCAAGAAATAGCCACTAGATGGAGGAGGGAGATGTTGGCAGGGGCAGATCTTCGCAGGGGAAGGTCTTCGCAGGGGAAGATCGTCGAAGGGGAAGATCGTCGCAGCGGAAGATCGTCGCCGAAATTGCCGGATGAAAATGTAGATCTTCGCCGCTGCATCGAGCGTGGATCGTTTCAGTCCTGCAACCGTTCCATCTCGCGACGGGTCAGCTCTTCCCAGTTGTTATCGCTATAGCGCACTCGCCAAGTCGGTCGCCCCGATGGTCTAGAGGTAACCTCGAACGCTTCTGAACGTTGATGTCTGGAGTTCGAATCTCACGTGGGTCGGACTTTTGAGTTTGATTTTTTGCAAAATAATAAAAAAGGAATCCAACTTGCTGAGAGCGCCATATCGTAGCTTGGGTAGGCAGCAAATTCGACGAGTCGACGAGGGAAGGAAAGGCTGAAATATTCATCGCGTAAAATGCAAGGCAATGTACCGTATGGGAGGAGGGAGGAGAGACCTACTTAGTGACCCCGGATCTGAGTTACGACTGGAGGGAGAGAGAAAGGAACGGCGAAGATATTAAATGGCATGGACAAAAAAAAAAAAAAAAAAANTTTTTTTTTGTCCATCCCATTTATTATCTTCGCCCTTCCTTTCTCTCTCCTTCCTGGACGTAACTCAGATCCGGGGTCACAAAGTAGGCTCTTCTCCCTCCCCCCCCACTACGGTTCTTGCCTTGCATTTTTATCGCGAGAAGGTTTCAGCACTTTCTTCCCTCGTCGACTTGCGTCGGATTCCGCCTACCCACGCCACGAAGGCGCTCTCAGCAATTGGTTCCTTTTTATTTTTTCAAATAAAGACAAAATCTCTCACCACGGTGGGATTCGATCCTGGGTACCAATGGTAGTAGTCTTTGAAGCTGACCACTACACTACCGGGGCGACCGGCTACGACACTGTATTATTGATATTATAGTATAAATCATAAGTACGAGGAAGGTTGTCGTAGGGGCAACCTGGTGTTTGGGGGGAAACAGATAGAAAGATTCAACCAGTGAAAGAACGAGATTTTCGGGGGGTTCCTGATATGGTAAAGGAATGTTTGGTACGGGGTAATACGAGAGAAATTCATCTTCCTGGTATTTTTGGGGAGACGGGAAGCAACAACGAAAATCAAACGCAAAGCAAGCAACCGTAAAGTGGGGTGAAGAAGGGAGTCGTGGCAGCGTAGTAACCGGGGGAGATAGCTAACGGGCGAGGCCCTGCACGAGCTGAAGAGAACCGATAATCGAGATAGGGATTGATATTATATTATAAGTACTCGTAGCTTTATTTATTCGAAGTTGATCACTACGTAGACTACCGGGGAGACCGGCTCTTCATTCACATTTTATCGGGTAGTATATTTCCAGGGAGTTTTCGGGAAAATATATAGTATTATGTGGTGGGGGGTAAATCGAGGTCCGCACGTTTGGAATAACCAAAACACAAAACGAAAGCGGCGCCACCACGTTTCTGGGCCGTTTCGTTGCCGGTTTGGGGTCAGCGTTAGGGGTTGGGGTCAGGTTAGGGGTAGGGGTTGGGTTGGGTCCACGCCCTTTGTACCTTGATCCCACTATAGGAAAAACTAAGGAGTGCTTCCTAGCCCGCAAACGACGAACAGCTCGACCCCTGTAAGATGCTACCTGGCCTGCCACCAGTTAATAGTTCCCCATAAAAACAAGTGAGAAGACTGACAGCAGAAGGGTTACAGCAGTAGGGTGTAACAAAAAACAAAAACATAAAACCCTTAATATCAGGTTGAGTACGGGACACCTAACGAGAAGCACAGGGAATCTGCTGGTCCAGGCTGGATTTGGTATTTGCGAGAGGGTGATTTTCTACATTAATTTCAAGATAACGACTCCCGAATTTCCTATTATAGTTTCCTCTAAATCTCAGCCTGGTTTTCATATTATTAATGATATGTTTCTTACGGTATGTAGGCGATGGCACATACTTTTCGCGGTGCGACGCGGTGTATTGTGATTGCACATACATACCACACGCCTATTGTACCATGCATGGGTACTATTAGGTATATGGTATATGAAGGGGACCATATCAATATCAAATAGGACCAAAATCGTTATTATAGCAAAAATAGGCAAAGGTATAGGTGTTTGGGTGTACCGTAGGCCCTATTTACTGTGTATTACTATGCTCCCCCGTAACTAGTTCCATCCCTGGACTCTGCTGCTAAACACGCTGCTCACGCTTGCTTGGCATCCTGATCCCACCCGGCCCTGATTCCTCCAACCTTGGACCCGAGCCCTACAAACTCGGACCTGAAAGACCTCCAAACTCGGATTTGAGCCCTCCAAATTCGGAAAATAAGCACTCAAACCTCGGACCTGAGCCCTGCGACGTCCCCCTCAACGCTCAACCTGTAGTACCTAGCCGCCGTTAGGGCCTTTCACAAGAAGAATAAGTCAGTAAGTGTACAGTAACAGCAGTAGCATGGGTCATACTACGTACAGAGTATGAGTTTGCAGTCCGCAATACTGTAAGTCGATACGTACTTGTGAAATTTGCGTGTAGCAGTAACCGCAGTCGGAAGTTGCGGTGTATTGACATCCAGAGATTATCTTGTCTCCAGAGAGTTAGAAGAAGGGCTTCGGGCAGTGAATAATCCTCAGACTTCCTACGAACTAACCGAAGAGGTACCATGCCGAAACTGCTGAAGACGAGAGGGATTCGAATGCGTGTATATGTGTCCCCATGTTGACGTTCTTGACCCGCATCTATGATTTGCATACACACCAACGATTGGTTTCGCGATTAGATACGTCCCGGTGGTCCTGCGCCGCCTATTGTCACTAAGGTCTCATCTTCCCCCGTTTTTCAATGAACTACTGTATATTGTAGTGATGGTAGAGGCCAGAATGTAAACCGTACACGCCGAATTCGTACCGCCTTGATGTGTTTGCAAAACCACCTACTTACAGTATACATCAGACGTGCGTACTCAGGAGCTATATTAGGAAAATTCCCCAACAACAGCCGTGATATCGAGGATTTCGTCGAAGCTCAAATTTGCAAGCACAGCAGTGTGATGCTTCGATCGCCCGTACTTGTATACCTGGTATCTATCCATACGCTGTATGTTTCTCGTCGGACGGTCTAGTCTCATAAACTACTAAACGCATGAAAGCAGTATACTGGGGGGCGGCCGCCAATGTCATTTTTTTGTGGCGCTGCATTTCAGTACAAAAATATAGATTTCTCGTTCTTCGAAAGCAAGAAATACATCATACATGCACATATATATATGCCATGTACAGCAAACGCGTTATTGTTCTATTATTCATAGTTAGTATTTCTGCATAACTCGACAAACCCTTGAGGCAATTCGAATCTCCTACGAGTACAGGTAGCCTTGTTTTCATCATTTTCTTCCCCTTAAGATTACAGACAGGGTACAAGCGAGCTTCCCAGCTGAATCTACAATGGAGATAAGCAAGACTCTGAGATCGAACAGAAACACATTTCATAACAGAAACAAAACTCGGCTGTGAGATTCGAGGATTTCGTCGAAACTAATATTTGCACGCTGTGTGTGATATTATACGATATTATATGATATTATATGATCCTTCGATCTCGCGTACTACAGCTTTGAGGCCAATCCAATCTGGAACTGTAGGACCTAGGGAGAAGGTGTGCACATCGGTTTAAAATTGAATTCCAGGTATAGTTTCTTTAATTAAGCTACGCAAGTTTGACAGGAATTGCGCGTAGGGATACCACGGTAGCAACCACCTGGTGTGTCAAGTGTCTACGGTATATTGGCATTTCGTGCGTAGTGCCTGGTTATCTCGTAATGTTCTAGATAGAGGGCCTCGACAGGATATAGATATACACGGTTCAGTTATGCGCCATGCGACATGGTCTTGCGTGGAGTTACCCTGTCTGTGAGAACGTACGCATAACAACAACACATACGATGTACGTACTATACAACGTATGGTAATTTCTCATGGTCACACCCAAGCTGTGAGGGGCAGGTTGTGCGCCCCCAACATACACGGCAGGCAGGTTACAGTGTTGCCAGAGCCTACTACAAATAGTTGTGTTGGTAACTGCAGCGTCAGACGCCAGGAAAAGATCCGGATCTGGCTCCGAATATACCTCGGTCCGTCAAATGATATGATGCGCATACTCATTGGTGAGAAGGTTTTGTTTCAATAGTGTGACACGAGGGCCTACATCCCTGTGTCAAGAGCAGACATAGCGCACATTTTGCGTGAATCTCCTCGCTAGTTGATCGGGACAAAACCTCACAGTGCACCCGAGGGCTTACCGTGTAACTACCCGAAAACCACACTAATCATACGCCTTTCCCTTGGATTTGCCGTGGCAGGATCGTTCGATGCCCACGATTGACTTTGGCCTCAGAGAGCAGCTGCGAGGTCTTGGGGAGGAACTTATCCGCTTAGAATACGATGATGCCATTGATGTGTGGGGCACGGAATACGTCTGCGCGTGGTCGGGTGTGTTTTCCGACCTTCTTGCGGATGCCGATCCTGACCTCCATGATACCCTTCACCCCTACGTCGACCCCGACCTTCTCGAGAGCCACGGCGAGAAACTACTGGGCATCGTCATTCGTCTAGCCTCCCCGCAGCAGTGGCGTGAATGGATTGGCATATCGGCGGATATTGCTGCATCAAGTGGCGCATCGGGTGTTTTCCTCAGGCTGCTCGCTTCCTGGGGAGGCGCCGTGGATAACGGAACACTGTCGGGGCTCTTGCGTTCAGGCGCGAAAGGAGGGAGCGTTGACATACTGTCGGCTCTAATTTCTGCCGGTGCTGGACCACTGGTGCGGATGGTTGACGAGGTAGGCCGGCGATCAACCGTTCTTCGAAAAGCGGCCGAGGGTGGGCATCGAACCTTCGTGGCAAAGCTCATTGAGGCGGGCGCGCCAGTTAACGAAAAACACGTCCGTGGGATTACAGCACTCTCGCAGGCGATCAGGTACCGTCACAAAGGTGTAGTAATTGAGCTTATTGCTGGTGGAGCTGACGTGAGTGCGATGCAGTCTATTTTCCACCCCCGGACACGCAGAGCGAGTGTTCCATTATCACATCGTGACTTCAACCCGTTATACATGGCCATCCAAACGAAGGACGAGGAGATGGTGGACATTCTATTGGAGGCGGGGGCCGAGCCTTCCAAGGAGGCAATGAATGTCCTACCGCTTCACACGGCCGCACGCCAAGGGTCTTGTCATATTATAAATAGCCTCCTCAAGGCTGGAGCCAGGGTCGATGCGGTCGACACTACGGGCTGCTCCGCCTTGCACCTTGCCTGTGCTAACAGCCATTATGATGCCGTTGACCTCCTGCTACGCCACAACGCTAGCGTGGCCCTAATGAGCAACGGTGGACTTTCACCGGTGGATGTTGTTGGGGCACAGGTCCTCGCACTGCGGGAGTGGAGCAGTGTACGCCCACGAACGACTGCACCGATTCAACCGACTGCGCCGGATGAACTTGAAAGGGAACTGCTGGAGCGGGGTGTAGACATTCACCGACTGGGTTTCGGTTTGGGTTCATGGATTGCTCACCCATCCACGCTAAGCTCCGCGGAGACTTCTACTGTTGACACAATTTGCGATATGCTGCAAGCTACCAGTGCATGGGGTCGCCGCGGCTGGCTGGTGATGATGCGCTCTCGCCCTCTCGCAGAGGTTGTCACTGGAAATCCCGATCGCAGCGATGCAGATGCGTTCACGCTATCTGTTCGGGATATAGTGCTGGTTCAGGAGCCCTCGAGCAACAGGGCTGTATTGCGCGACCAAAGATCGTCAGCGCAAGCCTTCCACGATGGTGAACATGCCACGACTGACTGGAGTGCTGCAGTTATTTGGCTACTGCGCAGCCCTGACGATAGTCTCTTCCGCGACATCGTGCGTTTTCTATAAAAGTATCGACCAAACGGCCAGCGGTACCCGGTATCAGCAGCGTATACGGTACACTCGTATGGTGGCCGTCGAAAGCGGAATCTATCGGTTGACTCGAAATTAAAAAGTCAAGTTGTTTGGCACTTCGTCGCAGCTCGGCTCGACGAAATCGTAAGCCCGCAGTACGAGTTGTGTTTCGCTTGCGCTCTAAGTATCGGAGAGAGGGCGGAGACACGGCGGAAAGAGGGTGTACCAATGGCGAAACCGAAGAATCAAACAATATCCTCGCCAATGGAAAATACATCAATGATACCAGAGCCTTACCGGCATGTATGCTGCGGTTGTACGAAGGGGGCAAACGCATTGCGGGTCCCATATTAGGTCGCTATGCGTCAAGGCGACCGTGAGGGGGGAAATAGGGTATGTATCCGTAGAAGCAGAAGCAGCACTAGAGGCGGTAAACGCGCATGCATAGGCGTTTTCGTCTGAGCTTTCCCTCGGGTGCGGTAACGGCCAAGCGTTCAAAATATACATTCTAAGCACCCCCTTTGTCGATGCCGAAGGTTGTGGGAGTATATCAATAGAACACTGGGTCAAGGAGCAATGCAGCTAGCCGCAAGATATCAGGTGATAGTACATCCGGCGTGTTGATTTTGTCGTTGGCATGTGACGCCAAAGCGTTGAGATACGAACTTCAGTAATGTGCGACCAACCCTCGAACCGCGTTGTCGAAACGGGTGGGAACGATTGGCAAGGTAAAGGGCTGTTAGAAACGAGATCGAGTGGGCCGAGTGGGCGGCGGCTAGAGATAGTGGAGACCGGGACTTGAGGGTTGTGCGGTCGTTGAGGCTTGTTTGGTTTTCTCGACCACCCTCCCGGAACGTATTTTTGTACCGGTCTATACGGGGTTGTACGAAGTATTGGATACGGAAGCACGGTGATAGCTTGCGGTCTATAGTGACATCAACGATGGGATGCCCTTTTATTGCGAGTTGTGTACTACACACGTTTTATCAGGAGCTTGTTTGAGGACGTCAGACTCTCGTGAATAGTAGGTAATGAAATCCTACTGTAGTATAGGTCGTGAAAAAATACCTCTGGATTTATAAGGGAAAGGGGTTTGTAAAGAAACGTTTTGCTCGAAAACAAACGAGACGATTGATGCAGTTCCTTCATTGTGTGCGATACAACTCACGGTCTGGCCAGATATTGGCTTAAATTTATAACAATACACTACAGGCTCCTGGAAGGGCCGCGCTCTCGCTGCCCCAGCCCTTCGAATTACACTTCGCTTCTTGGGTACATCCTGATGGGCTAAGTCCGAACCTACAATAAATGTATGCAATTCTATCCCCGGTGTGTTGGATAAACCCGTTAAGAGGTGCTCGGCGCAGTGCGTTGCTCACGCATAGCGGGGGGTAGACAGTCGTAGTGCCATGAGGCAATTGGAAAGATAGATGAAGTGTATATTATTATTGTCACCTCCGGAGAGGGTGACGGGAGGAGGAGGGGTAAAAAGGAACTGACCAAGAGAGGCGCTTCCTCCCCCAAGCTCGCCTCGTCCCCGAACCATAAATAGCGACAAGCCCTCTCGTCCACTTGGGTACTTCTATCGTACCACACAATACATACATATTGACCATACTTTACCATTTCATACATTGGTCTTCCTATACGTGCGTATGAGAACATACGTGCATTCATGGCATAACATGCCACATATTGAATGCGAGATTCATCTTGTGGCGCACAATATACCTCAGACGGCGAATTGCCGTAACTACCACACTAACCATACTATACTTTATACGGCGGATTGCCCCAACTACAATACCCCATCATACATATTATAGATGCAATGCGGTTCCACAAATCGAATCATGATACCATTAATTCCTCACACGGTGGACTAGTGGTTAGCTTCAAATGCTACTGGCATTGGTACCCGAGTTCAAGTCCTACCGTGGTGAGAGTTTGACTTTTTTTGCAAATATAAACAAGGAACCAATTGCTGAGAGCGCCTTCGTAGCTTGGGTAGGCACAAATTGACGAGAGTCGTCGAGGGAAGAAAGTGCTGAAATATTATCGCTATAAACGTGCAAGGCATGTACCGTATAGCGAGGAGGGAGGAGAAGAACCTACTAAGTGACCCCGGATCTGAGTTACGACTGAAGAGGGAGAGAGAAGAGGACGGCGAAGATATTAAACGGCATGAAAAAAAACAAACGGGTCGGCACCTGGACAGCTTAGGGACTCTACTTCGTCAAATTCGCTCGTGTTTGTCGTATATTATCTATTCCTTTGCGTCCTTTCGTCAGCGAGCCTGTTGTTGTCTACTCTCGCGCGCTTAGTCTGGGAGAACCACCCCCCTGCGCGCATCTCCGACCATCCCAGCAACCCCATCGGTGCTCTCGCCTTTCTTTGCTCCCTTCGCTCTGTTTCTTTTTCAGAAAATTACCAATTCCACCCAAGCAAATTAATTATCCACCCGCCTGAATATCGTTGCCCTTTCCCGCATGTCTCTCATCATCCCTACAGCACCATACATTACGCGGTCACCACTATCGCCACTCCAGACCACCGATAGAGTGGTACTGTAGTACCGCATCACAATTACTACTTGCCTCTTCTGACAGCGGGAGCCTCTAGTCACTCCCGTCTCTAAGAAGAAATAAACCCTTTAACTCGAATGATGCGTCCGGAAACAAGAAGCCATGAAAAGGCACTGTCGCAAACTCTCCCCCTTCTTGGCCTGATCTTCCGCCACCCACCGTAGTGTCTACCCTACGCCCACCAGTAACTACTTCCCTGTTCCTCAACCGTAGCACGTCACCAGTCGACATGGCTTCCTATCCACCAGGCTGTTATAAACGACCGCTATAGCGACGACGGCAATCCCCATGGACGTGGACCTGGGAGGAAATCTCAAACTAAAGTGCGTACACGTACAGAGAAACAAACGATGAACTCGAGTGAAAAATCCGTTCTAAAACGAGGTGCGAGGGAAGGGGATCGCGGATGTGCTCGAAGGCAGAGCGGCTTGTTTATGTTGCAACGAAGCGCAAACAGAATTGGCGCTAGATGAGGACATGGCTGGAGGGTGTGGTAGGAAATTAATCATAGTGTAGGATCGTGCACGGCATATACGTATGATGTTTGGGGATGATATCTTTGGGATGTACGCGGTGTCAGGGAGGGGGAGGGGTGCCAGCGAAGGAAACCATGAGATACAATTCAACACCCGAAAGCGAGATATCCTCAGCAGAAAACGGATTGTTCGGGTGGATACGGGATGGCCTGCGAATTTCGGCGCCGCCAAGAGCATGTGTATCCAACCGATGGACGTGAATAGCGTGCTTCGAGAAACAGACTTATACACGGCGGGGGCGGCGGCCCGGGGGTATGTGGTTGCTATATGCGTGGCGGTGGACATACATGTTCACGTTCCGACAGAGAGGGAGACCGGGATGGTGGTGTTCGGTGTAGCGAGTTCCATGCGTGGCATTCAGCACACCCCAACGCTCGTTTAGTCCGGCACTCCACTGGCTCGTGTTCGAGCGACGGCAAACGTAAAACAAACACAACGAAGAGGACAAAACGTGGGGCTACCGCCGAAAGGATGGGACGTGCTGTTGTTTGAGCTTGGTGAGGAGATAGACGAGAGGGGCGTCGGTTTTGTTGGTGTAAGACGCGATGACGGTGGAAGTGTAGTGGGAAGCAGGCGTGCGTGGTTTAGGTCTGACGAAATCGTTTCCCTCGGAGCGCGTTTGGAGATGGGACAAGGAAGGCAGACGGGGGGGGGTGGGGGTGCCGTTGCTGTCGCATCACACGGTGAAGGACGGGAAACCGCAACAGGAACTACGGAGGATGGCGTTAGACATGGAGGCAAGGGCGATGAGACCAGTACTACGGTAGAGGTGCACTAAACGTTTCTTAAAGAGCTCTGCATATCACCAAATAAGGGTTTTAGACAAAGTGTACGCTTGGCCCGAGGCGCAATCCCCTGAACCAGCTCAGCTCTACATCGAAATTTACTGTCGAAAGAAACCCGGTCAGTGACACATCCAGCAATCAATCAATGCTGCAGAGTAGTATTTTGTGCCCTATAAAGTAAAAATAGTATACGAGTAAATACGTCAGCTGTGTATTTGTGCCCTATTCTATTTTTCACGAAATACTCGGCATGCATGCATGCATGCACGAGTCAAACGATCTCGATCATCAGCACAGCCACAGTCTCGCGAGCGATTTTGCAAGCCCCTTTCGCGATGACCGCGAGACAGCCGACAACAACGAAGAACTTGCTCTCAGGAAGCAGCCAGCCCCCCGCATTGATTCGGAGTCAATCCCCATCGTTTCTGTTTTCTTCACCATTTGTGCTCCTATTAAGAACCTTCGCCGTCATTTTTTTTTCTATTTATTCCCATTGCTTTTATTTGGACCCTCTATCATCTCCATTATTACTACTTGCTTCAATCTGGCCCTACCGCCGTGGGGGTGGGAGGGCCTCTTATTCCCTATTAGTATTACATTTTATGTACCTGGTAGGTTAGGTACGAGTACTCGAGGCATCGCTCGGCGTATACGTGCTGATCCCGTTTGGCTATCCCGTGCACGCTGAAGACGCGGGAATAGCTCCCGCGGGAATGTATTTGTTTTCAACAGTTTTGGTTTGCACGGGAATTGGGAAGTCGAGATTTCGACGGGATTTTACGGCACGGGAACGGGAAACCACGGGAAATCAGCTATTTCCACGAAATCTGTTTGGGTGGGAACGGTATTGTCAATATTCCCTCGGGAACTGTTTGGGTGGTGGGATCACGGGAACGCTATTTGCACGGGAACGGGAAAAAGGCCCAATTCCCGTGAAGTCCGGCGGGAATTTTCCCAAGGAAGGCCCTGGAAACAATACCAAACAAAATAGTTTCGCATCGTCCGAACGAAAATACCGAAACTTTCGGTACGATATCCAACACTAATATTCATATATAATAGCTGTGGTTTTATGATCTACAGTAAGTAGATAGGATATGATCTCATACTAGATATTCTGCTGAAACTGGTCGCGTCACGTCTCAGCAATTACTGCGAGGCCGAAGGGATACTCCCCGAGGAGCAGTGCGGCTTTCGCCCAGCACGATCAACAGTCGACATGCTATTCGTCGTGCGTCGACTGCAAGAGCTCCGACGAGCCAAAAAGATCCCCCTGTACATGTGCTTCATTGACCTGCAGAAGGCGTATGACTCTGTCGACCGAGAGTTGTGTGGGTGGTGCTCGCACGCTTCGGCATACCAGGGAAGGTGTTGACCGTTATCCGCCAATTCCACGAAGGCGTACGAGCTCGCGTGCGTACGGATGACGGTGAGCACTCTGAGTGGTTCGATGTCACTCAGGGGCTGCGGCAAGGATGTGTGCTGTCACCGCTTCTGTTCAATGTCTTCTTCGCTGCTGTGATACACGCCGTACTGATACGCTTCAGTGAGGACCCAGACATCTTGAGGGACCTGGTTCACCTCGCGGAGGACCTCGGGGGGGACGGAGAGAGGGAGGACCCACTAGCACGTGTACAGAGAGCAATATAGCAATATAGGGTATGCTGTACGCCGACGTTGCAGGTATTGTGTCTAAATCGGCGGAAGGGCTTGCGAAGATTATGGCCGTTATTGTGACCGTTTTCGAAGCAGCTGGTCTCACCGTATCCGACAAGAAAATTGGAGACTATGCTGCTGCGGACACCAAACCAAGCACTCCGGACCTCACCGCTCGTCATCGAAGCAGCAGGCCAGAGGTATAAACAGACGATGCAGTGTTTGTACCCTGGTGGCCTTATCGTCGCAAGCGCGGACATTATGCCAGAGATCAAACGACGCATCCGACTCGCATGGGCATGCTTCAATCGGTTCAAGCGGGAGCTGTATGACATGGAGGATGCCCCGTTCACTCCAAAGGTGCGCATGCTAAAGGCCGAGGTGGTGGAGACACTGCTGTACGGGTGTGTGACATGGACCCTTGGCCAGGAGAACTTCGCTGAGCTCCAAACGGCACACCACAAATTCCTCCTACGGATCATTGGTTTCCAGCGCCGACAACGCACCGACCATCTCATGTCGTACGTCAAGGCTCTCAGGAAGGCACAATGCGAGAGCGTTGAGACGACCATCCGCAAACGACGCCTCCTCTCNACAACAACAACAACAACAACAACAACAACAACAACAACAACAACAACAACAACAACAACAACAACAACAACAACAACAACAACAACAACAACAACAACAACAACAACAACAACAACAACAACAACAACAACAACAACAACAACAACAACAACAACAACAACAACAACAACAACAACAACAACAACAACAACAACAACAACAACAACAACAACAACAACAACAACAACAACAACAACAACAACAACAACAACAACAACAACAACAACAACAACAACAACAACAACAACAACAACAACAACAACAACAACAACAACAACAACAACAACAACAACAACAACAACAACAACAACAACAACAACAACAACAACAACAACAACAACAACAACAACAACAACAACAACAACAACAACAACAACAACAACAACAACAACAACAACAACAACAACAACAACAACAACAACAACAACAACAACAACAACAACAACAACAACAACAACAACAACAACAACAACAACAACAACAACAACAACAACAACAACAACAACAACAACAACAACAACAACAACAACAACAACAACAACAACAACAACAACAACAACAACAACAACAACAACAACAACAACAACAACAACAACAACAACAACAACAACAACAACAACAACAACAACAACAACAACAACAACAACAACAACAACAACAACAACAACAACAACAACAACAACAACAACAACAACAACAACAACAACAACAACAACAACAACAACAACAACAACAACAACAACAACAACAACAACAACAACAACAACAACAACAACAACAACAACAACAACAACAACAACAACAACAACAACAACAACAACAACAACAACAACAACAACAACAACAACAACAACAACAACAACAACAACAACAACAACAACAACAACAACAACAACAACAACAACAACAACAACAACAACAACAACAACAACAACAACAACAACAACAACAACAACAACAACAACAACAACAACAACAACAACAACAACAACAACAACAACAACAACAACAACAACAACAACAACAACAACAACAACAACAACAACAACAACAACAACAACAACAACAACAACAACAACAACAACAACAACAACAACAACAACAACAACAACAACAACAACAACAACAACAACAACAACAACAACAACAACAACAACAACAACATATATAATACGTATATTTGATATGAGGCTGATGGTCTGGTCTGTCAGAGTCTGGAACGTTCCTGGCATAAATGCAATTTTGAACAATTTTAGAATGTACTGACTGTACCTGGTGCCATGGCTTATACGAGATATTGTGCAGCACAATACTCACTCGTATATGATACGGTTGGGTTATTGCTTTCACAGCTTACTTACTACACTGTCATGCCACAAACTGGTCAACGTACATATATATGATATATACATACAGCAGCAGCAGTAGCAAAGCATACTGAAAGAAATGATATATACGAAGTAAGAGAGGTACTCACACATTCACACCTGGTCGGTCAGAGCGTAATAGCTAGGAACACGTCGAGATAGGCACTTCCAATACAGCCCGCCCGCCTCTTCTCTGTCCTGGCCTCTGGCTCTGGTACTGCTGCTGCTGCTGCTAACATACATAAATACATAGATAGGTAGTCTCTCGAAATACAGTAAGTGGTCTTGTCTTGTCTTGTTCTTGTTGAGGGCAACGATGACATCCTCGGACGAGCTTGCCGCCACCGCTTGCCCGCCACCATCGTCATCGTCAGCATCCTCTTCTAGTGGGCTTCTCCAGGTCGAGGTGAGAGGGTTTGGCGACGTATAGAATACTGCATGCATTAATACATATTCTACGAGTACTACTACTACTGTATACGACTACAAATAATACTGCTGTGCGCACGGTGGATGGGTTGGCTATCGTAGGGATAAGCACTGCTGAGGCCGCAGCGGCATTGAGGCCGTCGCTCGTCGCTCTGTGCATTTACAGCTACGTATATATTACGAGTAGTGCTTTTTCCACGGCGGTACAGAGTTGGATTTCTTTGAGCTTGAAGTCGGGGTAATACATATGTACGATATGGTGCCATGTACCTGCAGGTACAGGCACTGGTAGAGCAGTGTACCATAATTCAAAAACCAATATTTTCGATTTTCAAGCCGGTCGCCCCGGTGGGCTAGCAGGTAACCACGAAGCCTGTAAGCGTCAAGAAAGCGAGTTCGAGCCCCGCCGAGTGCATGCTCTTAGGCACTTTTT
>MEHQ01000339.1:381907-395224 GCA_008828725.1 Saccharina japonica | reverse complement strand
GATACAAAGGAAGAGTACCACGCACGGATACGTACGACTTACCACTCGCACGAGCACGTACGAGTTTACGAAACAAGTCTGTGCTGCGAGTTTTTGCACCGAATTTGTTTTGGGCGATTCCCAAACCTTTTACACACATATATATACCTCGGACAGATCGAATACCACCATGTCCCTAAATATGAGGAACTTTTGCATACCATTAGTGAATCAAAACGGTCCTTATATTCAGGGAAATAGTGATGTATCTTATTCCCATTTCATGATCTATAAGTACAGTAGTAATAAGTAGTAGACCTTTCAAGACATATCTTTTCCCGATGTTGGATGTATGGGATCTTCCGTAGCTCATGTTGCCCGCGGTGGGATCCGCACAGTTCGCATGACCTATTATATTAGCCAACGTTTTTCCAGGGCTGGATCTGTATACTACTGTACAGATGGATCCTGCACAACCTCTTACAACGGCAAAGCGGGGAATTGAAAGATCTCTACAGACAGACCATGATGCAGATCGTGCACAACGTATCACAACGAACGGCAGGCGAGGAACTAAACGATCCATGATATAGGTAGATCATTATCTGTCCGAGATGCGCAAAACCTTGCAAACGGCGTGGTAAATTCATGGTGCGTAATGTGCGCACTCCTCGTAACCTAAAGCTAACACAATAAGCCGACGACTGACCTGGGCATTGGTACTATTTTCGGGTACCTATTTAATCAGGGCATGTAGGCCGCGCTTGGTTTTCGTACGGCAGATGGCCACAAACCCCCCGTGAAACATCTCCTTTTCGCTCACGCAATGTTTCCAGAAATCCACCTAGAAAAAAAGTTTGAGGGGAGGGCGCGACAAGACGAGGACTGCCAATATATTTTTTATATAAGGTATTCCACGATAATTTTTGTGGAAAATTGGAGGAAGGAACTATGGCGTTTATGGAGAGGTATCACATCGTCGGCGTGACGAAAAGAGGGAATGGGGAAGAGGGTCTTGGCGCATTCCCGGTGGTGGGCGTGTGTGCAAGGCTGAGTTAGACCAGGCAGCCCGCCGGAGAGGTAAGCACTTCAGCCGGTGTCGAATCGACTGGTTGTTAATCAAGCTTCAGCTCTCAAAATATAATATATTAAAAGAAGATTGTCGCTCAAGGCCAGCGTTTTGATTATCGGTATTGCCCAAGAGGACAGGATGAGCAGGAGGAGGAGGGGAAAAAGAGAAAAACTGTGAAGGAGAGTGCGTGTGCACGGTCGATCGATCACGGAGCTCCCAAGTCTCAAAATCCTCGCCATGCGGAATGGCGCTACGTAAAAACCTCGAACAAAAAACTGTCTACTAGTATATGACCTATAGCTCGGGTAAAATCGAACCGGTATATTTTGGGGTACGGCCGAACACACGAAACGGTAGGAACTGATCCACACTGATTCCGCTAGCATGGTAGCTATCCTTAATACGACCCCTCGATGGAGGTGACATAGTTAAACTTGCTACATTTAACTATCCGATCGGATTACCCGATATCTAGGTTATAATGTACTATTTCTTAATTCTTACTGCAAGAGTCATAACCTACTCCGTTACGTCTTTTCGAAAGTGCCAACTTTCGTTACGTGGTCGGTGTACTTCTCTGAACTACTTGTCTGCATATGTGTACGTGTGCATCCGTTGCCATGTCGCAATAAAGCATATTACTCCTTTGCGGCGTCGCAACAATATCAACCGTTCCTGCTTCTCTCATGATGGATGGTCAACCCTTGTACAGCTCGTACAACAACACGTACCTGACAACATAAAAGGCATACTACTCCTGTGACAGGTTTGAAGCATGAACGAGCATGCAAACCGCAAACATATCACACCCAGACCCTGGAACCCGCGCGGGTCTCACTATACATATACCAGACAGACATTCTCGGCACGATATTACTTCACACGCTAACTAACGACGCCGTTACTGGCCGTAGGGTTTACTTCTGAAAGGATACCAGTCGAACAGCAGTGTTAACTGTCATACTTTGCTCCTGAAACACATTCCAAAACTGCCACGGTGTTGTATTGCCTAAGGGGTGAATGGACGGTCGAAGGAAGGTTTGTGCTGGAGAGAGACAAGACGTATTAATACAAAAACCTACCAACTGCATCTCAAGAACAAACAATATTTCACTGACCAGTTTGTGGACCAAGAACGCTGAAATCACTACGTTGCAGCCTACCACGTTTCTACCCCCCCCGTACAAATACGACGTGTGATTGTTACTACTACGGAACAAGTATGGCAAAAATAGACTATTAGCAGCTGAACCACGTTTCTGCCGCCCTCCCATACAAAGAAGACATGTGGTGCTACGTTCTACGAAGCGAAACATATGGTCGTTAAGTGGATGTGACCCCACGATGCAGATGTCCCTCCTAGCAATCCAGATGACGCTGTCCAGCGACCCCCGAATCGATGTTCCAGCAGCCCTAAACGAGAAAATGTCCAGCGACCCCAGAAGAGATGTTTCAGCAGCTCCAAATGATCAATGATGTTTCGGCAATTCCAGAAGACGGTATTCCCTGGTAATCCCAATATACAGATGATGCTGTGGCCGGATCCCGAAAAGACAGTTCGGCTACCTCACAATTATACTGTTAGTGCGGCGATTCTGGAGGCTCCAGCAGTCCTGTCGAACAGTACTATAGCGCTTCTGAACGTTGTCTTTCCGGCAATCCCAAGCGCTTTTGTTTGCAGCAATCCCGTGAAACGTCTTTCCGGCGACCCCGCGTTGATAATTCAGGCGACCCCTGTTGTGGCTGGCGGCCTTTGTTGCATTTTCACAAGTTAGAATGTGAAGCCCTTGTCGAATTCGTTGTTGGCAGTAGCAACCGGGTTATTCTCCGTGGAACCTGGGCGGGTTTGGGCTCCCATCGCAGCAGCCGCGTGTATACTACTCACCTGTGGGCGCGAAGTCCCTTGCGCGTAGAACTCGACGTCATTGTGCGTGGTCGTCTTATGCGTAGAACACCACTCGTGCTCACCACTGCCTGATCCAGATTTCGTCTTCTGGCTGGCGGGCTTTTTGCTTATGCCGTGGCCCTTGGCAGGCACGGCATGGCCGTTCCATTAGGGCCCCGCCTTTCGGTAGCTGTGGCAGATAATATGGAACTAGCCACAGGCGATGCTGATGCTACTGTCATGGCTGTGCCTCGTCCAGCAATCCTTCCCGCCTGTTCATCGACAGCCCGTCCAGGTAGAGGCGACGTAGTAAATATTGAATCTTTGGGAGGTCCAAGTCCGGGTCCTTTCAGGCCATCAGCTTGACGTCCATGTACTCCTCCGTGAGGCCTTTTTTCGGTGAAGTTCCCGTCCGTGACGGGTTCCTCCATCTCGGTCAGTAGGTTACGCAGTCGAGTGAGTTCGTTGATATAGTCGTCGGGATCTTGTTCCGGCGTCAAGCTCGTGGTCGCGATTGCCTCCTGTGTGCCGCGAATCGTCTCGTTGACGATCTTCAGGTACTTCGACTCCAGCTCCTTGACGGCCATTAATCCATTGCCGCAAGTTCCCCGTGCAACCTCTCCGTGCTTCTTCACCAGCAGGGCCGCCGATTTTTTGGTGATCAAGCAGAGGATAGCCAAAATATCTTGGCGTGTTGATTCAGTCTCGGGTGCATGACGGGCCCTTACACAAGGGGACAGGGTCTAGGTGCTGGAGTGCTCCTCACTATAGACATAAAACACCCAGGGAGCACAGCTCAAGCAGAGTAGAATATAAAATAACCAAGTGTCATAAATTATTAGCACTTATCATGTAGAAACATATATCATGTGGAAACAAATGGAATGAAACACCGGAGTATGTCATCGACCTCATGCGAATCCCGGTATCCAATATCCCGCTACGAAACATCCCCATACTCATAGAACTCCACAGTCTACCCAACGGACGTCGAATCTTGTATCTATTTCACGCAGAATCAGCACCATCCCTGCATTAAAATCGATACTGTGCGGCATACAAATATCCGCAGTATGCGGACGAAACCAGTGAATAACATCCAACCAACTAATATCCTCCCTGCACGGTTAACGGCATGGAAAAAAGCATCGCAATCGCATGATCACTTCACAACCCCTCCGAAAACCGGACGTCACGCGTAGGCCAGTGGAGTATGGTATATAACCAACACTCTGCCATACGCGGCTTGGCGTTGCTAGAAATAGTTTTGCGAGGATGCTGTCGCTCCCGTCGTCGTGGTGCTGGGCCTGGCTTGTCCGTCCAGTACGCGAAACACATCTGGACGGGCGATACTGAGCGTGAAGCATGAATCTTTGTACCAGTCGCCCAACTGGTCGAGATTCGTACCGCTGAAAGGTTTGATACCCCTCAACGCGCTTGAAAGGCTGTCATGAGTAAAATGGTCAATGCTTTTAGCAGAGTTAGGGTTACTCGGTTACGTAACAGCTGCAGCGAAGTATCCGTACTCTGTTTGAAAGACCCCGTGTTTAGTTTACGCGGAGGCGCTCTTTCTTTACCAGCAGCAGCAGAAGTGATAGTAGTAGTCTCGAACCAACCCGTCACGTACACACGAAAGCAGTCGATTCCGACGTATGGCAGTGGGTACCCCACTGTCTTGATGAAATATACCGGGTTACCCCGCCTCGTACTCGAAGCTAAACGTGCCCGGGTCAAACTAATCGCGCCGCACGATATTTACAGCAGCAGGCGTACGTATGTATTTTCCAGTTCCAGGGTCAGCCCAGATGCGCAGCACAGCAGTAGTGCTCGTAGTTGTAGTCCACAGCAGTGGCTCCAGATAGCGATGATCGTGGTAGCTGTGTGCAGTCTTTTGTATCAGCAAGTAATCCCCGATAGCGATCATCGTGGCAGTTCCGTAGCAAGTGTTTCTGCTTGTTGCCCGTTGTCGTACTTTGTACAGCAGCTCGAGATCGTGACGATCGTAGCAGCTCCGTGTGGAGAAGCACAGTATCGCAGCAGCCCGGCCTCAGTCGTTGTCATTTCTTGATGATGCTGATGACTCGGGGCTCTGCAGTGCTTACGTAAATCGAAGGCTCATTACCTATTGGCGGATTACCTGTCGTGGGCGTGTGTGCGCGGCTCCTGAGTGCGATCAGGCAGCCCGCCGCTGAGGTAAGCACTTCAGCCGGTGTCGAATCGACTACAGTAGTTGCTGTTCAAGCTTCAGCTCTCAGTATACCATAAAAGAAGAATGGCGGTCAAGGCCAGCAGCTTTATTGTTGGTCTCACCCAAGAGGACAGGATGAGGAGGGGGAGGAAATAATAAGAAGAGAAGGAGAGTGGATGAGTGTGTGTGTGCACCGTCGATCGGCCACGGTGCTCTCAAGTCTCAAGACCCCCAGCATACGGTGAAAACAAACACACGAACAAAAACCTCGGCTGAAATCGAAACGGCATTTCGGGGTTCCCCCATACATCCGAGAAAACTGATTCAACAGGGCCCCACCGCATACTACTGAATTAGCATCGGACATACCGCACTCCTTGTGCTGCTGTAGCACTTTGTACTGCTGCTGTGTCCTACTCAATACAGGCGACTATGTTACCGATCAGCGACTCGGTATTGCCTACGGACTACTGCTGGGTAGCATGGTAGCTATCCTTAATGTTCTTATCCCCCCTACTACCTCTTCTGAACCCCCACCTCGCGTTTTTTCAAACAGGTTGACCCAGCCCCCGAGGGCCCCGCTCCAATTTATGCGGGGCTAGACATCTAACTCGCATGCCATATGGCTGCATGCAGCCTGACAACCGGACAACCGAAACGTCCTTACCAAGCTACCAATGTTGGACGAGTTTCCGAGTGCAGTGTATACCGCATTTTCTCCCCCCCTGCCTCTCTAACATATGCCGTCAAGATTCGAGACCCCCATCTCCCTGCGCGCTGAAGTTTCAACCCCAAGATACCTTGCGCCGCTTGACTTCACCGCCATGCACAACATGAGTACACCCCGCCCCCCCCCGATTATTACCTGCATGGAGCCTCTACCGCTGCTTTCTACGATTAATCTCAACACCACGATGACCGCTCCATCCTGGTAAACGCTTTCCAACCGAGCGACGTGCCCCTGGCCGTCAACGGCACCCCCCGTGGGAGCTGGGGGTGTAAGCTGAGCAGTTCCAACAGGGCTTCGAAGAAGGGTCCCATCCCATCTACGCGACTCTCCCATCTTCTTCTAGTTCACGAGCGGCGTTCGCGTGATGGTGCACCCTGCTCTCGTTTGTTCACCGCTGGAGGCCAAATGTTTCACCTGCACTGCTGTGTTGATCTCGATATCTCCTCGGACGCAACCTGCACTCCTCTGTGAAAGAAAGTAAGGTAGCCCCGCGTCAGACAAAGCTTGGGAGCGTGGGGGGGGAGGAGGGTTGCGTATTCCTACAACTCTGACGCCCTGCACAAAAGGAAACAGTCCACGGCAAGTCCAAGCCACATGACATACCCTCCGTTTTCCCATACTCGCAACTACACGTCGCGCCCTTGCGATAACATATCCCACGTCAGCGGCAATCTAACTTGCGTACTGTTCGTAGGCATGCCGCGTACCTTGTCTATCCCCTTTTCCACTGCCACGACCATGCAATGCGAGGCCAGCAACTTCCCGTCCTGCGATCATCTTGTGGAAAACGAGGATCGCTATTAAGTATCCTCTAAGCGTGGACTGCCGGTTATTCTGCTCGAAGCAATAATAAACCGGTTGTTTCGTTAGATGGCAGTGTAGTAGACAACCCCATGACAGCGTGGGTATTGCGAAACCAAAACAAAATTCCAGGTAGAAGGGTACACTGTATACATAGTCAACCGGCCGAGAGGTTCTAAGCGGCAAAAACATAAGGACATGATAACCCTTTTGGAACTGCACCGTTAGCATACACATATCTAGGTAAGAGTTTAAGTGTTATGGCCCCGAAATGGAAATCCGGTCCCAAACGTCTTTCAGAACCGACCGCCGTCCCTACCGTAGCAAGGTTCTCCGGCCGAAAACAAAAACACCCAGTATTTGCCATCGACCAAGTGCAATCTCACCAACTTGATGAACCTCTACCAGGGATAGATACCACACTCCCCATCTGTAGGCAATATTCTACGAGTATACCGAGCCGCTGATGAGTAACATATCCGCCTGTAGTGAGAGGCCACATCATCAGTACTATGTGCTGCGGTAGTTCAAGCAGCGCGGTATGCCCAATGCCGGATCGGTATGTATGCGGTGGAGTCAGTCTCGGTTAGTTCCTACGGTTTCGTAGGTGCGGCCGTACCCCAAATTGCCGGTTCGAGTTTACCCGAGCTGTATATCATCGTATGAGTAGACAGTTTTTCGTTCCAGGTTTTTAGGTAAGGTCATGCCGCATGCCGGAGGTCTTGAGACTTGGGAGCTTCATGATCGATCGGCCGTGCACACGCACTTTTCTTCGCTCTTCTTTTCTTCTCCTCCTCCTCTTCGTCGTGTCCTCTTGCACAGACCGATAATCAAAACGCTGGCCTCGAGCTCCATTCTTCTTTCAGTGTAATACTTTGACAGCTGAAGCTTGACAACTATAATAGTCGGTTTCACACTGGCTGAAGGGCTTACCTCTGCGGCGGGCTGCCTGGTCTAACTCAGCAGCCGCGCGCACACGCCCACGACGGGGAATCTGCCAATAGATAATGAGCCTCGATCCACGTAAGAACTGCAGAACCGCGAGCCACCAGCCTCATCGAGAAACGACAACGACTGAGGCCAGGCTGCTGCCACACTGAGCTTTTCCAACCGATTGCAGATACTTCGCTGCTGCTGTTACGTACGCGAGGAACAGCAAATCTGCTAAACACATGGGCGATTTTAGTAACGGCAGCCTTTCAAGCGCGTTGAGGTTTATCAAGCTTGTCGGCAGTACGAACCCCGACCAGTTTGACGACTGGTACAAACAGACATGCTTCACGCTCAGTGTCGCCCGTTCAATTGTGTTTCGCGTGCTGGAGGGACAAGCCAGGTCCAGCATCACGACGCCGGGGGCAACAGCTTCCTCGCAAGAGTCTCTCGAGCAAGGCCAAGCTGCGTATAACAGAGCCGACCAGGATATTTAAGCTATCCTCTACTTGATCCCCGAGAAGCCAGCGGCGTTACTGGTGACAAATCATAGAGAGGGCGCACGGGGAACTCGCGGCAATTGATTAATGGACGTCAAGGTGCTGGAGTCGAAGTACCTGAAAAATCATCAACGAGACGATACGCGGCACACAGGAGGCAATCGCGACTACGAGCTTGACGCCGGGACAAGACCCCGACAAATATATCAACCTGCCGAGATGGAGGAACCTGTCACGGGCAGGTACTTCACCGACATCGTTCTGCAAGGCCTCACGGAGGAGTACCGGGACGTCAAGCTGATGACCTGGAAGGACCCATACTTCGATCTACCAAATATTCAGTCTTTACTACGTCGCCTCTACCTGGACGGGCTGTCGATGAACAAAGCACGAAGGATTGCTGGAGGTGGCACAGCCATGACAGTAACATCAGCATCGCCTGTTCCTAGTTCCACTATCTGTCACAACTGCCGAAAGGCGGGGCCCTAAAGGAACGGCTGTGCCATGTCTGCCAAGGGCCAGGGGAAAAGCAAGAATCCCGCCAGCCAGAAGACGAAATCTGGATCAGGGGCCAGTGGTGGGCAGGAGTGGTACTCTACGCATAAAACGACCACGCACAATGACGTCGAGTGCTGCGCGCAAGGAGCTCCGCGCCCACAGGTGAGTAGTACACACACGACTGCTGCGATGGGAGCCCAAACTTTCCCCGGCAACACGGAGAAAAAGGCGGTTGATGATGTCGACAACGACTCCGGTAAGAGCTTAACATTCTAGCTTGTGGAAATTCAACAAGGGCCGCCAGCCCCAACAGGGGTCTCCTGAATCACCAACGCGGGGTCGCCGGAAAGACGTTCCACGGGATTGCTGCTATAACCAAAGCGCTTGGAAATGCCGGAAAGACAACTTTAGGAATCACCACAGCACTGTTCGGCGGAACTGCCGGAGCCTCCGGAGTCGCCGCACTAACAACATAATCGTGAGGTAGCCGAAGTGTCTTTTCGGGATCCGGCCACAGTATCATCTATCCATTGGGATTACCTGGGGATAATGTCTTCTGGAACTGCCGCAATATTGTCGATCGTTTGGAGCTGCTGGAAAATCGCTTTTGGGGTCGCTGGACATCACCATCTAGATTGCTTCAGGGCTGCTGGAACATCGCTTCTGGGGTCGCTGGACTGCGTCGTCTGGATTACTAGAAGGGGCATCTGCATCGCGGTGTCGCATCCACTTAGTGGCAATCTTATTAACCTGGTACTACGTAGCACCACACGTCTTCTCTGCATGGGAGCGCGGGACAAACGTGGTTCGGCTGCTAGTTTCTCTGCGTCACATTTGTTCTGTAGTAACATCACGCGCCTTCTTTGTACGGGGGGGGGGGGGGGGGGGGGCTGAAACGTGGTAGGCAGCAACGTAGTTATTTCAACGTTCTTGGCCAACAAACTGATCAGTGAAATATTGCTTACTCACGAAATGAAGTTGTTAATGTTTTGCAGTGATACGTCTTGTCTCTCTCCAACACAACAACTGTTTATTCACCCTTTGGGCAGTACAACACCATGGCAGTTTGGAATGCGCTTCAGGAGAAAAAAATGATAGTTAACAGTGTTGTTCGACCAGTATCCCTTCAGAAGTGAAACCTTCGGCCAGTTACGGCGTCGTTGTAGTTAGCGTACGAAGTTATATCGTGCCGAGTGTGTCTGTCTGGTATATGTATAGAGAGACCTGCGCGGGTTACAGGATCTGCGTGTGATATGTTTGCGGTTTGCATGCTCGTTCATGCTTCAAACCTGTCACAGCAGTAGTATGCCTTTGATGTTGCCAGGTTATACGTGTTGTTGCATTAACTGTACAGGGGATGGTCACTTATCGTATGCGAAGCAGGAATTATTGATGTTGTCGCGACGCCGCAAAGGAGAAATTGACTTTTGTTGCGATATGGCAACGGATGCACACGTATAAATATGCAGAAACGTAGTACGGAGGAGTACACCGATCAAGTGACGAGAGTCGACATTTCCAAGAAGATATAACGGAGTAGTTATGACACTTGCAGTAGGAATCATGCAAGAGTACATTATAACCTAGGTATCGGGTAATCCAATTCGATAGTTGAACGTAGCAATTTTGACTATGTCATTTCCATCGAGGGGCCGTATTAAGAATAGCGACCATGCTACCCAGCAGTAATCAGTAGTCTATACCGAGTCGCTGATCGGTAACATAGTCACCTGTAGCGAGTAGGCCACAACATCAGCACAGAGTGCTATAGCAGTATAAAAGCAGTGGGGTGTGTTCAATGCCGATTCAGTAAAATGCGGTAGAACCCTGTTGGATCAGTTATCTCGTCGGATGTATATGGGGGAACCCCGAAATACTGTTTCGAGTTCAGCTGAGGTTTATTGTTGGAGTTTTTGTTTTCACCGTATGCTGGGAGGCTTGAGAGCACCATGACCGATTTACCGTGCACATGCACACTCGTCCACTCTCCTTCTCTCCTTCTCTCCTCCTCCTCCTCCTCCTCCTCCTCCTCCTCCTCCTCCCCCCCCTGTCCACTTGGGCAAGACCGATCATCAAAACACCACCATTCTTCTTTCACGATATTTTGAGAGCTGAAAAGCTTGAACAACAACCAGTCGGTTGGACACCGGCTGAAGTGCTTTTACCTCTGCGGCGGGCACACACGCCCACGACGGAAAATCCGCCAAGAAATAACGGGCCATTCTATGTATATACGGCGGTGGCCATTCGTAGTACACTCGGACTTTTTAATACTATTTTTTTTGCACGGTCGAGGACATAGTCTTACGTAGTGTATACTGACATACTTAGACTTTCTTGGGTAAAATGACGCCAAATCGTAAAAATACACAGATGCCTTGTATACAAGTACATATATACGAGGAGCGCAATTTTAATTTTTGACTCCAGCCGGGTCCTCCAGACTCCAGACTCCAGAGGCGTCTCCGGCGGACCCTCACTCGTAGTCTACATGTGAAATCACATATTCCAGAACTCTTGAGCCATAACAAACTACAGCACATGCAAAATACCTGGTACGTATACCACATTACGTCGAGTTGGTCCTACATTTTTTATCGGTGAAAGCCAAAGCCGCTATATACGTGAGTACATACGTTCATGCCACGGTGTGTATACACATGGCAGGACACATCCGTCTTTTTGGTCGCGTAAAGGCCTCTTTCGCCCTTTTAACCCCTCCAGTATATACATCTGCTGTATGTATTATAGTACAGGACAGCTACAATACGAACAGGAAAGCTGGCCCAGGCTGGGTTTCATATTTGAGAGAAGGTGCTGTTCCACACTATTACAGGGGGCCATAGTAAGGGTCGTTCTTATCGAGCAACTTTTTTCCAAAATTTCCAAATATTTTTTTCGCGCAATTTTTAGGACTTTCAAATTTTCCAAAAATAGTTTCCAAATTTTGGAATGCGAAGCCTTTCAAATATTTTGCCCTGGTCAAAAATCCAAATTTCCAAATAAATATTTGGTGGTGGTACTGGGTGGTAGGGCATGTATAACGGTTTGGGGAGTTCACAGATATGGAGAGACTGTTTTAAGGTGGGGTTAAAGTACGGTAGGGTTTACAGGAGAAAGTGGCAGTCTATATCGGGTGTGTTTTATATGTGCTATAGATTAAGTGTGGATATGATCCAGCACTTGTTAATAATAATTCCAGATTCATGAACAAAACAAACCTGTTTTTTCTTGATGTTCCTGTTTTTTTGGAAATCAAATTTGGAATTTTTGGAAAAAAGTTGCTCGATAAGAATGACCCTAAATAGGACCAAATATTGATAGTAAAAGTAGGTAAACTTATAGGTTTTGTCTGTACTTTATAGGTCCTATTTACTATTTATTGTGATGGCCCACCGTGATACTTTCAAGATATTGACTCTCGAAGTTTTTATTTTCCTCTAAATGTCAGCCTGGGTTTCTTATTAGCCTGTTTCTTATTAGGTACGCTGTACCGCACTATACTACTGTACGTACATGAACATAATATATCTGAGTCTACAGTAATTCCAGGGAATACTTTGTCCCCAAAGCGGCAATAGCACAGCAAGCAGCAGTCCTAAAGGGGTTTTGGTTACTCGTATACAGCACGGTATACAGTACATGACACCTCATAAGAAACAGGCCGATAAGAAAGCCAGAGGCTGCTATTTAGAGGGAAATAATAAATTCGGAAGTCGTTATCTTGAAGTTATAGTGGGGAAAGCACCCTCTCTCAAATAAGAAATCCAGCCCGTGGACCAGATTCCCTTCTTATTACCGTAGGTGTCCTGTGCTGTAATGTAGCTCGTACGTAGCTACGTAATCATTTTATAGCTTGTTCGAGTGTTTCCAGAGAGGTCAATCAACGGGTAAACAACCGTAGAAGTCGCGGTCTCCGATTACTAATATTAATCTTCTCATACGAGTACTCAATATAATACGTAGCATCGCTTTGGTGCGGGAACGGGTATACCGCCGCCCGGGTCGGCGTTCTTGGTTGTGATGCGAGCAGATATCGGACGCACGACATGATACACACCATGAGACATATTCAATCCTCGTGGATAGGTGTTATGTAGTCCCATATGCAAGATCCTGGCCATTCGATATTTTCTACTTTTGGGTGCAAATCGCCGCCACGTCTAAAACTCGGCATAGGCCTATTTCGGCCGAAAAGCTGGATCTTCGGCCGAAAAGCCGTATCTTGTTCGACGAATCGAACAGAAAAAAACAGGAATTTTACGGTTCGTGGGGTTTCCGTGGTCGTTTGTACTCGTTCACGCCAGAGCGTGCGTAGGAACACAAGCAGCAGCACAGCAGCAGCAGCAGCAGCAGGATACCGGTACCTAAAAACCAACACCCGAAGATGCCCAGCCAGGGGCACGTGTCTGACCCGGTTGATGACCGATCCACAGAACGCATCAGGACTGAACACGCGATGGGTGCGCTTGTTACCCGTAACCTAGACGTTCTTGTATGTAAGGTCTGGGCGCGAGCAAGCGGCCGGCGCTCTCCAACACCATCGCCCCTGCCGATCCCAGGCAGACGCGCAACTCCGCAGTCTCGGATTTCCTGCAGCCCCTGTGCGTTGTATCTATTCATGCCCCCCTGAGATGCGGCATTGCTCTCGCGACAGCCAGGATTGCTGCTGCTGTAAGTATGGTGCTGCGGGTCCATGGTATTCCGGGCGGTTGGTTGCGGCGTGACAAGGAT
>MEHQ01000339.1:293206-381131 GCA_008828725.1 Saccharina japonica | reverse complement strand
CTGTATTATTGTAGCCATCGTCCTGCTCTGCATCGCTTCCGGACAAGGAGACTAACAGACCGCCACCATCAAATCAGTCGGTGTTGTAACCATGGTTCGCAACGCCTCGGTGTCATCCGCTCTGATGCTGGTCGCAGCTTCGTCTGTGGCCACACTCTCCGGAGCCGTCCTAGAGTACAAGGTGAAAACCCAACAGCACAGTCTCTAAGCGTGTACCAGTATCTGTTTGTGTCTCTTATTGCCTACCAGGTGCTGTATAGTTGTCCATCGACGACATGAACCTGGCAGGGCTCGTACAGCGCAGATACTGCTTGTACGCGTACTTAGGGCAGTACTGTAGTTATTGTTTTCTTTTCTGTCCTGTGCCTGCCTGTGTGCCTGCCTGTGTGCCTTCGTATTGCATACGCTCTACTTTTTCGTAACCAGTACGTTCGGCATTGCATTTTGCCTACTAAAACTCCCTGCGGGGGGCCATAGTAAACAGGGCCGTATATTTTGGTAAAAACATGTACTCGTAAACATATCGTACATCGTACCTGATAGGTTTTTGTGTCTAGTGTAGTCAAGTACCTGGGTATGAGCAACTTGACTTTGGTGGCGGCCTACGAGCAGCGTGAGTGCCCCAGCAGCATATGCGACTATTAATAGGGGCAGGTAGGGCCACATGTTGAGCCCGTACCGTATGACTCCTTGTTACTTGGGGTACTGTAACTCGGACACCCAACACATTGTATCACCCACCCTCCCCCGTTCACGCAGCTGCCGTCGTTGCGGTGTAATGGTAACACTTTCGTATTTATATTTCTTCTATGGTCGTACGACTACGGTTCATGCATGAAAATCAAGTACACCCCCCTCTCAAGAAGGCGCTGCAAATGCTACTGGAGGTCCCAAGAGAGCACGTAACCATTACGCAGGACCACACACAGCAGTAAATAGGACCTACCTGGTACGGTACACACGAACACCTACATATTTCCCTTATTTTTACCAACAAAATTTGGTCCTGTGTATTACTGTTGTTGTCCTCCATAATACCCTGGTACGTATTGTAGTCGATTTTGTTTGCGATAGGTACATATGTATGATCCTCGTACGTGATATCTGTCTCGTTGCTGGTGACTACAGTACGTACAAGTACAGAACTCTCATGTCCTTTGTAAGGGCGAATAATCAACCTACACCCTGGGTGTACTGGATGTTGATGGCTCGATGAGTAGACACAAAATGGGATGTACATTGTTTGACTTTTCCGTGGCACGTGTCGCGACATGCCGCGACACGTCACGGACGCTGCCGCGGCACGCCGCGGCATGTCGCCGCATGCCGCGACACCCCACAACGTGTCGCGGCGAGTGTTGCGGGGAGTGTCGCGGCGAGTGTCGCTAGCCCCAACCCTAACCCTACCCCTAACCCTACGTGTCGCGGCGTGCCGCGACAGCGTCCGTGGCGTGTCGCGGCATGTCGCGACATGTCGTGACACGTGTCGCGACACGTGCCACGAATTTTTCAAATAATGTAGATCCGTGCAAAACGGTCAAACGTGAAGAACGCACACACATCACCATCAGGGGTATCGTTCTGGCAGGGCTTGGTTTTTACTACAGTTCCCCCTTCTGATCGTCTACGTTCTGCCTCCCCAGAGACATGCTTTTTTCATTACTGACTCCTGGGGAAACCTGTCAAATGACGAGCACACATCGGCGCCGGCGTCGTTTTTTTTTTTTTTTTCCCGTTCCAAAGCAACCAGTAGATACTTCGTACAGTGCGTAGAACATACCAGTAGGAAATTCCCGGTCACAGGTTCCCCTGGCGAAAGAAGAAGCACAACGACTACCAGCTCCACGTTAAGCCTCCCATCCCCCCCCGACTCTGGAAGCACAGGGGTGTCGCGTGTCTACATACCGTAGTATAGGGGTAGGTTACAGCCACATGGCGGACATTTTCACCTGTGGTGGTGTGTCTGTATGCGCGCTGCCTGGTATACAGCAGTTTCGAGGCATGGTTGGAGACTCTCCACCTGGTATACCTGGTATCCTTTACCACTTTGACTGCAGATGCATGGGACGTCATGCATTGATTGGATGCTATACACCAGCGGTCCTTAACTTGATGGCCATAGTGGTATAGCGCTAGTCTGTGATGTTGTCGGCCTATACACCTTTGACGGTAGTGCATCCGAACCTGCCCTAATCGCTCTTGTACTCCCATACCGTGCATGGATCACGAATGTCCTCGACAATACAGCAGCAGTACCGCAGTGCAAGCAATACTATGAAGTCCTGTACGTATTTAGCTGTACGAGGAAAGCACAGCTACCGTACATACAGCGGTATAATGGTCATAGCTGTGTGAGTATGAGTATACCGTACATGCTGCTGTAGTAGCAGACGATGCCGTACTTACCTTCATTTTGTTTGCCTCTTCCAAACTCATTATCGTGTACGTACTGTTCCCTCCTATTAATAGAACGCAAGTAGGACGACCCTGCGTCTCCACTATTGTTTACCGTCTCTCTGTACTAGGTATGCTGTTATTATTCTCGCCACCCGGCAAGCCGACGGCGTGGAGCAATCACTGTAGCTTCAGCGTTGACCACTCAGAAACACTTCGAAAGAAGAAAACCACGGAAACTAAAGGAGAGCCCTATGCACTAAGTCGGATTCCTTTCTGTTGTAAGTTGTAATAGTCGATCGGCCGCCGCATTTATTTACCCTGTCCGTCTTTGACAACACATATTTTTCAGAGTCTATGTGGCGCCCTTCGATTATATTATCGGAGCACTGGACTGCGATGCCCTTTCATCACTTGATGCATAGTACATCAAACATCTGGCACCCGGTCGCAGTATACCATCCATGACGACGGCTGGCGACATCACCAGCCAGGAGTTTCTATGATTATGAGTGATCAATGTTGAAGTACATGCTGTACATTGTCTGATGGCGATACAACAGTAATGTAAATCATAATCTGAATAGATACCCGCAAATTGCATCATCCTTGCATTTATTCATGGGTGCCACCTCCGGTCCATGTGGAATGCCCCCCCCCCCCCTCACCTCTCTCACAGGCAACACACACACCCAAAGTGCGCCCTTTTATACTATTTATAAACAACTCTGTCCCAGTTCCCTACTTACAAAAGTCTTTCGACTTGAAACCTGTGGGCAGTGCTATCCTTAACCTGCTCACAATTTGAGCGACGAGGCAGTCAGCCAATCGCCTTTGTCACACAAGGAGAAACACACAGCCGTATTTGTATGGCCACCTGGGAGTTGGGAGCATGCACGTTATCGTATACCTGTTAGTGTATAGGGGGCTGTCTTGCGTCTGCTGCATATTAATTTCGCTTGACAGCATTTCATAATTTGGGAGCCAACAGGCATTTAGGCATTTTGAGCAAATTAAAGTTTTGGCCCGACTCCCCTGTACGAAAAGGAAGAAACGCTCACTTGACTAATACTGGTGCGGAAAACCTTAAGATGTAGGGCACACCCTGCCGCATAATGGGACAACTCGTACACGGGGTATGGCTGCGTCACGGGAGTGGTGGACGGTGCCTCGGATCCCCATGAGGGGCAGAGAAGAAGACGCGATGATGTTGAAACATACGAAGTATATCATATATTATAAAGGTCCCATTGAAGATAGAATACTGGCCCTCGGACGAACCGAGGAATATGTAACTCAATAAGGACTCGAAAGGAACCCGAAAGGAACTGGAAAGGAACTGGAAAGGAACTGCCCAGAGTAGGGCAATGCATCATCCAAAATACAAGATGCTGGGACTGTCAATCACCCCAACCATGCGACAAACCTATCCCGGCCAATAACTACTTTAAACGCCTGGTCATGTACCTAGGCTACAAGAAAAATATACTAAGGTATGGATCAACCATAGCCCGATACCATACTACTAAGTATGTTATTATGGCGGAACATTTTTATTCCACGACACGTATAATACCAAATGCAGAATACATAATACAGACGTGACCTCTCCCTGCCGGACTAGTACATTACCACTTATGCAAGGCACGACTGCCTGTGGCAACAAAACACCGAAGATAGAAAAGGTACCCTACTAATGCTATCCAATCCACCAAGTACGACAGCTCATATGAGAACACACCACACCTGGTCTACTATAGCATTAGTTGTAGATCATGATGCTATTGACACCTTTGTTCTTTAACCGCACATCGTAATTGGAGCCGGACACAATCAGAGTTTCAGCGGGTAAGCGGTGTTGCACACATCAGTACACAACAGGACAAGACAGGGCATATACTATGCGTATTTGGTAGTCCTCCCGTTGAGGAGAGAACCCCTCCAGCCATAATCAATCTTATCGATATGCACCTCGCCTTTCCGCACCTCCTGTGTGCACATACCAGGTATATCCTCTTTTATATAGTCTCACCGCCGGCGCTATCAGTAATAGCTCATGCATGGATGAGACAAAACCATTACTGTAACCACAGTCCGAGTATGAACTACCGCGCAGAGCTACGGCTCTTAAAATAGCTCGTCTACTGCACATGTCGGCCGGGGGCGGGATATGGGGTGTAGACGAGCTACCTCGCGAGCTGACTATTATTGATGGGTCGTTCCCATTGATTGTTTTTTCACATCCCGCGTGACCATGCGAACTGTTGTGCTGATAGTTTTGTGTTTTGTACGTATCTTCAACAATCTTCAACTTGAAGCCCCCGAACGCAACCATCGCCAGTCTCATGATTTCCGAATTTCGAGCCGAACCATCTTTTCTTGAAGGCTCCCGGATATCGAACCCAACCATCTTCAACTTGAAGGTCTCCGGATTACGAACCCAACCATCTTCAACTTGAAGTCTTCCTGATTCCGACCCCTAAAAATCTTCGTGCCGCGTGTTTGCTGTCTGCCAGGTCCGCGTGAGGAACCTGACGTACCAGCAGCCATTCTCTCCGATCGTCGTACTCGCCCACACCAGCGTAAGTCGTGTTTCAGGGACCGTGTATACTATCCTGTTGGCTGCCCGGTGTAGTTTAAAGGTTTATTTTTATACGTTCCCTTGGGTTTCTTCTTTATGCAGCTGTTTATGAGTGATCACTGTTGAAGCTCACACTGCACATTGTTCAGTGGCAAGCACAATAATAGCAACGATAATATTAGAAGGATACAGCTGTGATCTGATGTCGGGGAACGTCGTGGTATAAACGGGCGAACTTTGACGTCACAGCAATGGGATTACCGTGCGGTAGGTACGAATTGGAGCAGGCACCCCCGGTCACGCTGCGAGCGGTTGGTGGCGCTGTTCGAGTTATAATGTGACCCCTGTGCCCGGCTACACTGTATACAGTTTGACGCACGACGTTAGGTTATTTGCTTAGCCCTTAGACTAAATCTAGCCTTATCCTCATCCTTTTTCCTGGCATTGGCCTTGGCCTTATCCTAAGTCTTTGGGCCTTGGCCGTAGCCTCAGCCTCAGCCTTGGCCTCAGCGTTGGCCTTACGCTTGCCTTACCCTTGACCTTAGCATTGGTCTTAACCTTGGTGTCAGTCTTGGCCTTAGTCTCGGCCTTAGTCGTGGTCTGAGCCTTGGCCCATGACTTGACCTTAGACTAATGCTACGATAGAGGTGCACCGTGTTTTGCCTTATAAGGGTGGTCACTTAAGGAGCTCCATACCTCACCCCAAAAACGATTTTGGAGGAAACCATCCCATGAGCTAGGCATACGATGGAAAAACTGGCAACATAATAACATAATAACATAATAACATAATAACATAATAACATAATAATGCAAGTCCGACGATTTGGGGTTAAAGAGCCCGATCTGCAAAAAGCGCTACCTCTATCGAAGCGCGCGTCCTTAGCCTTGGTCTTAGCCTTGACCTGAGCCTCAGCTTATGCCTCGCTCTTTCCATACCCTTGGGCTTAATAATGGCCTTAGTCTTGGCCTGAGACTTGGCCTTAGCCTTGGCCTTAGTTTCGGCCTCAGCCTTGGCCTTAGTTTCGGCATCATCCTTGGCCTCAGCCTTGGGCTCAGCCTTACCCTTGGCCCTAATCCTAACCGCATACCTTACGGCGTTCACTCCTGCCTTCTCGGTGGCTACACCTGACCGCGGAGGTTGCAGCCTTTGCTGGCATGCAACTACGCGGCTATTGCAGTAACCGATTTGTGAGCTTGGTTGTAGCGTGGGGAAACACTGCTGGACAGCAATGGCGATTGAACCTTTTGCTACTAGAAGCAGCACGGGACTGCCGGGAGTACAGGGAATGCTCCGGAATTGAAGCATAGGGATCTGAAATAGGAAACGGGAGGGTGCTACTAGTTGTAGTACTACAGCCAGCTCTTCCGATACGCTTAGTCACACTCCCCTTCGTTCATTTATTCAGTACATGTACTATACTCAGTGTCGACGGCAGACACGGGATGGGTGGCACGCGTTCTACTGCAATCTCACGCTTTTTGTAAAATTACACCCCTCGTCATTTATTTGGTCAACATTAATGAGTCAACTCGTGGACCGGGTGCGTCGAGGTGTTGGGAGGGTGGGGCTTGTCATGGGGCGATGGAGAAGAATAATACACCAGGTATAAATTATTGTTGTGAAGGAAGAGGGCCACTTATCCACTTCCCCCGGGACCCTGAAAAGGAATTCAAATATAATTTGTGCAGCCCCTCGGGGCCGCAATCTCCGTAGATATAATACCGTTACAAGAATCACACAATTCAGTACACTAATATAATCAGACTTTGGTAACGAGCAAATTCCATAAAAAACTGTACTCAGTACTGACGGTAGCATATAGTGCCAGTGTCAGCCGGGTACTGTTTTAAGGGGCCCCTTCGGTCATGATGAAACACGAGTCTCTCATCGTTGAAAAAAAAAAATCGTTTTTTTTACAGCAGCAATACAATTTCTGGTATAATAACACCATATCAGTACTCCTTACGGAAAACGGCATAGCTCCAGTTCTAATGCTCAGTATTTCGCCAATCGAGTATTTGCAAAGAGCCTAGAACATGGTCAACATTTATGTTTCGGGAGGCATATCAATCAGACGCCTTGGTCGTCACGAAAAGTGTCTCTAAAGAGGCACTAATCCTTAAGGAAAAGTGCCTCTTTAGAGGTCCTTTTCGTGACGACCAAGGCTCCTGATCGATATACCTCCCGAGACCCAAATGTTGACCATGGTCTAGGCTCTTTGCAAATACTCGATGGGCGAAATACTGAGCGTTAGAACTGGAGCTATGCCGTTTTCCGTAAGGAGTACTGATATGGTGTTATTATACCAGAAATAGTATTGCTGCTGTAAAAAAAACGAAAAATATATATTTTTCAACGATGGAAGACTCGTGTTTCATCATTACCGAAGGGGCCCCTTAATACATCAGTGCCAATCGACCCTGCGACTTTTTGTTTATCAGGATAGTATTAATGGCGGTAAAGGTGTTTGACTTATATACGTAGGGCACAGCAAACTTCTATGGTAGCGCTTTGAATTGAGCGTGTGAGAGGGCTTTCAACACTGACCTGCTCATTTGAGAGCGGTGGTGGTGTCTCTAAGCGGTACTTAGGGAACACAAATTCCTAACGCTTTGCCTTGAGCTTGTGAGAGCTTTCACGACTAACATGGTCGCTCAAGATGGGGTATTGTCTGCAAGCAACTCTTCCTGCACAACAAGTTATAGTTCTTCGTATTGATTGAGCGTGTGAGGGCTTTCAACCAAGGCTAACCTGGTCAGTTGAGAGCCGGTAAAAACTTGCCGGTAAAAAAGACCCTCTACGAGAGAGATAGCATATCCCCCCCGCCGTCGGAAATTAATAAAGAAGGCTGAGTTTCCGTACCGCCTCCATGGACCACCCCTACCACCCCCCGCCCTTGCCCCTGCTGTCTGCCACGCACATTTTACCCGCTTTTCCAGGAAATCTATGCTTTCAAGGAGGACCTGGCGGCTAACGATGCGATCAAGCAGCTGGCTGAGACCGGCGACGTCTCTTCCCTGGCGGTAAGCCCCTCACACTCTTCACTGTAGTAGGGTTAGGAGTAAGGCGCATGCCTTCTCTGGCATTTGCAGCTACTGTTAATACTCTGTTTCGAAATATAGATATAGATATATATATATATATACTGTATATAGATATATATATAGAGATATAACAGCGCTTGGGTTATTCACTATTACGCGGGAACATACTGACTGTAGTAATCAGGACCAAATATTCTCAGTAAAAAACGCTGGAATATACTGTTGTTTTTAGTGTATGTTAGGGGGAGCTGCTACGTACGGTAGAGGGGCACCACTTCTGTTTTGAGGGTGGTCAGTCACTGGAGGAGGTCTATACTACCTCACCCGGAAACCATTTGTGGAGGATGTTAAAAGCTCCTACCCGATGAACAAAGCCATGGCCTGACAGTACAACGAAATAGGTTTCAACACAACAATTATTTTGCTACGTACGGCTTTGGGTTAAGGGCCCATATTAACGAGTATAAAAAAAAATCAAATTGGAAAAATAAAAATTCAAATTCGCTTTTCATTGGTCAACACACGCACCAGCACCAAATATTAGGATCTTGGGGTATAATCTTGGGTGGTGGTGCGGGTTCTGACCAATGAAAAGCGGATTTGATTTTTTTTTTTCCAAGTTGATTTTTTTTCTTCTTCGTTAAAACGGGCCCTAAGGATATAACGAAATATGTTTCAACACAACAATTCTTTTGCTACGGTTTTTTTGGGTTAAGTGGCCCCGTCATTTTAGAAAACGTTCAGACAAAAATTGCTACCCCTATCGTAGCAAGGCCCCCCAAGGGGTCTTCATTACTGCTGTGCCCCCGCGTAATAATATTAAAAAAAGTTCCTTTATGTTTCGGTACAAATGGTGGCGGCCATTGGTGTTAGTTGGTTGGGGTGGTGAATATGTTTCGGTACAAATGGTGGCGGCCATTGGTGTTATTAATAGTTAGTTGGGGTGGTGAAGTGAGCCACTATTACGGGAGGGCCATAGTAAACCCTAGTAATACTAGTAATACTACAGTAGTAAATAGGACCTACGGTAAACACAAAAACCTATACATTTCCCAATTTTTACTAACAATTTTTGGTCCTGTTTACTATGGTCCTCCGTAATACTCGTAGTGATAACTGACTTTCTTTAGTCAGTCTTCAATACGAAACACAAAAACATCGAAAATCGAGGCACAGACGTGCCACAGTCAGATACAAAGACGTGAAGTATGGTACACATAAATCTGCGAAGTGCGGCCTCGTAGGTGGCCGGGATCCCTCCTCTTGCCTCCCTCCTGCACAGTGTGAGCGCAAACAAACAANGACCCCAAGATCCTAATCTTTGATGCTGGTGCGTGTGTTGACCAATGAAAAGCGTATTTGAATTTTATTTTTTCCAAATTGAATTTTTGCTGTCTTCGTTAATACGGGCCCTAAGGATACAACGAAATATGTTTCAACACAACATTTTTTTTGCTACGTTTTTTTCGGGTTAAGTGGCCCCGTCATTTTAGAAAACGTTCAGACAAAAATTGCTACCCCTATCGTAGCACGGGCCCCCAAGGGGTCTTCATTACTACTGTGCCCCCGCGTAATAATATTAAAAAAGTTCCTTGATGTTTCGGTACAAATGGTGGAGGCCCTTGGTGTTATGAATAGTTAGTTGGGGTGGTGAAGTGAGCCACTATTACGGGAGGGCCATAGTAAATACTAGTAACACTAGTAAATAGAACCTACGGTAAGCACAAAAACCTATACATTTCCCAATTTTTACTAACAATTTTTGGTCCTGTTTACTATGGTCCTCTGTAATACTCGTAGTGATAGCTGACTTTCTTTAGCTGGTCTTCAATACGAAACACAAAAAAAATCGAAAATCGAGGCACAGACGTGCCACAGTCAGATACAAAGACGTGAAGTATGGTACACATAAATCTGCGAAGTGCGGCCTCGTAGGTGGCCGGGATCCCTCCTCTTGCCTCCCTCCTGCACAGTGTGAGCGCAAACAAACAAGCATATTATGGAGACATTGGTAAAATGTAGCACACCTTTTTGTGTAGGCGCATAGTCTACCGAAGCGAGAGGCTGTCGACACCTTGTGGGGTTTGCTACAGAGATAGTTCGATGTCTCAACAAGGGTTGTTTTACCGCCAAATCGTGCATGGGAAGTGGGGGGGGGAGTTCCCGGCCACCTGTGGTGCTATCTAGTCGGCGGCGTATGGTTAGCCGAGTCATATATAGCTCTACCCTTCAAACTTCAACATTGATAACTCAGAAGCACTCCGAAATGAAAAACAAAATGAACAGAAAAAAAAAACTCTACACCAAAATCTTCCCTTATTGTCGTATGATGCGGTTCTTGAGCAAATCTAATGCCGGCAAATGGTAGACTGCTGTTGATTCATGCTACGGTAGCCTGCATGCAGATGCACCATGTTTCTGCCTTCTGAGGGTGGTCGCTTGAAGAGCTCTATACCTCTATACCTGCAGTAGCCTGCACACCGATTATGGAGGGGGATCAAAGTGCTCTATGTACTCGACGAGCGAGCAGTCCCATGGCCTCAAGTAGAAAACGAAAAATCGCGCAACACAATTATTGTAGTGAAAATTCCGACGATTTCGGGTTAACCCATTCAGAACGGAAACAAAATATATCGCACACTAATTCCAAGTACTTTGTCCCCAAAAAACGGGGGACCAGTTTTTAAGGGGTTAAGGAGCCCCGGTATTCAGAAAAACGTTTCAGCCAAAATAAGGTATACCTCGTACCTCTATCGCAGCACAAGTCTGTTGCCCCTTTTTCGCTGCAGCAGCGTGTCGGCCACTCGGGCGGCTGGTTCTGTGCTTCGCTCATAAATGAAACGTACCAGGCATGCAACTTCTTTCGTTGGCGTAGCATACACACCAGTCCCACGAGGGCGCAAGTCGTGGAACCAAAGCGCATGGACGTTCGAGACCGCAACAAAAACGAGGGTAGAGTCGGTGCGCCAAGTAGACCTGGGTTGCTGACACAAACGACTTAAACGTGCCTCCCCTAACGTACACGGCCTCTGTAGTAGGATGGATCTAGGTGATCTATTATAGGCAGATCATGATCTGTTGGGTGCATTCACTCTTGTCGCGTACCATCCGTGACGCAAATAATTGAACGCTTGCATTACCGTGCAGATCATCTACAGATTGACCAGTAATATCTAGATGTTTCAGGACAGACGTATTCCGGATCTGGAATGATGTGCAGGACAGACGTATTCCGGATGGGACCCCCGCAGTAGACTCCGCATGATCTAGCGCATACTTTCTCAGTCGGATCTGTACTCCTGTAGTTCATATGCGGATGTTGCACAACCTCTCTCAACGGTAGGTGATGAAGTAGATGATCTAGATCATGATCTATATGTAGATGATCTAGATCATGATATCTGTATGACTGTAGATGGTCTAGATCATGACATATCTGTCAATGATCTGTCAATGATATAGATTATGATATATCTGTAGATTATCTAGATCATGATCTATCTGCAGAGTATTTATACCATGATATATCTGTACATGATCTATATCGCGATCTATCTGTAAATGGTCTAGATCATGGTCTATCTGTAGATGATCTATCTTGATCATGATCTATCTGCAGATGACATGTTTGGTCAGTCCGTCCAAGGTGTGGACGCTTTTACATTGCCCGTCCCTATCTTACGTGAATTGACTCGTCTATGATTTTTTCAGCACCATTGATTTTCGCTTTCCAGCTCAATTCGTACGCCATATATAAGAACCGTTTGCTTTAACAATGAATACAGTAAAGGTACCTATATTTCCGGACATAGTTGTAGGGGGTTGTAGATACACCCTCAGTAGGTTTCTGCATAGTAAGCTTTGCGATAGGAGACATTCGCCCCCTCCCGCCAGCCCCCGGTGCTAGATACCCCCACACACACATATATATACATATACATTCGTTGATCACTTTCAGACTATTATTACCCCCTTCGTTCCGTTCAAACTATTTTTATTCCGGCATCCATCTTTTTGTCCGTCATTTGGAAATTATTTTACCCTCAGCAGCGTGTACAATCGATCCCCGGTTTAGATGTATTGCTTTACTGTAGGTAGGTTGTTCGTGGTATGGGGGGGGTATATAATTATTTAATGTACCGAAAGAGGGAAAATAATGTCGAATGCGAGATCTTACTGTATCGTCTTTCCATCTTCACAACCGACCGATGCAACTATTCGCCCGGGCAAGTTGGCTCGGCGAGCAGGGCCTCGCTGACGACAAGAGGGCACCATTTCGCGTTCTTGCGCGGATATTCTTAAGCTGTCGACGGGTCAGACGTCGTGATTCCCTATTGTTTTATTCGTGATACGTTAAATGAAGTAACATTCATTGCTTTTTGTGTTAGATAGTAGTTCGAACGTAGGGAGGTCTCATCGCCCCCCCCCCCGGTTTCCCCGTCGGTACTTGTCCGCACTTATTATATTATATGATATATGCAACCATCGTGTTGTTTTGTTGGAGCAGGCGCTAGCTGAGGACGCGAGCGTGGTTCCGTTCTTGTGCGGATACGCTATCGGGGGGGACGTGCTGATGCCCGGATCGACGGAACGGCTGACTCTCCTGGTGGACGACGACAAATGTGGAGACGGCGCTCTCTTCTCGATGGCCAGCATGCTCGGTAAGCGAAACAAACCGAAATGCACAACAACCAACCACATATCGGCACTACAGCAGCAGCAGCAGCAGCAGCAGCAGCAGCAGCAGCAGCAGCAGTAGCAGAGAGAAGCGTTCTGCTTTAGGGGTCATACTTCCATGTGTAGCACTTTTTTTGTACCAAACTACAGTTTTTCGGATCGATGGAAGATTCTCGATTGTAGGAACTACTGTTTACAGTACCCAATAATAAGGTCTTATCCTTATCGTTTTTGTTTTTTGCAAGAAAAAACAACAAAATCTCGGTGTAAACCTACTACATCCTGTACGTATTTACGAAGGCCACTGGGAGTTTGGCCCGTCGCGTTAAGCATACAGCAGTTTGTCTCTGTTCGAGCCAGTTCTTGGGGTGTAATATATCGAGCTTCCCAAGGGAGGAGCCACATATGATGCAATTGAAGGTGCCCTCTTTCCATAGAGACACCTCTAGAGCATGCATGTTTATGTGCAGTATCTGTGGCGGCGCTTATTTCGGGAGGCCCTAGTAAATACTAGTAAATAGGACCTACGGCATACTCAAAAACTTAAGTATATAATCATCTATTTATGCTAACTGTTTGGTTGGTCGTATTTACTACGGTCCCCCGAGATAGTAGAGGTTTGGAGGCGTGCTACGTAAGTATTTGAGGCGCTCTTTCCTCTCTTGGGCATCGACGAGCTCCAAATACCTCACGCAAAACTGTTTAGTTTGAGAATTAGGCCTACGTTTACCCCGATGAATGGCCTACGTGTACCCCGATGAGTGGCCTACGTTTACCCCGATTAGTGGCCTACGTTTACCCCGATGAATGGTCTACGTTTACCCCGATGAATGGCCTACGTTTACCCCGATGAGTGGCCTACGTTTACCCCGATGAATGGCCTACGTTTACCCCGATGAATGGCCTACGTTCACCCCGATGAATGGCCTACGTTTACCCCAAACGATGCGCTCCTATCGTGGCACTCATCAACACAGAGCAAACGTCCTTCGTACCCCTCCGTAGTCTTTGGTCAAACATACTGTATTGTACGACTACGGCAATGCATGGCACGAGTCCCCCTCCCCCTCCCGCTGACCTCTGCCTCTCCTCGAACTCCCCATGCATAATTCGAATTGACGTGACACCCCCAATCTCTTTTATTTCCCTCACTGCTGTTTTTCCCCTCGGTTTTATCAGTAAACACGAACGATGCGTTTGTGGGCATCGACTCTTCTGATCTCAAGCAGTCCAAGATGTACCCGCCTGCCTTCGATGCCGGTGAGACTTCCAGCAAATCGTTTCCCCTTTATTTTTACTCACCATTGATATTTTTTACCCGTCGTGAACAATGTTCTGTGCCATAGATACATTTTTATATGTATGGGCTTCAACGCCAAATACTCACAAACGTTCCCACCCTGCCTTCGATGTCGGCGAGACTTCCAGCCCTGCCTTTCCCCTTTATATTTTCTCGTGGCGCTTTTTCCCCCTTGAACGATGTGCAGCAGCATGGGACTCAACGCCGATTACTCACAAACGTTCCCACAGAGATAAGACGAACATCAAGAGAAAAAAAACAAGAAAATCATCACCTGAGCTACCAAGCTATTGTAGTTTCCCGGTCGCCTATTTAAAGGGCCGGTACCACTGCTGTATACAGGCATATATATACCCTATTATACGTATGATGACGACAATCACGCTTGCTACGCTAGTCACTGGCAAATGGCAGAATAACATATCACGAGTTTGTCTTACTCGGTGCACCACCACAGTAATGGTGCTGAGAACGTTGCTAGAATGCCACTACTACAGGTAGAACGTTGAAGGTACACGCATCCTTCTTTCACATGCCTCCCTTTATATATGCTGAAAACAACTGCACGAATCGTTTCGAGATGCGTGCCTCCACGTAGAGATACGCTGATGGCATCTGAACGAACCATTTCTAGACATCGAATAACCAAAATCGTATCGGTTCGATCGTTTCCGATTGTTTTTTTGGCGCCATGGTATTTACTTACCCGCCTCCCGTTCGGCATATTCACCAAAGCCTACGATACAACGCCATTTCAAAACAAAGTAATCCATACTACGTAATTCACGACAATAATTAACTTGCACCTTTGAAAGACACGATATATTATCGAACTTTGTTCTCGTTCGACACCCCTCACCTCGCACACACGTCACAACGAAACACGCAGGCACCGAGGAGAACAACGAGCTCTGCACCCACATCCCGGGCCCAGCGTGCGACGCCACATCCGGCAACGAGGAAGAAGGGCCGGGAGAGGGGTACGTCCACATCCACCGCGGCTTCCACGGCGTCGGTGGAGAGCTGTCATCCGCTGGCTACGACTGGAAGAACCCTGTCGCCGAAGTGTACATCGCTAGCCCTACCACTGTTTAACGCCAAAAAGTTGGCTGGCAGTTTTGATGAGTCGGTACAGTCAGTATTGGCCGTCGAACGTGTGTACACAAGTGCACGACAAATTGTCGTATGTAGACGTGCGGTGATATATTTAACAAAGGTTTCACGCCGAAATGGTTTCAAAATGGGTGTCCTTAGTAAAGGTTTAACGCCGAAATGGTATCAAAATGGGTGTCCCCGTCATCGATTTTGGGTTACCCAAAATATATGTATTTTGATTGTTGAGCGATACCATCAGTGTCGATCGCCAAGAGTTACGATTGTTTTTACGCAAAAGTTGTCCTAGATGAGCGGTACCGTCGATGTCAACGGCCTAACGCCAACGAACGTTTACTTCAAAGGTTATATTTGATGAGATCAGCGATACCGATAATTTCAACGACCTAACGCCAACGACGATTTAACTCAAAGCTGTGTCTTGGATGAGCGATACCGTCGATATTGACCGCCCGAAGCCTACGAACGTCTAACGCAAACAGTGTCTTCTTAGCTGAGTTGTACCGTCAATGTCGGTCGCCAAGCAAGTTTACGACTTTTTTAAACGCAAAAGATCGCCTAGATGGGCGGTACCACCAGCAATACTTGTCTTCAAGGCTGCGACTGCTTGTTGAACGAATTGCCGTAGATTAGCGGTACCATCGATACTATCGGTCGAAAAGGTCCTACTAAAGGGAAATAAAGAAAATGATCGGTACCATCAATCAGGGTCGGCCGACTGCTTGCTTGCGCTGCCCTATTGCTTGCAATGCTCGGGATTGATTGTGTGCAACAACGACAGCCATTTTTTTTGTGGCAACAATTTCCAAGTAGTGGTCAGACCACTCTTGTCAATTGAGAAAGGAGCGTGGAGCGAGGGCAATACGTGGAGTCGACCCAGGCCAAGCTGGACATAGGCACATAATAGACCGTTGATTTGACTCCGTGAGTACGCTTCGTTCTTGGGTTTCCCTAAGGGGTTGTGGTATGAACTACAGTCCGATGTGTCGGCTGTTGTTGCCTGTTTGGGCTTGTTTTGGTGAGCTCACATTACATTTGTGTTTTAGATTTGTTGCCGGCACGTGATGAGTGGACGCGGTACTCCGGCCGAGTTGGCGTTATGCCCGGCTAGTTGTGTCTTCTCTCGGGGAATGTTCCACATAATAATAGGTGTTGTGAAACGTGTACTGGGGTTTGCACGTGTGTATTACAGTAATACTATATCGAAAAACGCGTGTTTTTATTTTGGGAACTCTGATGTGTGCGTTCATTCACTCACTGCTTACTGTATTATTTGTTTACAACATGCTGCAAGGGTAACTTTTACGGGCTATAAACTGGAGGACTGGTGCTAAGATAGGGGGGGTACCCACATTTTCACTACCGGTGTTTTGCCACTCGGACGAGTGGCTCCCAATCCAACTGAAACTTAGACCTAAACATAGTTTGTTTGCGTTACGTAACAAAACCTCCAATGACGGTGCATATAGGACAACAAAAAATAAAAATATGGTTATGAGTACAACGCAGTAAAGCAGTCACTCGGCCGAGTGGCTCTGTGCATGTGAAAAACAAGCCCCCTACTGTAGCACCAGTCGGAGATATATTATGCGTTTATGCGCCAGGTCGATGCGGCGGGATTTATCTTCCGGTGGCTGATTCTTCGAGGACGGATCAACACCGTCTATGACGGGTGACGCCGCTCGTGACACGGGATCGTATGTTGCCTGACCGGTGACGTGTCCTCTCGCGCATGCGTGTACGAGATCTACGATGGGTATCTACGACCCTGGTTTCCACGTATACCCGAGTATCTACTCGAGGATGGCCCAAACGCCAAGCTTTGAAAACCGTGCGCGAGCAATGCCACGTTAGGTGTGGTGGCCTATTTCAGGAACTCCTCTCACACGAGCTCAACATTTCATCTTGTCACCCGAAATATGCCTCCGAAGAAGTTAGGGTTAGGGCAACGAAAGGGGGGTCAGCGTTGGCACCGATTCAGCACAACGACGAACGAGCGAACAGACGAACGAACGCTGCCGTTTGAAAGACTTCTCTGAGGTTTCAATATCAAGCCACCGGCACAACACGGGTACACCCCTGGACCTCAGTTGTCGGAACGTTTCTGAATGAGGATATGAGGGCCTCGTGAGCGCCAGCCCTGTCTGTGGGATGCATTTATATGCCATCGACAGCAGGTTTAAATGTCAGATGCAGCACGGACGCATGCTACGACAGAGGTACACCATGTTTTTGCCTCAGAAGGGTGGTCACTTTGAAGAGCTCTACACCTCACCCCAAAGTGATCATTAAGGGCATTTATGGCATTAAGGGAGGAAACTAAAAGTGCTATATATCCGATTGAAAATTCGATGGCCGAAGCAAGCAAGGAACAATGTTGCAACAAAAATAATGCCAATAATGGCAATAATGGCAATAATGACAGTCCGACGATTTGGGGTTGAGGAGCTTGATCATTCCTTCAGAAATCGTTTCAGCCAAAATAAGGTATACCTTCTCTGTCGTAGCTCGCATCCACGGGTAGACGAATCGCCTCTATATTATCGAGATCTTCATGTCGCCATACAGTAGAAGGTGGTCGAAATACGTAAGACGTTCTCGCAAGGCCTTCTTCGGGACGTCAAACACCACGCATAGCGGGGAATTGTCTACGCCATGTCGACTTTGCACCCTTTCTTTGTACGTCCGGAAAAAAACGTGCTCGGAAGGCCCGTCATTTAGATTGGTGTACGAGTACGTACGCACTGTGGTGTTGGGAATGCCTGTCATCTGCCCACCTTCTGTTTGCAAAACGCATGGGAGCGCTTCCGTCCAGCACCTAGTCGTGCACGAAAGATGACGTTGGGTGCTCGTGGGAAAGCCCCCATGGTGGTCCCATGGTACAGTGCCACGGACATAAAATGGTGGTTTCCATGCCAACTCGTGGCGATTGCCAGGGCAGCAGCACGGCGCCTCCATTATCACACGCCCCTTGGTGGCAGTGCTATAGGTGCACCATACGGTATGGGCCCTGTCGTAAAAACACAAGGGTTTAAAGAAATCTAGCCAGAGCGTGGAAGCACGATTAAGGCCACAGTAAACAAACTCAGAGCGTGTGGGCAAAAATTCGAGTTTCTCAAGTAGACACCAATGTTGCGGGGATCACTAGTCGAAGTAGTAGACCCCGCCAAGCGATGTTCACTGTTGATACCAATGTCAATCGAACGTGGCGACGGCAACGGTCGCGTTTTGATAAGTTATACTCTATATGTTCGTCAGGGTTCACAGTGTACTATAGCCGTTGAGGCCTCAAGGTTGCGTAAACAACTGCTCTAGTCGAGAATATACAAGTACACGCAAACGAGTTTGTGCATGATTTGATAACAAAACAAAATACGTCTAGGCAATGGGCTGTTGTCCCAGAAGATGCAAATACGTTGAACACGGGGGTTGTGGGGAATCACAAAACAGGGGTATGCTGTGCGGTACACGGGACTCTAGCAATGGTGGAAGTATATCACAGTATATGATGCTCCCTGGTGTGAGAGTTATTTACCTTACGCAACAAAAGATCTTTTCAGTTCTTACGTAATCCGAGAGCTCATAGGATAATGCAGGTACTTTGCATACCCGCCCATGAGTACGTATCGTAGATCTGCTAGCCTTTCTTCCGACCACGTACCCTACGGCAGCGATAACGACTTCATTCAGTCGATACTACTCGACTGCCACTACAGCTCCGGAGACCTGACGAAAGAAAAGGTGCCCCAAGGACTACAATCTGATTGTTTCACGTCACGCCATGGCGATGTCTGGCAATGCCATGACAGGCCCAAGGCAACGTCTGGCAATGCCGTGGCAGGTCATGGCGGTGTCTGGCAATGCCATGTGGCAGGCCATGACTGGCAGGCCACGACCTCTTATGCACTTCCACCGCAAACCACCATGGTAACGCGCCACGACTGTAATATATGCGATGCCACGGCGTTTGCCACGGAACGCGCCATGGCACCGGCATGATTATACACGAGCGCGCGTGCTCGTTAAAGATCGACACAATTTATTTATGACAGGGCATTCCTATGGGATATCGTGGCATCACCAGAGTATGTATATGACATTTTTCCCACTCGTACACTATGCATTTGGGTTATTTAGGGCTAGCGCATACATCGCATACAGCGCATACATCGCATACATCGCATACAGCGCATACAGCGCATACGGTGCGCGAACAAAATTTCTTCGATCGAAGCCGAAATTTGGGTGGTATGCCGAGGAGCTCCTCATGCAAGGGTCTCGGAATATAAGGCGCCACCCCTATAAGGCGGCAATGCTCTATATGTTAGTGCCGGAGAACACCGCAACCACAACCAAATATAGAACAGGCTTTTAGAGGTTGTTCCGTTCCCACATATGGGGGACACCTGTATTCAGGGTACGCCGTGGGTTGTGCTGGTTATGCCCCCCCCCCGGAATACTGCAGAGGGGGTACCGAATGTTTCATCAGCAGGTCAGTTCAGTACTGCAGCGGACGAAACTTGATAGTGAATCTTCCTAAGGTAGCTAGTTAGGCACTCTGGTTGATTAAGGGTATATCGTACCCGGCTCAATCAGCTTGGAGTCTTTCCCAGCGACAGCATCCCGAGTGAAACCTAGAGGCTTTCCAAGCACAACGTCATCCCGAACTCAACCTAGAGTATTTCCAAGCACAGCAGTATCCAAGCCGGCCGAGTCAATCTAGAGTCTTGCCAAGCACATGTTACAATCACTAACCACCGGTGTATGTATGGTTAGGGATAGGGTTCGGGGTCGGGGAGGGGGGTCGGCTCTAGTCGCCAAGCATAAAACCTCCGTAACTATTCATTGTCAAGGTGTTACCACCCCTCGGTCAATTACACGAGGATCGTGATACTTCGCGCCTAACTCGACGTGTGAGCGAACCTGTAGTCTGCGAGAGCCGATGGGCACTTCTATGAGCTATGAACATATCGCGCAGTAGAAGACATAATAAACAGCGAGCAGACGGGATTAGTGCAATGCATATTGTGTATTTGTGATGGTGGTGATTGGGAAGGCTTGCGGAAGTGGCGGGAGGGCTGGTTGGGGCGGGGAGTGGACAGATCGGATGATTGCAACGCTGTTGCAGGTAGCTGATGCACGCTATGGTAGGAGTGCACGCCTATCTGTTGTTGAAATATAAATATTAATATTGTCTCGCCGAAAATATGGTGTTTGGAACGTAACAAAGGGGAAGATCCATCTAATCCATCGATACCGGTACAGCACATTTTGTGCTGACGGGGTGCATGGTTCGACACGCGGGAATGATGCGTCAGGTACATCGAGGCGTACATACGGACGCCTCTTGGATATTGAAGCTGAAAACAACCTCAAGCATTGTTCCGCGCCGGTAGAAAAATATCAGTCTATCGAATTTACTAATTGATGATCGACACATAATCGAGGATGGAAAGGTGTCAATTTGTACACGAAAATGTATCAAGCATTAGTCATGTTACAAAACACTTCGAAGAGTTTTGCGTTTCTCCATGATGATGGGTAGAGCTCACCATGTAGCATGTATCGATACGCGGGAGGGGTCTCAGTCTCTGTTAAAAATTAAAAACCGGGATTCAGAAGCGTCTTTGATGCAAACACGAGACAGCGTGTGAGTGCTGTCTCTCTACCAAGCATAGATGTGCCGCTTGACGACCTATATAACCATATGATTGATGTCCCTACACACCTGAAAACCACTCTTCTATTCAGCTGGATGTGGTATATTGCGCCAAAGGGGACGCGCAGCAAATCTCGAAGTCTGCACACAGGTCCATAAACATGCGTGCACCCACAACTTCAGATGTTTTCCTTACGAGACGCGTTCTACCCTCAAGCGCTATCATCGCGGGTTGTGAATGGAGTGTGCCGCGTACACCACACCTGCCTCTTCGCGAGAGTCGTTCAGACGTCACTACTGCACAACTGTCATGGAAGCCTGCTCCGGGACAAACAGGCAGGGACACGTGATTACTCTATTTAGTGCTGCGGCGCCGCACTCCTTTCGGGTACGCGACATACCGCCTTGTCGTGAAGAGGAGACTATAGAAGTCTTCGAGCAAAAGCCTTGTCTTACGACCTCCCAGGCTATGTATCGCACTCAATACACACATGCACGGACCATAATTTTCTCATCACAAGCAATGGTCGTACCAATTGCGCATAACAAGCTGTATCCTGAGTATCGCAAGCTCCATACCCACACAGGAGTCGTATACACCATTCTGTCACATATCCCATAACTCACACATACATGAGTATCGTGTCGTTGTACAAGAAGCTAACCCCGGCAGGCGAGCCATCCAGTTGGTGCGGCATTCCGTTACGAAAGCAATGCCTCATCATACAGGAAAACCACAAATCCCAATCGAACACCGCAATTTAATCAACAGCCGCCTTACTTTGTGCGATATACGACTCGTCCCACACAACGGGTGACATAAATGTCAGGTAAAACGGTCCACCCCAATTTCCATCCCAAGTAGTTGCCAGGGGTGAACAAATACAACCGGCTCCAATCTACGGATCACAAAATGCCTGGTGAAGCGGCACACTCTAAAGTCCATCGCAAGCAACTGCCCAGGGTAAACGGCAATTCCAATATATGTTATCTCTCGATATTCATGTCAGTATTGTTTCTCCAAACTAAAGCCAGACAGTAACGATCGGAAACAGATTCTCAGGAACACTTCCTATGCTTTAAACTTCGAACCACGCAATAGGGGCCTACATAAGTGACTAAACGCCACCACCGACGCGTGCTACGGTAGAGGTAGCACTTTTTGGCTGAAGTGTTTTCTGAACGATCGGGCTCCTTAACCCAAATTCGTCGGACTTTCATTTTTGTGACGAATAATGTTTCAGAGTATACTTCGGTCAGGATATTTCGCATCCGGCAGCACTTTTATTTTCCTCCAAAATCATTTTTTTCGGTGAGGTGTGACGCTCCTTAAGTGAGAAGCTCAGAAAAGACATTGTGCACCTCTATCGTAGCATGTGTCCACCGTAAACACCACCGTAAACGGATGCCAATAATATCCCGACGCATTATAGCCGCTGAAGCTTAACTCAACCGAGCCCGCCGTTGCCCCTTCGGACGATTTTGAAACGCAATGGACTATGTAACCGACACTAATATCATGGAAACCGAAACCGACAGATCTTAGGATCATAGGGGGGAATGCATTATTGGTCTAAGGTTTGTCAAGTATTCAGGTATGGTTGATAGGGTATACGTGAATGGTATGATTGGAATAGTGAGCTGAACATTGTCACATGGCGAATGGGATAATAACACTATAGTAGCTGTCTACGTACAGTCCAGGGAGGGCAGAGCCAATAACCAACCCGATTGCAGTAGACTGTCGCTTAACCTCTGTGCTCGTGGAATCTACCGCAAACACCAGCAAACGTGCGCACAATATTCGAGTCAAGGTATACACCCCGCCCTAACGATTGTCTGTACACCGTGTGTACGACCGGGGACTACGACCGTTGATATCAGAGCTCCACAGGCGTGGCGATGAAGACCTCCGCGGTAGGGTTGAGCCAGGTGTAGGTAGCTTCGTCTAAGTCTCCGACGCCATGCATACCGCGGTGGATGTGGATGTACCCCTCTCCCGGTCCAGCCTCTTCGTTGCCGGAATCGAGGTCGCACGCGGGTCCCGGCACGTGAGAGCACAGCTCGTTGTTGTCCTCAGTTCCTGCGTGGGGTGTAGATGGTGTTGCAAGGAGCACACAGGTTTCATAGACACAGGGCGTTTTTTAGAAAATATAGAGGGACGGTGTACCGTTCCATTGTGTTTCGTCGGCAGCCTACCGGCCCGTATCATTCCATCCATCATTGGTCGTTTCCCTCACCGCCGGTGTTCGCTTCGCGTTGCTTTTAGTAAATATGTACTACACGCGACACCTCACCGCTGGTGTGAGATCGAGGGTTTTCGTCAAAACCATCTTTTTTGTGAGAGAGATCCGTGTGTTGTTTTACGGTCTCGCGCGCTACGGGGCGCTATTAGATATGATCTCAGACTCATCCCAATTTAGTGTTTGCACTCTTTCTACTAAACTGCTTCTCAACTGTTGAGATCCTCCCAAGTGAGCAACTACAGGTAAGGCTGTCAATTTTACTCTACGAACATGTATATATTTACGTTTTTACGACATAGAACAGTTGCACCGGTAGGGCGAACTAAGTTCTGGGGCATAGTCGTGTTTTCGGGGGGATAGATTATACGGCTTATCATGTGAATATATCATACAATAAGGCACCAACCCTACAAGGACATTGCTTCTAACACCAAGGATATCATTCGCCGGCGACGCGCGACAAACAAAAACGACTACGCCGTAAAGCCTCTCACCGGAATCCCATACAGGCGGGGTGAACGTCGACGAACTTNGCTGATCACCTAACCATTGTCGGACCCAGTAAAATAAGACCGCGTTCCTGCGTGCGATATATGATCACGCTCTATGATACTCATGTTCACCAGTGCTAATAATATGACACATCTTCGACGACTTCGTGTTGTGTCTGTCGTCGGCCAGATTCGCGTGAGGAACCTGACGTTCGGGCAAGATTTCTCGCCGATCTTCTTCGTCGCCCACACCAACGTAAGTGGTCTGTGCCAGAGGGGCGGGTACATACGGAGGGCGCCCTATACAGCGTACTGGTATGTATTTGCGAGGCGCTGTACGGCTCAGGCAGCGAGAGCGCTATGTACCCGAATAGACGCCTTCCACGACGGATAGTGGTCCCAGTGACATAACCAGTCCTGACTGATGGGCCTCCTCGACTGAAAAGCCACCCAGAATCGTCCTATTTTTCTCTATATATATTGAGCTACCAAGTTTAACCTATTACAGTAGATACGTGCTGCGGTAGGGTATAAAACATGCCACCTCTCCCACTTGAGGACCTATATGCCTCACCACCCAAACATAACATTTTGACGAAATTGAAGAAATGCAATCCGATGAACAATCACAAACCCCAGAAAATTTCACGAAAAATATAACAAGGTAGGTCGTAGGTATATGCAGCAAGGGAGTCGATTTCGGCAGAGGGCTCTTTCTTCTTGTTTGTGCAGTTTTCTTCTTCCGGAGTGCTTGTGAGTGGTCGATGTTGAAGATCATGCTGCGCATTGGGGGATGGCACGGAAAATAATCAATTCGTCGCCCTCTTTACGTAGTCGTTGTGAATGAATCCACACCATAGCTCAAGTCATTGCTCAATTCATAAAATTATTATTTCACTCACTCCCATATATACAGTTATATATGCACGCATAATATGTACGACAGACCACAACCAGTACGTACTGCTTTATATTTGTAGTAGCCGAACAGCACGTTTATACAAGGCGTATCGCCTTGTATAGGTGCGCACTACGGGTATACTCAATGATACTATACATATTGGTATCTCAACAATATTAGTAGGTCAAGGAGCATACTACATAATAGTCAGAAGACACAAATATTTGCCTCATAAGGCAAACAAAGTGCTACCCCTGTCGCAGCACGCCTCCCTAGGCCATGGGACCATATTATGGGGTTTCCTGTCGGATTAACGTGCAAATTGTCTTTAAAGCCAAGTTATGGGTGCCATATGAAGAGCCTCAAGCGAGGACCCCGAAAAAAATATCAAGGCGTACTCGTGCACCATGTGTGTGTCCATCACTTTAATCCGCAATTTCCACCCGTGGACATCCAGCACACCCAGTCAGTGTCCGTGTCGATTCTTCAAACCTTTATAGAGATATACAAGCTCTGTGGTCACAAAACTACGACACAGAGAAACCGCATTTCTTTCCAGTAATCAGAGTAGACAATGCAACGCCATGATCGTCGATGGGGTACGACATGCAGACACGACATACATGATTTCAAGAGCGACAAAAAAAACGAAAGAAATACAAAATGAACGCATAGGCATGCTTCCATGCAGCACTCCTGTTCCCTGTTTTTTTTGTTCTAGATGTTTTTTCTCCCTCTGAAGTCTCGCGGTAGTTACGTAGCTCGTTGACTCGGCATTTCCTGACTGACCGCCGTGTATAGGATGGAAACCAAGCTCCCAGTGCACGCCTGTTTTCCGGCCGCTATATACTCGTGCCTGGCCCCGTATACCTTGTCGCCTGTTGGCAGGAAATCAACATATTCAGAGAGGGTACTCCCGCCAGTGACGCTTTGAAGACGTTGGCGCAGAGAGGCGACGCTTCTGGCCTCGAGGTAAAAGATTGAGCACGCACGGAGTGTGTCGATGGTTCCAAGAACCGTAACGAGCGTTGAGACGGCACAGCGGTGCGATGGTTTTTTTTTAGCGTCTCGGCGCTCGAGTTTTGTTTGCGTGTTTTTTTCAAAATGGGAAGGAGTTGCCGAATACCGAAAAAACAAGGTGTTTTCGAGGATATCTATCGAGAGCCTTCCGAAAGTATTGTGTGTTCGACGTTGCATAGCACCCTGTAGCCGTGGTTGAGAAAAGAGAAACCAAACCAATCGTCACAAAAATGTGTGCGAACGCAGCAACGCTCTTGATGAGTAGAGTTGGCCCGTAAAAAAACCCTCATGCAGAATGTACTAATTTCCGTGTGCTACCGTAATCCAGGTAACCCGCCAGATAGCATACACCCTGCCATGATTATCCTGGCCGATTTCTTCTAAAAGAGGTGTAGAGGGGGGGGGGGGGCATGCACAACGAACACAGTGGCTCTGTGAAGGTCTAAAATAAGCATTATCCTTAGATGCCTCGCTCTGAGAAGGTAAACAAAATATGGTCCATAGACGCCTCGCTCGGTGTGAGTACGCTGTCGGCTGTCGAAAAACGCCGGTTATAACAAAAACTAGGGGGTGTGATATACATTATCTCACGTGTGATATATGTACACGGTGTGCTCGGGACTTGGTGGATATCCGGTTGACGATCTAGGTCTGGCCCTGCAAAGCCCCTCTCTGGACTTGTCCCTTTCGGCATCCAAACATATAGCAACGAAATAGGTACTACAGTAGCCTTGTGCCTTAGACACCGTCTACGAGTAATGTAAGAGCATAACAGTGCTCCGACTAGGACCGGGTTGCATGCACCCCGTCGTGGCGTCTATCTACGTGTGTTGTAGTTCGGGCACACGACGTTTGAAGCGTGTTGCGATATAGGCACCACTCTTTTGTCGGGATAGCTTCTGGTTTAGGGAGGAGATCCTCAGGCCGCGGAGCTACCCGGTATACATTTCGCAACTACCCGGTATACCATTTGTATTTGCATAAAACTAGTGCGGTTTACACGTGCAGGTCACGAGATTTGGTCGTCGAATTAAGCCAACGTACTCACCGAAATGAGTTTTGAGTGACGCATGCTACGGCAGAGGTGGCACTTTCAGGCTGAAGAAATTTCTGAACGACAGAGGAGGTGGGAGGCTCCTTGCATACTCCATTCAGAACTGAAACACTTATCTCACACTTATTCCAATTAGTTTGTCCCCAAATACGTGGGACCAGTTCTTAAGGGGTTATACACCCAAAATCGACGGAATTTCACGCTAGCGTTAGAAATGCGTTCTGTTTCATACTTACTGTAGGCCATGGTATTGTTCGTCGGGTATCATAGCACTTTCATCTTACTCCAAAATCGTATTATTTTACTTGCTATTAGTATATAAATGTCGGTGAGGAGTCGGTAAAGCCATTCATTCATTGTGGGAACGGCATTATTATTGGTGTACGTTTGTCTAGTATTCAGGGATGATTTGACGATTAAGATAGGTGGTGTGAATGGTATGATCGAGATAAGAGCTGCACATCGTCAGAGGGCAAAAGGAATAATAATATATTACTCATTATTAGTGCATAGTACTCACTATTAGTGTGTAATACTCACTATTAATATAGAGATCCTCAGATGAGGAACCTCAGAAAAAAACATCGTGCACGCCTCTACCGTAGCCCTGCTGTAGGTCGTTTATGCCCGATGCTGCATTCGGCATATTTTGCGCGAAAATGTGGTCCCCTGTGCAACCCCAAACAAGTGTGTGTCATCGTGGTGTGTGTGATATTTTGGCTTGTGACCGTCGAGGGGCGAAGGTTCCTTCAACCGATAAGAATCGACACATGTGATGAGAAAATATGAAAACTAAAAACTCACCTCTGTGAGACATCGAAAATTTCCTCGAATCTTGTATTTGCTGGCTTGAGGTAAAAGTTCTCGACATGTGTGGAGAATATAGCATGCCGGTTAACCAGTAGCCCGGTGCTATCCTAGCCTTAACACGGCGGTATCGTAGAGGAAGGGTGTACTGATGCCATGCATGGCTACAGTCGTAAGACCTTCGCGTCCCTACAATGTCAGGACGGAGCATGGCGTGTTTTAGCGGACCAGGTATCAGCCATTGCTGGCACCAAGCGCTAAGTGTGCTGTGAACATGATAGGTGAGCTGCATCTTACCAAGAACCGCTTGCGAGGCCGATGTTCTTGGATACGGATAACAGAGTTAAAAAAAAAACTGGTTACCGTACAGGGCTATCTTCAGAACAACCTGTTTTCATTTTTTGTCACACGACCGTTTCGATGGTTCACTCGCGTGTCGCCGTCAAACAGGCGCTCGTCATGGACCCCGAGATCGCTCCGTACGTGTGCGGATACGTCGTCGGCTCAGCCCCCCAATGTCCCGGAATAACGGAGAGGTATACCCTGGAGGTCGATGAGGACATCTGCGGGGAAAGCTCGGTCATCTCCATGGCCAGCATGACCGGTAAGTTAACCTATTCGTTATGGGAGGGAAAACATGTCAATTTCGCCATCTTGATTTCCAAGATCTTTCGATTTGATGTAAGATCCCCCCCCCGCCCGCCACCCGCGTACACGTTTATGTATGACCCACTCCCCACGCGTATCTTCGGTTTGAACGTGACACCCCCCCCCCCCCCCCTTCATCACACGTTTGTGCAAATCGGTGTGTCAACTGCCGCTGTACCAGGAAACACCAACGATGGATTCGTGGGCTTCGACTCTGAAAGGCTCAGATCGAGTTTTCGCGATATGAACGCCAGCCGTGTGGCATAGTGTGTGGGGGGGGGGCAGGTTTGCGCTATGTGACCCCGGATCTGAGCTACGACTAGAGAGTGAGCAGAAAGAAGGACGACACAATAAAGGAGATGGAAAAACAAAACAAAAACAATGACGGGAACATGGCAGTCAACTCGGCAATTTCCTTCTGCGATCTCCACTCAATTTTCAGCATCCACTATCGAACACTTGGGATGCTTTCCTCTTGTAACGAATTGGTTAGCTCACCGGCCATGCTGGCCATGGAGATGCGAGAGTTTTCCCCGCAGATGTCCTCATCGACCTCCAGGGTATACCTCTCCGTTATTCCGGGACATTGGGGGGCTGAGCCGACGACGTATCCGCATACGTACGGAGCGATCTCGGGGTCCATGACGAGCGCCTGTTTGACGGCGACACGCGAGTGAACCATCGAAACGGTCGTGTGACAAAAAATGAAAACAGGTTGTTCTGAAAATAGCCCTGTACGGTAACCAGTTTTTTTTTTAACTCTGTTATCCGTATCCAAGAACATCGGCCTCGCAAGCGGTTCTTGGTAAGATGCAGCTCACCTATCATGTTCACAGCACACTTAGCGCTTGGTGCCAGCAATGGCTGATACCTGGTCCGCTAAAACATGCCATGCTCCGTCCTGACATTGTAGGGACGCGAAGGTCTTACGACTGTAGCCATGCATGGCATCAGTACACCCTTCCTCTACGATACCGCCGTGTTAAGGCTAGGATAGCACCGGGCTACTGGTTAACCGGCATGCTATATTCTCCACACATGTCGAGAACTTTTACCTCAAGCCAGCAAATACAAGATTCGAGGAAATTTTCGATGTCTCACAGAGGTGAGTTTTTAGTTTTCATATTTTCTCATCACATGTGTCGATTCTTATCGGTTGAAGGAACCTTCGCCCCTCGACGGTCACAAGCCAAAATCACACACACACCACGATGACACACACTTGTTTGGGGTTGCACAGGGGACCACATTTTCGCGCAAAATATGCCGAATGCAGCATCGGGCATAAACGACCTACAGCAGGGCTACGGTAGAGGCGTGCACGATGTTTTTTTCTGAGGTTCCTCATCTGAGGATCTCTATATTAATAGTGAGTATTACACACTAATAGTGAGTACTATGCACTAATAATGAGTAATATATTATTATTCCTTTTGCCCTCTGACGATGTGTTATCTCGATCATACCATTCACACCACCTATCTTAATCGTCAAATCATCCCTGAATACTAGACAAACGTACACCAATAATAATGCCGTCCCCACAATGAATGAATGGCTTTACCGACTCCTCACCGACATTTATATACGAGTAGCAAGTAAAATAATACGATTTTGGAGTAAGACGAAAGTGCTATGATACCCGACGAACAATACCATGGCCTACAGTAAGTATGAAACAAAACGCATTTCTAACGCTAGCGTGAAATTCCGTCGATTTTGGGTGTATAACCCCTTAAGAACTGGTCCCACGTATTTGGGGACAAACTAATTGGAATAAGTGTGAGATAAGTGTTTCAGTTCTGAATGGAGTATGCAAGGAGCCTCCCACCTCCTCTGTCGTTCAGAAATTTCTTCAACCTGAAAGTGCCACCTCTACCGTTGCATGCGTCACTCAAAACTGATTTCGATGAGTACGTTGTTCTTAACTCGACGACGAAATCTCGTGACCTGCACGTGTAAACCGCATAGTTTTATGCAAATACAAATGGTATACCGGGTAGTTGCGAAATGTATACCGGGTAGCTCCGCGGCCTGAGGATCTCCTCTGTAAACCAGAAGCTATCCCGACAAAAGAGTGTGCCTATATCACAACACGCTTCAAACGTCGTGTGCCCGAACTACAACACACGTAGATAGACGCCACGACGGGGTGCATGCAACCCGGTCCTAGTCGGAGCACTGTTATGCTCTTACATTACTCGTAGACGGTGTCTAAGGCACAAGGCTACTGTAGTACCTATTTCGTTGCTATATGTTTGGATGCCGAAAGGGACAAGTCCAGAAAGGGGCTTTGCAGGGCCAGACCTAGATCGTCAACCGGATATCCACCAAGTCCCGAGCACACCGTGTACATATATCACACGTGAGATAATGTATATCACACCCCCTAGTTTTTGTTATAACCGGCGTTTTTCGACAGCCGACAGCGTACTCACACCGAGCGAGGCGTCTATGGACCATATTTTGTTTACCTTCTCAGAGCGAGGCATCTAAGGATAATGCTTATTTTAGACCTTCACAGAGCCACTGTGTTCGTTGTGCATGCCCCCCCCCCCCCCCCCCCCTCTACACCTCTTTTAGAAGAAATCGGCCAGGATAATCATGGCAGGGTGTATGCTATCTGGCGGGTTACCTGGATTACGGTAGCACACGGAAATTAGTACATTCTGCATGAGGGTTTTTTTACGGGCCAACTCTACTCATCAAGAGCGTTGCTGCGTTCGCACACATTTTTGTGACGATTGTTTTGGTTTCTCTTTTCTCAACCACGGCTACAGGGTGCTATGCAACGTCGAACACACAATACTTTCGGAAGGCTCTCGATCAGATATCCTCGAAAACACCTTGTTTTTTCGGTATTCGGCAACTCCTTCCCATTTTGAAAAAAACACGCAAACAAAACTCGAGCGCCGAGACGCTAAAAAAAAACCATCGCACCGCTGTGCCGTCTCAACGCTCGTTACGGTTCTTGGAACCATCGACACACTCCGTGCGTGCTCAATCTTTTACCTCGAGGCCAGAAGCGTCGCCTCTCTGCGCCAACGTCTTCAAAGCGTCACTGGCGGGAGTACCCTCTCTGAATATGTTGATTTCCTGCCAACAGGCGACAAGGTATACGGGGCCAGGCACGAGTATATAGCGGCCGGAAAACAGGCGTGCACTGGGAGCTTGGTTTCCATCCTATACACGGCGGTCAGTCAGGAAATGCCGAGTCAACGAGCTACGTAACTACCGCGAGACTTCAGAGGGAGAAAAAACATCTAGAACAAAAAAAACAGGGAACAGGAGTGCTGCATGGAAGCATGCCTATGCCTTCATTTTGTATTTCTTTCGTTTTTTTTGTCGCTTTTGAAATCATGTATGTCGTGTCTGCATGTCGTACCCCATCGACGATCATGGCGTTGCATTGTCTACTCTGATTACTGGAAAGAAATGCGGTTTCTCTGTGCCGTAGTTTTGTGACCACAGAGCTTGCATACCTCTATAAAGGTTTGAAGAATCGACACGGACACTGACTGGGTGTGCTGGATGTCCACGGGTGGAAATTGCGGATTAAAGTGATGGACACACACATGGTGCACGAGTACGCCTTGATTTTTTTTTCGGGGTCCTCGCTTGAGGCTCTTCATATCGCACCCATAGCTTGGCTTTAAAGACAATTTGCACGTTAATCCGACAGGAAACCCCATAATATGGTCCCATGGCCTAGGGAGGCGTGCTGCGACAGGGGTAGCACTTTTTTTGCCTTATGAGGCAAATATTTGTGTCTTCTGACTATTATGTAGTATGCTCCTTGACCTACTAATATTGTTGAGATACCAATATGTATAGTATCATTGAGTATACCCGTAGTGCGCACCTATACAAGGCGATACGCCTTGTATAAACGTGCTGTTCGGCTACTACAAATATAAAGCAGTACGTACTGGTTGTGGTCTGTCGTACATATTATGCGTGCATATATAACTGTATATATGGGAGTGAGTGAAATAATGATTTTATGAATTGAGCAATGACTTGAGCTATTTTGTGGATTCATTCACAACGACTACGTAAAGAGGGAGACGAATTGATTATTTTCCGTGCCATCCCCCAATGCGCAGCATGATCTTCAACATCGACCACTCAGAAGCACTCCGGAAGAAGAAAACCGCAGAAACAAGAAGATTGAGCCCTCTGCCCAAATCGACTCCCTTACTGCATATACCTACGACCTACCTTGTTACATTGTTCGTGATATTTTTTGGGGTTTGTAATTGTTCATCGGATTGCATTTCTTCAATTTCGTCAAAATGTTATGTTTGGGTGGTGAGGCATATAGGTCCTCAAGTGGGAGAGGTGGCATGTTTTATACCCTACCGCAGCACGTATCTACTGTAATAGGTTAAACTTGGTAGCTCAATATATAGAGAAAAATAGGACGATTCTGGGTGGCTTTTCAGTCGAGGAGGCCCATCAGTCAGGACTGGTTATGTCACTGGGACCACTATCTGTCGTGGAAGGCGTCTATTCGGGTACATAGCGCTCTCGCTGCCTGAGCCGTACAGCGCCTCGCAAATACATACCAGTACGCTGTATAGGGCGCCCTCCGTATGTACCCGCCCCTCTGGCACAGACCACTTACGTTGGTGTGGGCGACGAAGAAGATCGGCGAGAAATCTTGCCCGAACGTCAGGTTCCTCACGCGAATCTGGCCGACGACAGACACAACACGAAGTCGTCGAAGATATGTTATATTATTAGCACTGGTCAACATGAGTATCATAGAGCGTGATCATATATCGCACGCAAGAACGCGGTCTTATTTTACTGGGTCCGACAATGGTTAGGTGATCAGCATAGGAGAACTACTGCTGTGCGTTCCAAACCTCCAGGACTACGATAGCTTTTGATACACTGCGATGACTATTCAGACGTTGTATGACACATGGTGTGTGTCGTTCACATTGCATCGTCATTTCAGCCCGTCCATATCCAGCTGCCAGTGTACGTGCCGATTGTTCATCCTAGAGAGGGTACAAGCAAGCCCTCGGCGGCCACAAACTGCGCGACAGGCACGTACTGCATTCATAACAAATGCAGCGATAATAGCCACACACGCCTCGCACACAGTACGTATACTCGTAGTACAAGTATTGTGATGATACGAGTATATATTTGTGCTGCGGCGCACGCTCCCACCAAGCGGCCTAACATACGTAACATATCCATTTATTGCGTCGTCTCTTGAGGCCCCAAAACAGTTTCACACACATCTCCATCGTTAAGTGCGCTGTCTGGACCCCATCATGATGATTAGTTAAGCTGGTCATAAGCGAACAGAGAAGTTGATCTCAATGTGTTCGAGCCTATGGGCCATGACAGTAAAAAAAAGGATTTGGAGGGTCATAGCCCATAGGTTCGAGCGTCGGCCGGTGGAATACCCATGTCCAGACGGGCTGCTGGTTCCTGCATAACACCCCAAATTGCGTCAGGCACGAATGCCGCATGCAACCCGAATGTCACGTACCAGGTATTTGGAACGTACTGACTGCCATGAACAGTGGAAGAGGGAAACAGACGACGTTGGCTTTTCAAGCACTTGTGACTAGCACTACAGTAACGCCGAACATGTGTCCCGACCAATCACAGGCCTTGAAAGAGGTCAATACCGGCCAGGCGTTTCCGTATGAAGAATTTTGGTTTCCTCATTTTGGTTTCGCGACGAGCCGCTTCCAGGGGCTACGAGGCATGCCTGGATAAAGTTTAGCACAAAAAAAACTGGCTGTGTACGGCCGATGTTAAAGGTAAAGATTGAGCGTCACGACCGAAACGAAAAATACGTCGTACTCTGTAGATCATGGCAGTTCGAAAAAGAAGAGATGGGGTTGTGGTTCCAGGATGTGGTTATTCGTGGGAGACGGAAGCGCCCAACGGTCAGTGCTTGCCAGGTAGGACGGAACAGTGAAGCACGGACCGACCGGGCAGGAAGAACAACGCATCCGAGTGTATGCGCGGATCTGAATCCCAGATACCCCACACCCCCCCCCTATATTGGAGGGAAGAAACCGGACCGTTGTGATCCCAGAAAACAATAAGTCAAGTTTTTTTTTAATTACCCCCCCAGTGGGATAGCGTAGTCGAGAAAGTATGGAAGGATATAGGAAACCAAAAAGAGACGCTGGCCATAGAGAAATTTAGCGGATACAAGACAGAAGTAAAAGAAAGGATAGAAAGAAGGGAAAGGAAAAATGGTTTCCGCTCATTTCGTCCTGTGATCACAGCGATCCGGTTTGTTTTTCATTCTGACCTTCCTACGTGTGTGGTGTCGTTTTCTCTCTTTTTTTTACGCCCCTGACGCATCGGTAAATAGGTGGCGCTCGATCGGTATCCAGTCAGACGACTGGCCAGCGCGCATTCCGCAGTTTGTTTTTCTATCTCGATCGGCGGCGCCCAGGAGCCGGGACGCGCCAACTACGATACAGGCAAGGAAGGAACAACAACACCAAGAGACTAGCTCACGATAAGAGGTCGGATCAGCGACGCGGGGTCGCCACGAACGGTATGTATGTGGACTATAGACAGAGCAGGCAGCGTTAACACAGCTATTGATGCGGTCGGGGGCGCGAGTAGACACAATGCTACGCAACCCGAGATGGGGCCAGGGTACCCACGGGTTAGGGAAGAACCCAACGCGGGAAGGGAAGCCAACGCGGGAAAGAGGGAAGAAATAAGAGTAGTGCGAGGTCGTCAGGGCTATAAAGCCAGACCACACCGAATTCAAGTGATGTCAACAGTGATTCCATCCTATATCGCGCATGGGGGAGGCCACTTTATTTCCTGTTAAAGCATGCAGTTAAAAGCATGCACCGAGAGTATGTATCGTTGCGTTATACGGGAGGCCAAGCTATAACAAACTAATCAGGTATTAATCGAGAACAGATCTCGGAAGCCGAAAGCAACCCAGCGAAGGTGGATAGGACACCGACCGAGGACATACACACGAAACCCACGTCAGGCTGTGGGTTTAGGTCGATATACAGTAGTCAAGCATGGTCAGACCGTACATTATCGTTTAAGGAAAATGTCAAAATTATATCCATTCAAAAAGGGCACGAACGGATATACACACAGGGTTGGGTATAGTCAAGAGCGGTCGATGCCGAACAAATAAGTCATCATGTTCCACACTCCACACTGGGCGGCATATTCATGCCTAATATGTGGTCAGGAACACGCCAGCCCTCCTTCGGCACTATTCATAGGTTATTTTGGTCAACATATATTCAACCATGGCGATGCCGAAAAATAGGTTTACGTTAGATCTTGTACGGCGGCATGTATCAGAATAGATAGACATGCACAAACGCGCACGGGGCTGGGCTTGGGTGCGATATATAGTCACAAGGACGGTCTATGCTGGAATACGGCTAGAAAACAAAATACATAAATAACTCATGATGCGATATCTCACTGACGGCATGTTCATTTATCAGGGCGAGAACGTACCGATCCATTGGGGATTACAGTAGGTTGTTTTCGATTTACGTTCACCCATGGTCGATACGGTGGATCTTGTTGGCATATATCGGACTACAATAGTAGGCTATGTCCGATGTACCAGGTATTATACAGTACAATCAAGCGGTCGACGCGAAAAACATATGTTACGTTGGGTTTGGTGAGTCGGCATATATATATGTATATATACCAGTACAAGGCTTTCCTTTGGAGTGGTTGTAAGATGGGAGTTGATTCATGCACGAATAAAGCTTTTGTGACCACGGGCCGTGATCTTGCTAGATCAGACTATAGGGATTAGCAACTGAAACGAGTTTAATGTGAAGAAAAACAACAACAACAACAACAATTTGCTTGTGGGTGGGTTTGGACTTGTCCGACAAAAATTACAGTTGTATGGGGGATTGCAGTAGTAGTGTGGCTACAACGAGTTTCAATTATACAGTACATTAATTAAAAGCTAGCCTATACAGCAAACCGTCCAAATGCCGGTGACGCAAGAGAAGCGCACAGCAGTACCTGAGCAGTAGTAGCAGAGCAGAAACAAACAATACAAAGCGGCAGCCTATACTGCTGTGGTGGTCCATGGACGAGTCGACAATGTGTACCATCAGCTTTTTCATCAGATCGGAAGACAACAAAACACTTTGCCCTTGTACATAGAGGCCGTGTACGTATTGTATGAGACTCGTACCCTGTGGAACGTACTTCGTACGGATACGACTTGTTTATTTAGTATTATTTTACAGAGAATTTCCTGTGAATTTCCCGATTTCCAGTAAAATAATTAAAAAGGCGTGCGTATTGCGCAGATAGAAAGTCCAAAACAAAAGTAGTCACCTGTCAAGTAACTACTACTGTATGCTACAGCACTACGAGGTTGACGGCCTATGATGTGCACAGCAGCAGCAACACAGCAGTATGAACGCTTACGAGCACGCAATACAGTATTTCTGTCCAATAACTCAACAGTAGTAGCAGAGCAGCAACAAACAATACAAAGCGGCAGCCTATTTCGTGTGCCCGAGCTCCGAAAATGAATAATTAACTCTAACTCCGGAAAAGTGACAAAAAGAGCAATCCATTCACCGGGCAAGAAACTACTGTACGCTACTACACCACTATCTGATGATCTGTGATTTGTACCGCAACAGCGCAGCAATAAACGCATATTCGTATGATCTTCCGCCTGAGCTACCGTCGCAGAAGTTGATTGAGTACTGGTGCTTGCTGTGCTGCAGTACACCAACAGCAGCAGCAGAACGCCATGAGCTCTGCCTGATAGTCTGCATGATGGTGTCTCTCTCTACACCCACAAAAATCCGGTTGTGCAGCTATACATCATGAGCTCTTCCATCTGATAGTATGTATGCTGGTGTCTCTCCGTGGTTGTGCTGTACAAATGCCGGCCATCGAGCGACGGCAGTACGTCGTGGTGGTTGCGCACCAGAGCGCCCGCTTCTTCCGCCCATTGCTGCTGCTGCTGCACATAGCGCCCGCGCCCTGCTGCACGTAGCTCCCGCGCCCTGCTGCACGTAGCTCCCGCGCCCAGAGCCACATTACTTAGGCATGCGCTATCGCAGCAGCAGTTGATCTTGTGCTGCTGATGCACATCATCAGCTCTGTCTGATGACCAGTTTGACGATATCTCCAGCGAAGTAGTTGGTAGCGAAGCGCTGCTGCTGCTGCTACTGTTGAAATGCCTGCCATGCTCTGCCGTGCGTTGTCGTCGTTGCCGACAAACCTGAAGTACGGACTAGTCGTGCTGCTGCCAGCAAAAAGTGAAGAGCTAAAAGCTATTTCGAAGCTGTCAATCGAAAGTTGGGCCCTTTGTCANTTTGGTGTCGTTTTCTCTCTTTTTTTTACGCCCCTGACGCATCGGTAAATAGGTGGCGCTCGATCGGTATCCAGTCAGACGACTGGCCAGCGCGCATTCCGCAGTTTGTTTTTCTATCTCGATCGGCGGCGCCCAGGAGCCGGGACGCGCCGACTACGATACAGGCAAGGAAGGAACAACAACACCAAGATACTAGCTCACGATAAGAGGTCGGATCAGCGACGCGGGGTCGCCACGAACGGTATGTATGTGGACTATAGACAGAGTAGGCAGCGTTAACACAGCTATTGATGCGGTCGGGGGCGCGAGTAGACACAATGCTACGCAACCCGAGATGGGGCCAGGGTACCCACGGGTTAGGGAAGAACCCAACGCGGGAAGGGAAACCAACGCGGGAAAGAGGGAAGAAATAATAGTAGTGCGAGGTCGTCAGGGCTATAAAGCCAGACCACACCGAATTCAAGTGATGTCAACAGTGATTCCATCCTATATCGCGCATAGGGGAGGCCACTTTATTTCCTGTTCAAGCATGCAGTTAAAAGCATGCACCGAGAGTATGTATCGTTGCGTTATACGGGAGGCCAAGCTATAACAAGCTAATCAGGTATTAATCGAGAACAGATCTCGGAAGCCGAAAGCAACCCAGCGAAGGTGGATAGGACACCGACCGAGGACATACACACGAAACCCACGTCAGGCTGTGGGTTTAGGTCGATATACAGTAGTCATGCATGGTCAGACCGTACATTATCGTTTAAGGAAAATGTCAAAATTATATCGATTCAAAAAGGGCACGAACGGATATACACACAGGGTTGGGTATAGTCAAGAGCGGTCGATGCCGAAAAAATAAGTCATCATGTTCCACACTCCACACTGGGCGGCATATTCATGCCTAATATGTGGTCAGGAACACGCCAGCCCTCCTTCGGCACTATTCATAGGTTATTTTGTTCAACATATATTCAACCATGGCGATGCCGAAAAATAGGTTTACGTTAGATCTTGTACGGCGGCATGTATCAGAATAGATAGACATGCACAAACGCGCACGGGGCTGGGCTTGGGTGCGATATATAGTCACGAGGACGGTCTATGCTGGAATACGGCTAGAAAACAAAATACATAAATAACTCATGATGCGATATCTCACTGACGGCATGTTCATTTATCAGGGCGAGAACGTACCGATCCATTGGGGATTACAGTCGGTTGTTTTCGATTTACGTTCAACCATGGTCGATACGGTGGATCTTGTTGGCATATATCGGACTACAATAGTAGGCTATGTCCGATGTACCAGGTATTATACAGTACAATCAAGCGGTCGACGCGAAAAACATATGTTACGTTGGGTATGGTGAGTCGGCATATATACATATATATATGTATATGTACCAGTACAAGGCTTTCCTTTGGAGTGGTTGTAAGATGGGAGTTGATTCATGCACGAATACAATTTGCTTGTGGGTGGGTTTGGACTTGTCCGACAAAAATTACAGCTGTATGGGGGATTACAGTAGTAGTGTGGCTACAACGAGTTTCAATTATACAGTACATTAATTAAAAGCTAGCCTATACAGCAAACCGTCCAAATGCCGGTGACGCAAGAGAAGCGCACAGTACCTCAGCAGTAGTAGAAGAGCAGAAACAAACAATACAAAGCGGCAGCCTATACTGCTGTGGTGGTCCATGGACGAGTCGACAATGTGTACCATCAGCTTTTTCATCAGATCGGAAGACAACAAAACACTTTGCCCTTGTACATAGAGGCCGTGTACGTATTGTATGAGACTCGTACCCTGTGGAACGTACTTCGTACGGATACGACTTGTTTATTTAGTATTATTTTACAGAGAATTTCCTGTGAATTTCCCGATTTCCTGTAAAATAATTAAAAAGGCGTGCGTATTGCGCAGATTGAAAGTCCAAAACAAAAGTAGTCACCTGTCAAGTAACTACTACTGTATGCTACAGCACTACGAGGTTGACGGTCTATGATGTGCACAGCAGCAGCAACACAGCAGTATGAACGCTTACGAGCACGCAATACAGTATTTCTGTCCAATAACTCAACAGTAGTAGCAGAGCAGCAACAAACAATACAAAGCGGCAGCCTATTTCGTGTGCCCGAGCTCCGAAAATGAATAATTAACTCTAAACTCCGGAAAAGTGCCAAAAAGAGCAATCCATTCACCGGGCAAGAAACTACTGTACGCTACTACACCACTATCTGATGATCTGTGATTTGTACCGCAACAGTGCAGCAATAAACGCATATTCGTATGATCTTCCGCCTGAGCTACCGTCGCAGAAGTTGATTGAGTACTGGTGCTTGCTGTGCTGCAGTACACCAACAGCAGCAGCAGAACGCCATGAGCCCTGCCTGATAGTCTGCATGATGGTGCCTCTCTCTACACCCACAAAAATCCGGTTGTGCAGCTATACATCATGAGCTCTTCCATCTGATAGTATGTATGCTGGTGTCTCTCCGTGGTTGTGCTGTACAAATGCCGGCCATCGAGCGACGGCAGTACGTCGTGGTGGTTGCGCACCAGAGCGCCCGCTTCTTCCGCCCATTGCTGCTGCTGCTGCACATAGCGCCCGCGCCCTGCTGCACGTAGCTCCCGCGCCCTGCTGCACGTAGCTCCCGCGCCCAGAGCCACATTACTTAGGCATGCGCTATCGCAGCAGCAGTTGATCTTGTGCTGCTGATGCACATCATCAGCTCTGTCTGATGACCAGTTTGACGATATCTCCAGCGAAGTAGTTGGTAGCGAAGCGCTGCTGCTGCTGCTACTGTTGAAATGCCTGCCATGCTCTGCCGTGCGTTGTCGTCGTTGCCGACAAACCTGAAGTACGGACTAGTCGTGCTGCTGCCAGCAAAAAGTGAAGAGCTAAAAGCTATTTCGAAGCTGTCAATCGAAAGTTGGGCCCTTTGTCAAGAAGAAGAGCTGTCTTACGGTCCACTCGTAACTAACGACCGATCCGCGTCGACGCAACTCTAATGGTATTTCTATATATATTTATTTTGTTTTCCATCCCATTTATTTTATCTTCGCACTCCTGTCTTTCTCCCTCTCCATAATCGTAACTCAGATCCGGGGTCACAAAGTAGGCTCCTCTCCCCCCCCCCCCCCACTACGGTTCTTGCTTCGATTTTTATCGCGCAGAGGGTTCATTCAGCCTTCCCAACGCTCGTCGATTTTCATCGAATTTTGCTAACTCACGCTCTCGCGCTTTCCGCTGCTCGTAGTCAAGATATTGTTTTTCGAGAAAACGTCCCTACGAGCATGCAGTCGGGGGGGCTCGGACTCAAGATCTTGGCTTCAAGAGGCTTCGTGGCTGCCTGCTAGCCCACCGGGGCGACATGTCCACCATGTAATGAGCACGAGGGATGACAACATGCACGAAAAGGTGTATAGGGCTGACGGAGTTCCGCACCTACAGTACCGGCCCTCTCCCAAGAAACCTGAAATCGGGCTGAGTCTGACTTTCTTATTCTGGGCGCGCGCGAAGGCACACTTTCTTGTGCTGCGCCTCCTAATTTTGGTCCCCGATATCAGACGTTTTACCTAGAACTGCTGTACAGTGAGTGGTGGCTTGGGCCCAGGCCAGCCACAGAAAGGGGTCACTTTCTTGCAGCTTATGCACTGACTAGGCTGAGAGCTTTCTTATTTGTTTTGATTTTATCAGGCTGACTTTCTTGTGAGCTCCATTCTTATGGGCGGGCCGGTACTGTATGAGATGAGGCTGCACTAATGGTTAACGCTTCGGGTAAATCGGGCAACAAGACGGGGGGTTATGCTTTAACGGGAGGGAGAGACCCGTCCTGCTAACACACGGAGTGAAAGGCAATTGGTCGGTCAATGCCAGAAACAACACGTCGGAAAATCGGATCCGACAAATGTCCGATGACAACTCACACAATACAGAAAGGGGCAATCTAAGAAGCAGGATTAAAGGGCGGGAGATGCTTTTACCCGATACAATGCATCTCTTTCGTTCTACGTACGAATTTCTAATTTACTTTAGAGATGTTAATATCAATAGTATTCAGGGATGATTGATGATTGTGATACTGTAGTTTTTTTTTATAGTACAGCATCCAGTGATGATTGATGATGATTGTGATAGGTGTATGTGAAAGGTAATGACTGAAATAAGAGCTGCACATTTGTCAGGTGGCTAATGAAATAATATTAGTACATTTGATAATTCCTTTGTTTCTCTCCAAATCTGTTACGATATGCATGTGGACCTGTGTGGACATACATATGTATTTAATATGCATTATCTCTCGACCTCGTTATACATTATGTTGATGATTCCTCAGAGTTGACCTGCGCGCTGACATCCATTGTAGTTATGTGGAGCAGTTTCTGTCTGTGATTGTCTATGGTATGTATCTAAAATATCCCATATTCAAAAATGAATTCCGTGTTTCTTCCCAATATTTAGATATTTAGCGAGATAATTCATAGGTGAGGCACACCGGATGCGGATGCCCGTACTTTTGTTTAGGTCACTCAGTCAGCGTTGACTGAGTGAGTAGCATCATATCATACGAGCTCTGTGGTTTAACCGTTTCGTAAACGAACACGGGATATTCCTGTCTCTTATCGCTCTGATTGTTGCGACGCGCCGGCTTCCTTGTGGCACCGATCGTGCCATCAGAAGATGCAGTTGGCTCGGGGGAGATGAAGACGCTCCGGGAGCAGGCGAAGAGGAAGGGAACGGGGCATAGCTGGAGGGAGGCTGCTGGGTCTGCGGTGGCGTTGGCATATGCTGATGATCGACGTAGCCGTAGTCCTCCGGTGCCGGTTGCTCGTGGTAGTAGTCGCCGTAGTCGCCAGTGTCATCATCGTAGTAGTATGTGGGCGCATCAGTGTCGGCGGCGGCGGCGCGGGGAGGCCCATGGAGACGGTGCATATCGATCTGGCCGGCCCCTACGAGGCGTCTATGGGGGGGTCCGTCTACCTGATCATGTTTGTGGACAGCGCCTCGAGGTGGATGCGGCCTTACGGGATGAAGAAGAAATCGGAGACGACCGCGTACGTGAAGAAGTTCATCGCCGACATGAACCACATGGGGCTGCCGCGATGCTTCCGCGCGGACAACGGTGGGGAGTTCACCGGAATCGGGCGGTTGGATATTTAATATTTGATCTACAGCAGTACAGCAGTACAAGACACCTAATAAGAAACAGGAAATTTAGTCCAGGCTGGATTTCTTATTTGAGAGAGGGTGCGTTCCACACTAATTTCAAGATAACGACTCCCAAATTTTATATTTCTACAAATCTCAGCCTGGCTTTCTTATTACCCTGCTTCTTATTCCTGTAGGTATCCTGTCCTGCATTGATTGTTATGCTTGCCTTCGGGGCAGCTTCACAGAGCACCGCCCGAGTGTTGGGACGTGCGCTCAACGCACCGCAGCGGCTTCACCACACCCCTAACATACAAGGTTGACACCACTGCCTGCCGCACTGTGGGGATAGGGAGGCCGTCAACAGGTAGGTACTACTGCCGTATAATCCCAGTTCGAAACGAATACTACTACAGCTAGTAGTACGTTCGCGACATACGTCGTATATGTGATCAAGAATCTGATAATTCAGAATTTGAGACCGAGATGTTTGAGGGAAAATATGAATGAATGCGACCTCTTTGTACTGAAAAATAGTGTGCAGCACAGCCAGTCTTACATAATAATTATAGTCTGGCCAAAAGTAAGAGACTATTAACATCTGTCGCGTACTGTGACCAGTAACCACACGAAAATCTCCTGCGAAAAAAATCAACCTAAAGNTGGTCCCCGATATCAGACGTTTTACCTAGAACTGCTGTACAGTGAGTGGTGGCTTGGGCCCAGGCCAGCCACAGAAAGGGGTCACTTTCTTGCCGCTTATGCACTGACTAGGCTGAGAGCTTTATTATTTGTTTTGATTTTATCAGGCTGACTTTCTTGTGAGCTCCATTCTTATGGGCGGGCCGGTACTGTATGGGATGAGGCTGCACTAATGGTTAACGCTTCGGGTAAATCGGGCAACAAGACGGGGGGTTATGCTTTAACGGGAGGGAGAGACCCGTCCTGCTAACACACGGAGTGAAAGGCAATTGGTCGGTCAATGCCAGAAACAACACGTCGGAAAATCGGATCCGACAAATGTCCGATGACAACTCACACAATACAGAAAGGGGCAATCTAAGAAGCAGGATTAAAGGGCGGGAGATGCTTTTACCCGATACAATGCATCTCTTTCGTTCTACGTACGAATTTCTAATTTACTTTGTAGATGTTAATATCAATAGTATTCAGGGATGATTGATGCTTGTGATACTGCTGTAGTTTTTTTTATAGTACAGCATCCAGGGATGATTGATGATTGTGATAGGTGTATGTGAAAGGTAATGACTGAAATAAGAGCTGCACATTTGTCAGGTGGCTAATGAAATAATATTAGTACATTTGATAATTCCTTTGTTTCTCTCCAAATCTGTTATGATATGCATGTGGACCTGTGTGGACATACATATGTATTTAATATGTATTATCTCTCGACCGTTATATATTATGTTGATGATTCCTCAGAGTTGACCTGCGCGCTGACATCCATTGTAGTTATGTGGAGCAGTTTCTGTCTGTGATTGTCTATGGTATGTATCTAAAATATCCCATATTCAAAAATGAATTCCGTGTTTCTTCCCAATATTTAGATATTTAGCGAGATAATTCATAGGTGAGGCACACCGGATGCGGATGCCCGTACTTGTCTAGGTCACTCAGTCAGCGTTGACTGAGTGAGTAGCATCATATCATACGAGCTCTGTGGTTTAACCGTTTCGTAAACGAACACGGGATATTCCTGTCTCTTATCGCTCTGATTGTTGCGACGCGCCGGCTTCCTTGTGGCACCGATCGTGCCATCAGAAGATGCAGTTGGCTCGGGGGAGATGAAGACGCTCCGGGAGCAGGCGAAGAGGAAGGGAACGGGGCATAGCTGGAGGGAGGCTGCTGGGTCTGCGGTGGCGTTGGCATATGCTGATGATCGACGTAGCCGTAGTCCTCCGGTGCCGGTTGCTCGTGGTAGTAGTCGCCGTAGTCGCCATTGTCATCATCGTAGTAGTATGTGGGCGCATCAGTGTCGGCGGCGGCGGCGCGGGGAGGCCCATGGAGACGGTGCATATCGATCTGGCCGGCCCCTACGAGGCGTCTATGGGGGGGTCCGTCTACCTGATCATGTTTGTGGACAGCGCCTCGAGGTGGATGCGGCCTTACGGGATGAAGAAGAAATCGGAGACGACCGCGTACGTGAAGAAGTTCATCGCCGACATGAACCACATGGGGCTGCCGCGATGCTTCCGCGCGGACAACGGTGGGGAGTTCACCGGAATCGGGCGGTTGGATATTTAATATTTGATCTACAGCAGTACAGCAGTACAAGACACCTAATAAGAAACAGGAAATTTAGTCCAGGCTGGATTTCTTATTTGAGAGAGCGTGCGTTCCACACTAATTTCAAGATAACGACTCCCAAAATTTTATATTTCTTTAAATCTCAGCCTGGCTTTCTTATTACCCTGCTTCTTATTACTGTAGGTGTCCTGTCCTGTACTGATTGTTATTCTTGCCTTCGGGGCAGCTTCACAGAGCACTGCCCGAGTGTTGGGACGTGCGCTCAACGCACCGCAGCGGCTTCACCACACCCCTAACATACAAGGTTGACACCACTGCCTGCCGCACTGTGGGGATAGGGAGGCCGTCAACAGGTAGGCACTACTGCTGTATAATCCCAGTTCGAAACGAATACTACTCGTACAGCAGTAGTACGTTCGCGACATACGTCGTATATGTGATCAAGAATCTGATAATTCAGAACTTGAGACCGAGATGTTTGAGGGAAAATATGAATGAATGCGACCTCTTTGTACTGAAAAATAGTGTGCAGCACAGCCAGTCTTACATAATAATTATAGTCTGGCCAAAAGTAAGAGACTATTAACATCTGTCGCGTACTGTGACCAGTAACCACACGAAAATCTCCTGCGAAAAAAATCAACCTAAAGCGGTGCACCGTAAACCAAAAACAGTAAATGGATGCGTCAAGGAAATAAATGGTGTTGTTCCTTTGGGGTTCATATTTCGAAGTGCTAATAATGCTACCCATTGTCGGATGGCAAGGATATAACATTTAACAACAATAATAATATAAATATGTACTCGTATCATGGAATAATGGAGAGGGTTGGTCGGGTTTGACGACCGCTGCTGCTGCTGCTGCTGCACTCTTATGTTTGGTGTCTGGCTTACCTTGTACTCTAGGTGGGCGTTGGAGAGGGTCAGCGCAGAGGCCGTGACAAGCAGAGCCGACCCCACAGACGAAATGCGGGACGGCTTGGCACGAACGAGTGCGTGATGGGAGGGATTATACAGTAAGTAGTTGTTGTGTTGATGAGAGGGGGCTTCCTCTCGAGTGAGTATGTGCTGGCTTGGAATTTTAGATGGGGTGCGGAGTGGGCGGGTGTAGTGTAACCCGAAGCACGTTACGATTTTGTTCGAGGGGATGCTATCCGCGTCGTCAACAACATCATCATCTTGATTACTGTTTTGTACCAATACAAACTTCGAGGGGAACCCAAAGCTTGCGATTTTTGTGTTGGATGTTGACCTCCACACATATATCCTTCGGAAATACGTTTTTCGCGAACAATACGTTCTCGTGTACCAATTCCGTATTCAATAGTAGAAAGGACAACCCGTAATATTTTCTGATTTCTTATCTCACCGTCAAACAGCCGATTTTCCTAATAATTGAGAATTGCCTTTCCGACGAGAAGGAAAATCGAAACCAATGTTTTTTTAATTGTAAGAGATGTACTTCCCTTCCAGTCCTTTTTTTCACTGTAAACTATTGTCAGTTGTGACAACCGTCGATGACAAAAAAAAACAAAACGAAATTGGCATCGGCAGTCTCAAGATATCGAGAATCCCACAAAATCAGTATTTATGGGCGAGGGACCTCGCTCATAAATGCAATTTCCCTTAAATCCTCAATTCTTCGAGTCAGTCAAGGCCGATTTCATTTATTTTTCGTGGATCGATACCTGCCATCGAGGAACATATTTTCTAGGTCAATTTTTGATCGTGAGCAAAATACAACTCTTAAACAATAACAAAGTACTAAAATCGATTTTCATTCCCATCGGAAACGCAATTCTCAATTAGGAAAATCGGCTGTTCTAACCTAACCCTCTACGCTCTACGTATCTCTGTGTCGTGGTAACGAAAAAGAAAAAATAATAAAATGAGAAAGCCAGGAAAGCACGACAGCTAGTGCGAGATAATACACAATATCAAAGTGCTGGATGCCGACGGAGATGAAGATCGAACAGACACATATGATATAATTTTAGGGTTTTACGTAGCCAAAATCAGGTATACCTGGTCACTTTGGTGCCAAAAACAGGTACAACACTAAAACCAAGTACAAATCACACGCCAGGACACCTACCTGTCACTGTCCAGCCTCACATCGTACTTGATGTTGGCATGAAATGGTCAGGTACACGTGGATTTGTCTACTTTGTCTAGCTTTCAACTGATATTTGCGCATTTTGAGCCAATCAGAGGCCTTACGTTCACTGTCGCCTGTACGCCCGACACGAAGACATCACCACACTCCGACATACGACCTGCCACAACGATACATAACATATATACGATATTCATACGCGCGTATACAGTACAATGTGGACACAGACTGCAGTTTGTTTGCCGCGTCGAGATCGACTCAGTTCATACCAGAGCGTAAAATAGGCGGTGGAATGTTGCGCTGGCGCACGTTTTTGTCCTGAATCTGTTTTTTTTTTATCACGTACCGGGGGCATGGTGCGGCTTGCCGCACCACGTTTTTTTGTTGTGCCGCACCTCTTTTCGCTGTAGGCGAAAAAAATTGTGCGGGCCCGAAAGCAAATTAGGAGTAAGTTTTGGGGGCTCTTTGAGTGTTGATTTCGTTTTAGATGCTCTATTGGGGCTGGTTTCCTCTGCTTGAGGACATAGCAGGCCTCAAACAGCTAAAACGAGCGGGTTAGAGGCACATTTTGAGTATATTGATGCATATATTTTTTAACAAACGGCCTCCGGTGGCCCTCCGGGGGCCCCTGCGGGGGGCCGCACCTCGCCTACGGCTCGTGGTGCGGGGCCGCTCCACGAGCCGGACGCCTATTTTACGCCCTGGTTCTTACTTAAGTATGCATATACAGCAAAGGAAGTTCGCGCCGCCGTGTATACAAGCGGTTTCTCGAGGATGGTCGAGGCTTTAAAGCTGGCAACGGGGGAGGGTGCCACAAGTACTCTTGCCGTGGCGCAAAAGGTGTATGACTGGTGTATATATTCTTCACATCGTGCTATTAATAGGCCTCTTCCCAAAACTGTACTACTATGAGGCTACCTCGTACGAGGCCTCTTCCCGCTTCCCGCTATTATATACTGCTGCTTGCTGATACGGTACGGAAAGCGAGCAGTTCAATCTCAAATTAACTCGATGATTCCTTCGTATGCTATTAATAATGTGGCTACTATATTGGTACAACAGTACAGAAGTACTCGTCGTAAGAGTAAGTGCGATCACGAAAGCAATGAAGGCCTTCACGAACGAATTAATATATGAAGGGCCATAAAAAACTGTTAATATTAATATTTTGGAGGCCGCACATTTACTCCTGGTATTCAGGCTCAAAAACAAAACTACCCCCGCTACCCCTGGTAAAGTTGATGGCTTTTCGAAGAAAAAACACCGCTCGTGGCGTATGTTATTTACTTCGTTTTAATATATACCTGGTACCTGATTTTGGCAAAACGAAATACGCGAAAGCACGAAGTATCTCAACCGAAATCCGACATCACCGATTGCTGCTGTTTCTTCTGTTGCTTTTTCGTATCCTTTCGGTCAGTCTGACCTTCATTTCTTACACCAAATTACTTAGTTTTCGTAAACAGCCGAGCCTCCATTTTTCACTGAAATGATGTTTCTGTATATTGGTTATAAGGGGCCCCTTCGGGCAAAAACATATCAGAGCGCTGAAGAAACAAATTTGTTTGTATTTTGTTCGGTTGCAATTTTATTCCTGGTATATTTTCCACCTTCCATGACTCCCTACCTGAAAATACATTTCTCCAGTTCTAATGCTCAGACTCACTCCCTGTGAGCAGGTCTAGAGACCGCAAGTCACGGACAACATTTATTTGTGTTTCAGGAGCCGGATCGATGTGACGTCGTTTGCATAACGAAAAGTGCCTCTCGCTAACTAAAAACTCGCCATACCCCTGGTACCCAAATGGCAGTTTCTCCGGTACCCAAATGACAGTTTCTGCGGCTGCCGATACAGTCTGCTTTAACTCAGATTTGCGACGAGGACGACGAGAGGGTCATACCAATTGAGGATCGATTCATATTTGAGGATGGAAAACAAGTGGATGTGTCCAACAAAAACGAGAACTATATTAAGTCAAGTCTCGAACTTATTCGAAGAGCCTTGTGCCCCCCCGATGACGGGTTGACCTCTCTATGCACATATCGATAGAATATACGGAAGACTGCATAGATGCTCCGAGTACCTTGGAGTAAAGCAAGGAGTATTGAATATAAAATATACTTCAAGTTACTTCGTGTACTCGGAGTATTTCGGGGTTCGATACTCCGGGATACTGCTCGTACTCGGAGTATTTCGGGTGTGAACACTCTCGATACTGCTTGTACTCGGAGTATTTTGGGGTCCGATACTGCGGGTACTCCTAGTACTCCGAGTATTTGGGGCTTCAGTACTGCTCATAATCCAAGTACTCCAGAGTATTCAGGCCGCCAGTACTCTAATACTCTTACGTACTCGGAATACGAAATGTACTCGATACTCGGAGTATACTCGGAGTGTTGAGTACGTTAAGAGCATCTTTGCATCATTTTTAAGACTCGGCCGCAATTCCTCCCAGGTTCTGGGAGCGTGTGACTGGCGTTTATAGCATTTCAAAATTCACAGATGCTCCCATTATCTGCAAGTATAATTAGAGCATTTTAGAGATAAAATATTTCAGGTACTTTGTGTACTCGCAGTATTTCGGTGTTAAATATGCTCTCGATACTCGGAGTACTTGGAATAATTTGGATGTGTTTACTCCGAGTACTGCTTGTACTCGAGTATAAGTACTGCTCATACTCCCAGCACTCGGAGTATTTGGGCCTTCAGTACTGCTCATACTCCAAGTACTCCGAGTATTTAGGCCATCAGTACTCTAACACTCTCAGTACTCGGAGTACGAAAATTTCTCGATGCTCCGAGTATACTCGGAGTATCGAGTATACTCGGAGCATCTGTGGAAGACTGTCATGTCCACTCGTATTATTCCGATGTCGATAGACCCTATACCACGATCTACGGTAAGCTTATCGGTATATAGGACAAACAACAATCGTAAAGTACATGCTACTCGTATACTGCATATATCGTATCATAGGGTACCAGAATATGGGGTACTGCGTGTACTGACACATGATCGTATCATGGGGGTCATGTAGTCATCATTTAGAATCTAAGTTGTGAACAAATTATTATTAATAGGATGATCGCACCATGCGATCGCACCAGTCAGGATTGGGAACACTACCGAGCTCACTCTCCCAGCACACCAACGCGCTCTAGTCTCTAGATCACGGCCACATAAGCGCCACGCCTTTCAAAGTACCGTATAACACGGAAGAAAGCCCACCCCCCTTAGATAACACACCCCCCCACATCCCCCCACATAAGCACACCGGGTGATACATATTTTACTCGTTTTTTTACCGTCACTTTATCAGCGGGGGTACGTTAGATAACACACCCCCAACGTATGTACGCCTGAAGACAGTGTCAAACTTCACAATTATCACACCACCTGGTGGATGGATCTGTATACAGAGTTACCGTACTGCATAGCAATCATTGATATACCGCTACCACACCCCCTCATTATACCACACCCCCTTAATCTGGCCGGGGTCTGTTAACTCTCCTTATCAACCAACAACGCCCTTAGCACACCCCCTCGTTGTCACACCCCCTCGTTACCACACCCCCTAGTTGCACGGCTCTCGTGCATGGTGTTTATCACCGGGGATGCGTTAGATAGCACACCCCTCCACAGCAGCACACCGGGTGATAACATTTTTTAAAGCCGAAATATTATCACCGGGGTGTGCTGTCTTCCGTGTTATACGGTATTTCTTTCTCTTTTGTTATATTGTAGTGAACCTCACGGTCACTTCGTATAGTAATATGTATGTGCCATTAGCCCATGACTCTCCAAAAACAAGAAGGAGGATCATCACCCATTATAGCCACTAGCCACCTGCGTGTTCCTCCACGAGAGATCCTTAACAATATAATATTGTTCCGTTGGTTACTGTATTTGAGAGATCCACACCATTGTAATATTATCCCACCAGGCTGTTTGAGAGATCCACAACATTATACTATTATTCCATCACATATTATATGAGCATGGGCGGGATGTATTACCGCCACGGAAGTCAAGGATAGCACCGAACCGACAGAAACAAAAACTCTGAAACCAAGAAACTTTTTTTTTGTGTATTATTTTACATATATACAGCAGTGGGGGCCCGCATTAAAAAAACAGAGGCTGAGATTGTGAGAAACACACAAGAAATTGTGTGTAAGAAATACAGCTCAAAGCGGGCAACGAAATAAGAAAAATGCTACCTGGTATATAAGAAACAGCAGTGATTGTTGTTCCATCCAATTTCAGAAATGAGATCACTCCGGATCCTGGCACAGAATAAGAAACGTCAAACGTTGAAACCTTCCAGCCGTGCTAGGAGTACCGCACAGAAAAGTAAACCAAGGAACAAAGCCTTATCACAGCCAAGTCACAGCCGACATTATTATTGTTTCTTCCTTTTTATAGTTTTCCCCGACATTTTGTTTTGGAGTTTTATCACAAGCCTTGCAGCTTGGTTGGGGGCGAGTCTGACTCCGAATGTCCGCAACGCGGAGCTTGCAGCTTAGTTGGGGGCGAGATGATCCGCGTAGTGTTAGTCTACACGTGGTATAGACGTAGAGTGTATCGCAGGCTTGATTAAGTTACAGGTTTGTTGATTGGGGAGGTCAAAAGAGTACCCTCATCATATCCGAGGTACAGTATTAAAGTAGTGTGGTAGGTAGTACCGCACTATCGTCGGTTGCAGCTGACCCGTGCAATGTCAACGTGATGTGTGGTTCTCGCGGCATATATAAATTTGAAATAAGAAAAACTGGAAAAATACCATTTAAGTCGAGAACATTTAAGAATCATCACATAAGAAATGCCGTAAACGTGGCTGGTGAGGGCACACGATATAAGACTTTGAGCCTGGAAGCCAAATTGACGTTTCTTAACAGCGGGCCCCCACCGTATACGTATTAAATAGTATACGATATGTACATCTGAACTTCGGCCAGAATGTGCTTTTTCGAGCATGTACTAGTATTTGGCGGTCCAAGCGTTCCAGTGCAGTAGCCGTAAATCGTCCCAGTTCATTTAGAGGAAGTTAAGACACCTCCATCTTTTTAGGTAGGTAAACCTACCCGGGCCTCTAGTTCGACCGCCCGTAGCGTTCTTCGTGGCCACCGCAGAGTGTACACACCAAGCAGGAGCTCCTCCGAAACGATCAAAATTCCTGCTGCTGGGCACTTTCGCTTCGTGGTGGACACAGCAATGCTTGCCCTCAGATCCAAAATCCCCAACACCTTCTATTAAACCAATCGGAACTGAACAATTCACCCCCCTCTAATTCCAAGTAGTCTGTCTCCAAATACGTGGGGCCAGTTCTTAACCCTTTTAGAACTGCAGTCCCGTTTTGGGGACAAACTACTCTAATTCTAAGTGATTTGTCCCCAAAACGGGACTCCAGTCCTAGAAGGGTTAAGGGGTTAAGGGGCCCCTACGAGCAAAACATATTAGACCAACTAAAAAACAAACATCCGTTTTTCTTTCAGTTGTCGTTCTATAATTTCTACCTTTGCATGATTCCATACGGAAGACGACATTTATCTCGTTCCAATGTTCAGACTGCCGACCGATGAGTAGGTTTGAAGAGCCTGGGTCATGGTCGACATTTGTGTCTCAGGAGGCGTATCGATCAGACGTTTTTCCTCACGAGAAGTGCCTCTTACTCAAAAACGACTCTCCGTACCCCTGGTACCCAAATACGAATTTGAAAAACGGCAGTTTCTCTGGCTGCTGATACTGTTTTAACTCAGATTTTCGACGAGGACGCCGAGCACTGGTAGCTGAACCTCCCTGCGCCTCTGGTTCCACCATTCGTAGCGTATTACGTGGCCACAGCAGAGTGTAGATACCAAACAGGAACTCCGAAACGACCAAAAGTCTTGCTGCAGAGCACTTTCGTTTCGTGATGCAAACACAGCAATGCCGACGCCCCCTTGCAGATCCAAGAGCCCCAACACCTCCTAGATATTATAACAAACAAGCTATACGTTTGTCGGTCGGACGTCTGAGCATTATAACTGTAGCTATGACGTCTTCCGTAAGGAGTACTGATATGGTGGTATTATACCAGAAATAGTATTGCTGCTGTCAAAAAGACGATTTTATTTTTTCTGCAACACTCAAGTACTCTTTTTGTTCATGACCGAAGGGGCCCCTTAATGGAGACTATAGCGAACAATCTGTACGTTGGCCGGGAGCTACGTACGCCGAGCTCGGTAAATAGTATCGATATGGTGTTATTGTATCATACATATTTTTGTTGCATGTAAAAAAGACGATTCAAATATTGTTTCCAAGACTGAAGACTCGGGTAAAAAAAGACAAATTGACGGAAGAGGCCCCTTAACTGTGTATATAGACAGCTAGCTGTCTATGCACGGGTAGAGCAGCCAGACGAGTAACGCGCAATTTTCCACCAAGTCCTCCTCCAAAATCAAGGAGAATGTTTGTAGAGGGTAAAGCAGCGGTACGCGTAGCTACGTCGGGCACGCGGGGCATTCCTGCCGCTGCAAGCGTTTATTTTATCGGTGAGTCGACTCCAGAGACGGTGAGGCGGGAGGCTGGAAATATAAATAGGGGCAGGAAATAGCGAGATTTACCAACTTCCTGCATTTGGAACCGCTTCATAAAGCACCGCCTGCGGCCAATGTGCGCTATTCACAGCAAAAATCTCACCGAACTCTGACATATATATCGTGGTCGTCACTGTCAGCCGCCCCGGGGAGGTATACAAGCAGTTGACGGAGTTCGGCACAGTAGTCCTGTACAGTACGCGACAGCACTTAAGAAAATCCTATTTGGCTCAGTATCGCGTTTTACTTCTTTCTTCTCTCCAATTTCAGCAGAGATGCCTACATCCAAAATTTCTTACCTGGCGAAGAGGTGCAAAACGCCAGATTTTAAAACACACAATATATAGTTTTTCAACGACAGGCGTTCAATGCGACCTTTCTTTCTTCAGCGGTTGTCAAGATTGTATGTTTTGTCCACGTGACATTCATCATTGATACCTCTCAATATATTCATTGGGAACGGTGTTCTTCAGGACTGCGCAGTTCATCGTGGCCACCTTCAACGCATCTGCTGTAACACTGCAGTACTCGTACTGTAGGCAGAAAAGCCCCTCAATCTGCCTCAATCGACATGGTCTACGATCCGCACGTTGGGCGTCAATTATTTCCCCCTGCTGACTGCGGGCTTTTATTGGCCTGCTGTGCTTCTGAATCTCCCAGCTGACTGTTCTGCCCGCCCCCTCCGACTGCACACCCGGTCTTCTCTTTGGTGTTATGCCCTAGTAAAACTCACGCACCCACCACCGTGCTTGTTTCCGTGCTCGATGCACCTAACGGTAGCTCCGCACGCTATGGTCTTGTTCGATATGCACACGGTAGTCGTACGCTTCTTTCGTGCGCCTACTCCTGACTCTTTCGGGAGTGATCGGGCCTCTAAACAACCCCATGCTTAGTCTTACTATCACTGCACGTTTCACTATTATTAAGGAATGTCTTACGCAACTCCATTTGTTTAGCAAAGAAAACACGAAAAATAAAAAATGTTGCCAATAATCATGGTTTTGAGGAGGAGGCAGCTTGGTTGGGGGTCTGATGTGGCCTTGCAGGTTGGGGGAAGTTCAGGTAATTTCTTATTTTTCAGGTGTGCAGTGCATCCCAGCAGATTCTTACCTGTCGACCCTCTTGCACTTCTCAATGTCTAACTATTATTTCCTCCTCGAGTTCAATACAAATGCATACCTGTATAATCCTAAATTTGTGTAAATCTCAGTCTGGGATTATTAACTGCCAGATAATTAAGCGCTATCGCGTACTATATGGCATGGAGGAACCAAGCCAAACTCTTCGAAACTCTACGGGCGTACCAACAGCAAACCAAACGTATCTGCGAAGAACAATCGAGGGTGGGTTGGGTTTTACTGCTGCACATATATTTGATCCAGTACCAAGTACCTATCTATATATTATATTCGTATGGCTTTGGTGTCTCACTCACCGTGTACTCCAGGTGGGCGTTGGAGAGGGTCAACGCAGAAGCTGCGATCAGCAGAGCCGACCCCACCGAGGAAGTGCGAACCATGCTTAACCTAGTTTTGTTTCCTTGTAGCTGGTAGTCGTGTAGCAGGACAGGATGGCTTGGTGCGAACGCGGGTGAGTGTTGAGTGGGGGTTATTGTGTTGGTCAGGGGGCTGCGGAGTGAGGTCACATATTCCTGTAGGGGGAGGATCGGGTCGATAGCGGGGCGACGGGGAAGAGGGGGTGGCCGACCGAATCTTCAGGGGTCGTCATCTGAGAAAGACCGGAAATTTCCAGCAAACTTCCATACGTATATACAGCAGTAATTGTTTCTGTTTACGTAGAATCACAAAAAAAAACGAACAGCTCAGAATTACGATACGTAAACTGACGCATGCTACGATAGAGCGATAGAGGTGCACCATGTTTTTTCTGAGCTCCTCACTTGAGGAGCTCCATACATACGTCACCGAAAGATACGTTTTGGTGGAAAGTAAATTTTGCTACCCGATGAGCAACCCCATGACCTGACAGAGTCTACTGTTCAAAAGATTGCAACACAAGATCGAAAGAGTCCGACCATCTTGGGTTAAGGAGACCGATCGTACAGAAACCATTTCAGACGCATGTTACGATGATAGAGGTGCACCATGTTTTTTTCTGAGCTCCTCACTTAAGGAGCGTCATCCCTCACCGAAAAAATGATTTTGGAGGAAAATAAAAAAGTGCTGCCGGATGAGAAATTTCATGACCGAAGTATACTCTGAAACATTTTTCGTCACACAAATGAAAGTCCGACGAATTTGGGTTAAGGAGCCCGATCGTTCAGAAAACGATTCAGCCAAAAAGTGCTACCTCTACCGTAGCACGCGTCTTACAGCTAAAACGTGCCCCCTTTATCGTAGCACGCGTCAAATACACCAACGACATTTTACCCCACTGATCGATATGACGAAAGAGGAGGCACCTTTTCGGTAAAACAAGCAAATGAAGCTCCCCTCTATCCAACACCGGCCTCGTTTGAGCCTTTGTGGCCGGCACACCGTCCTCCTATACAATTCACTCTGAATATAAACAAGATTCCTTTTGGCAGAAAAACATCCATCTTCCCCATTCTGCTCTGTCATTCCACGCCGAGGGTGCCTGCCGCCGCTGCTGACCCACGTGTCACCGCTTCATACGTATCTTGTTAAGAAATACCAGGTAGGCAGCAGCGGGCGTCCGAAAAATGTTTTTCGACACCTAACTATCTAAAATGGTCAGAATGGAAAAACAACCAGAGCCCTGTAATCGCTAGACGATTTTGCACAAAGCAATTTTTGTTTCTGAAATTATCCAAAAAACAATAACTTGGTTTTAACCCCCCCCCCCCCCGCGAGGAGCTTGGGGGGTACAAGACAGAAGAAGTAAACCAAAATATAGAAAGAAGAGCAAGGCTAGCGTTAAGAGATAAAGTGGAAGCGGATGATCACTTAGATATATACGGCGGGTTGTAATAAGGATGGGAATGAAAACGTATTTGCACGGCCCAACAGACTTCGCGAAAACGTTGAAACTGCGATTTCGTGTAGGGGACCTGGACATGCCAGAAATGAAAAAGAGGCATACCAGTAGCCGGGAGGAGGAAGAAGAAGATGCACAGACGTGCCCATATGTATGTGGCAAAGCAATAGAGAGTATAATTCACACAGTGGGAGAATGTGAATTGTACAAGGACGGACAGGATGTGTTAGAAGAGGAAATGAGGAAAATTGACGAATGTATCATGGAGAAGTTTGGTACACTAGATAATTGCGAGGAAACGATCGCTATCTTATAGGAGATAGATCGGGGTCAAAGGAGACGAAACAGGAAGGAGATATGATTAGCAAACATACTATTTGTAATATATGGAAACAACGTAATGAGCGCCCAAATGCTAGAGGTGTCTCTATTAGGAGTAGGAAAGGTGCTCCGTCTCGAAAGGGATGCGTGGTCAATGGCCAAATGGCTAAGGCAAGCAACAAAAAATGAGTACGCCCCCCGCGAGGCTCAGGGGGGGGTCTTTAAAGCCATGTGATTGATGTTTGGAAAATTTCAGAAAAAAAACCCTGTTCTGTTCTAAATCGTCCAGCGATCACAGCAGTACTTTGACTGTTTTTCCATTCTGGGCATTTGAGATAGTTAGGTGTCGAAAAAGTACTTTTCGGGACGCCCTCATCAGCAAAGCCTACTTGTCGTGATAAACGTCCAGTAGCGACTGACTGCAGTACAGCAGTCTACCAGTCAATGCTCAGTACGTAGCATGGAGTACTCCTGCTGAAGAAGCGGAAGATGCATCGCAGTAAGCGTTATACGTTCGGTCTATCTACTACTTGGTACTTGGGAGTGGTTCGAGTACGTGCGAACAATGCGGTGTAATTAGGTACGAATAATGCGGTACGATTAGCACTACAAATGACACATAAAACAAACAACAAACATTCTACGAATACGAAGCTCGCAAAGTCGAGTATCAACTATTCAATCGATCGAACTCACAGCTGACGTATTTTATATAGTTACTACGTGGTATTATATTACTATTATTATCTTTGCCATCCGACAATGTGCAGCATTATCTTCAGCGTTGATCACTCATAACATTCCCGAAGGCAGAAAATCACGGAAACCAAGGAAACCTAGCGCAAAGTCTATTAATAACATCATTCTACTATATACCTGGTATGTATTATTATTCCATTTGCCATTTGCCATCTGACATTTGTTTTTTTGCATCGCTTTCACTACAGTATATCCGCCCTTTTTTTTATCTCTCCTCCATATTTATTAACAGTCGTAACTCAGATCCGGGGTCACAATGTACGCTCCTCTCACCCCTCCCGTTCGTGCCTTGCATTTTTATCGCGAGAAGACTTCAGCCTTCAGCCCTTCTTCCCTGGTCGACTCACATCGAATTGTGCCTACGTACCCACGCTACTATTAATAGGCGCTCTCAGCCGTTAGTTGATTCCGTTTTTTTGTTTTTGCAAATACGCTCAAAGGTCCGACCGACGTAAGGTTCGAACCCGGTAATCCAACTTTTAGAAGCATTCGAGGGTACCACTATAAGTAGACCATCGGGGCGACCATCTGACATTTTGTTTTGTTTTGCCTCGCTATTAATACGTAGTCGTAACTTAGATCCGGGGTCACAAAGTAGGTTCCTCTCCCTCCTCCCCCACTACGGTTCTTGCCTTGTTTTTTATCGCGAGAAGACTTGAGCCTTTTCTTCCCTCGTCGACTCGCATCGAATTGTGCTTACCCACGCTATTAACACCATTGTTAATGGGCGCTCTCAGCAGTTGCTTCCGTTTTTTACTTACTTTTGCAAATAAACTCAAACGTCCGACCCACGTGAGATTCGAACTCCGGCCATCAACGTTTAGAAGCGTTCGGGGTTACAACTAGACCATCGGCCATCGGGGCGACCGACTTACAATGTGCAGCTCTTATTTCAATCACACCATTCACATATATCCACCTGTGGTATGAATTCACAATCAACCATCAATAATGCCTGAATACTGACGAACGTATACCAATAACAATGCCGGCGCCCCCTATCCTGTACTTGGTACCAGGTATCACCTACTACGTACATACAGGCAAGTTTCGAGAAGAGGGTGTTTGGTTGATCATCGAGACGTTGAGTTAGCTGAGCTTCCACGAGCAAGCATCCGGGAATGCTGCTATAGGTAGATCACTAAAGCGGCCCGTAAGATGCGATCTACATAGTAGTCGTAAATCTGAGTTGATCGAGGACGGCCGTCGTGCACTCTAATTCAGTCACCTTTGCGCTGATATCCATCCCTGCAATTCACAACGTTCGTTCCGTGGTTGAGTCCCTTCACCTATTATTATTATTATTATTATTATTATTATTATTATTATTATTATTATTATTATTATTATTATTATTATTATTATTATTATTATTATTATTATTATTATCTTTGCCATCCGACAATGTGCAGCATGATCTCCAGCGTTTGCATCACTCATAAAATTCCCAAAAGCAGAAAACAAACGGAAACCAAGGAAACCTATCTATGCGTACAGTCTAACACCCTTCTACTACTGTATGTCTGCTTCCCGCCAAGATTTATCCACCTATTAAATATCATACGTTGTTGACACTACTATTGAAGTAATTATCTAGGTTTTTTAGCAAAATCGGTAGGATACCTGTCACTTTGGTGCCAAAGAACAGGTACAACACCTAAAACCAAGTACAAATCACACGCTAGGACCCCTGCCAGTGGCCAGCCTCACATCGTACCTGATTTTGGCATGAAATGGTCAGGTACACCTGGATTTGTCTACTTTGTCTAGCTTTCAGCTGATTTTGGTGCATTTTGAGCCAATCAGAGGCCATACGTGCACTATTTGTCTCCTATACGCCCGACACGAAGACATCACCACACTGCGAGTACGTACATACGACCTGCCTCAACGACATAGAGAACATGTAATACGCGCGTATACAGCACGACGGACACAGGCTGCAGTTTGTTTGCCGCGTCGAGGTCGACTCAGTTTTTAGTATAGTATGTACAGCAAAGGAACTTCGTGCCGCCGTCTGCAAGCGGTTCCTCGAGGACGGTCGAGGCTTTAAAGCTGGTACAGGGGAGGGCGCCATGAGTATTCTTGCCGTGGCGCAATAGGTGTATGACTGGTGTATTCTCCACATCGTGCTATTATAGGCCTCTCCCAAAATTCGTATTGGAGTCGAGTTAACCAATTAACAGAATTTTTGTGTGGGACATTCCGTTCCAGCGTTCCAATAGTTTTAAGAGAAGCTATGAGGCTACTCGCTGTACGAGGTCTCTCCCGCTTCCCGCTATTATAGTCCTGCTGTTGCTGCACGGTACGGAAGCGAGCAGTTCAATCTCAAATAACTTGATGTTTCTTCGTATGCTACCAATAATGCGACTACATAAATAGAAGTACTTACGATATTTCTCTTTTCATCAATGTTTGGCTTCTCAATAATGCGTGGTTTATTATGTTCGTTTACTTACTTATTTTTGTAAAGGCGTGCGAATCACGAAAGCATGCAAGCATTCACGAACAATATATACATGAAGCCATACGAAAAATTTATAGTAAGATTTAGGCCGCACATTTACTCCTGTATTCAGGCTAAAAACAAAAATACCCCCGTCTACCCTGGTAAGTTTAGGCTTTTCATGGCAAATAACTCGTGGGTGCGTTTTTTTCAGTTTTGAGTATGTACCTATTTGGCTCAAATGGATCACATGTACCTGTTTGGCATTAGCTTTTTTATTATAGACTTATGGCAGATTCCATTTTCTGCGTTTCTGTTATGCCTTTCTTCGTTGTGCACCGTACTCTTTTAGACGCTTGAGATTATTTAATGCGCCTATGGCAGATTAATGCGTAACATCCCTCGTGCATAACTGTATACGTGTTATATTTTTACCCTAGTAAGCGTGATACCCATTGAGGCCGCAGACCTGATAAGGGCAATACCCTCGATCGTGAATGATATTCATGTGGCCAAGGGAGGCAGATGCTGATACTCTAGTACGCTTGACACGCGCACCGCTCGCTCTTCTGTGGCATGGTGTCCTATCCGTTAGCTGGCCTGAGCATGTAGGCGACCATGGGCCGCCGGCCGTTAATTCGGTGGGGGAGGCCCCGGTTGTCACTCGGATCGAAGTAAAAGGAAAACAAAAAGACAAAACAAAAGCGAAGAACAAAAATATAGCTACTTGTACGTACATTACGTACACCAGGTATCCAAGAGTGCAATAAAACAATGATCCTCCATAGCAGTCGCTCTCAGCCTGGCCGCTAGCCGCAGCCTGGTCGAGGGCGGACCAGGAGGGACGGTGTTCTGTCAGCGGTCGTCCCGCTAGCCTGCTGTCAGGCCTTCTGTCCGCTGTCAGGCCTTCTATCCGTTCCAGAGCGGAGCCTTGATGCTGAGAGACACCCAGTTGCCGGCCAACCAGGCTTTGGCTACGAGTCTTGATTTGAAGGCAGCGCCTTTGGTGTGATCTCAATTGTATTCCTTTTCTCTTTGTTTTTCCGTTTTTCTTGGTTTTTGTGTGCACACGTGGGCTTTGTGTTAAATTTGTTTCCCTTGGTTCTTGTGTTTATCCGGTGGGTTTGCTTTGCTTCTGTTTTTCTACAACCTCGTACTACCCGCACTACACAGCGCATTACAGTCTCTATCTGTACGTAGGGCCACAGAGCCGACACTCACTTATAAACGAGACATGGCAGGGCGGGACATAGGTCACGGCTGCCTGTGGCGCACGACGCGATTTGCTACCCGTTCTTATGTCGGCCGACGCCGTGGCTCCCGGATTTTCTCAGACAATTTGTCAGCATACTGCCTCACGGAGGTTGATCGTCGTTCTTCGTAGAGGCGAGGGGACGGCCAGCCCCGAATACGTAGTCTGTGCTGTGAGAGAGGGAGCGGAGTGAACGAATACTGAGTCCGCCCCCGAGAAGGGTTTGCGGTAGGTCCGTTCAGCAGAGTCCGAGCTGCGAAGATTCGGTATGCACGACTAGGTAGTCTGCTCCCACCTCTTTCATGAGCACACGGGAGTCTGCTTTCAGACCGGTCCGCACCACACGTTTGGCCCATGTTCAGACCGCCGACCTCCCTTTGATGCTCACGAGGGGGGGAAGGTATTAACCAAAAAAGAGAAGAGAGTCGATCTAAATACCTTCTTTGACGATCGCGTGCGTGTGGCGAGCTGCAAACACACTTTAGTACTATAAGCGTAGCGGCTGAGTCGACACAGGCGTACTTAGCTGACTATTTCGATGACAACCCCTCCCTCAGTCGTTCCGCACACGTTGGGGGTCAGTGGCGCACCGACCGGACCCGCCGGCTCCGCCCACCCAACGAGAGAGGGCCCTAGACACACCCCTGGGTCCCGTATCCCCCGCGGTGCCTCCAGGGACCGCAGCTGCACTAACAGGGTGAACCCATCCTGCGCAGGGACCGCCCCTATATATAAAGTGGCCGAGAGCTCAGAATACTGCAGGGGGACATCCCGCCCTTTATCCGCATCTTACCACTGCAAGCTGCTCCATCCGTTCATGCTCCGCCTCAACTGCATCGCAGCCGCTTAACTGTTATCTCGCAGGCCAGCTTACAAAACAGTTATCTTCGGTAGCCGAGAGAGAGAGTGGTACCGAGGGAGAGCTATAGTAATATGCGGCCCCGCGATCTGCAGAGTGGTCCGAGAGTGGCACAGGTGCCCCCCCAGCGAACGGTGCCTGACGAGGTGGCAGGTCAGGAGTTCGTTTGCTAGGTGACTGACTCACGGAGCTACACGGCGTCCCACCACCAGCCTGCTCGCGGGCGAGGAGGGAATCACGTTGGGGGCGCGAGGGGGTGCATAGACACACAGGGAACGCTTCAGGCGAAAAGGGGCAAAGTCTATAGTAAAAGACGGAGCCACGGCGGCTATCCTACACGGGGCTCAAAAGACGAGTTGTCGATTCACATCAGCGCGGTCATCTTTCACGACAAGTTTGCGAAGGTGCTCAGCACGACCGACGGAGGTGTCTGGGCACTCACGTCAGATCTCTCCGACGCCGCAGGCTTGTTTCGCTACCGCCCTCCCCTTGACAGGATGACGCCGCCGCGCAAGACGTTGCTGCAGGATACTATAGGTGCCAACTTGGGAACGTACGACGAGATGTTGTCCTTTAAAACGGTGGAGGCACCGGGAACAGATGGCACCTACCCCCTGGTCCCGGCGACCGACGTGTCTACCGCGTGGTTGCGCAAGTTGGTGAGGGAAGGGCTGCAGCAGGCCGGGGGACGGGAGGCAGTGAAACGGGCGTTGAACGGCATCATGGTGAGGGACTTGGAAGCGTGGAAGGCCGTCGCGCTCTGTCTCGTGGTGGTCTACAGAGCGCTCATCGCCGACCCGGTCCACCCACATATCTTGGAGGCGGCATTCGTCTGGAGATACATCACGGAGCGACAGATGCGTGATCTCTCGGAACATCTTGTTCAAATGATACTGCCGAGGGCGTTCGGCCAGAACGGCCTACAGGGGGCGGTGCACGAGCGTCTGTCGCGAATAGCGGATGGGGTCCGGCCATTGCGGGTAGACTTCGCGCGCCCCATGGGCGCGCAGATGAAGGCTCGGGGAGTGACGACGGATCCGGTTTTCGGATGCATGGTCACGCTTCTTTCTGTGCGTAGCCACGTGTAACAATAGGCTGCCCGTGGCAGACCCAAGGGAACCTTTGAGCCGACGCATCGCTTTGCATCCGTGGGGGTAGAGTCGATGGCGAAGACGCGGCACCTGTTCCTCCAGTCGCGGTCTAATATCGCCGCGCTTCTCGTGGGGGCAGCGGCCGCGGCATTGTGCAGGGAATCGTTTGCCGCGATGGGCCGAGATGAGGTCATATTAGACCAGGTGAACTCGGTGCAGCCCGCTTCTCCTCGAGACCAGGGGTACGACGTGTCACGACGACAGGGCGCGGATTCTCACCGCAATTGGACGAGTAGCACGCGCGACGAGGCCAACCAGCATTACCCAGCCGTCGCCGCGATCACGAACCAGGTGGTCTCCACGCCGGGTTAACCCTTGGCAAAGGAGGGCTCCTCCGCAGGGTCTCACCGCCCACAATGGGCACCCCAAGACAGCAGATGAAGGGTCCGATCAGCGCCGCCTCTGACGGTGCCGGAGTTGCCGGCAGTGGACACCTCGCCCCAGGAGAGGGCCGCAGTTTTGTATCGAGGCATAAGCTTTGCTTCTCACTCTCATTCTAGGGTGCCTGCTCCCGTCTGGGGTGCTCGTTTAACCACGACCCTTCCCTCTTGTCGGCAGGGTATTTCACAGCCCATGCCAGCAGGAAGAGGCGGACACTGGACCATAGCGAGGGCGGACGCGAGGTGTCACGCTCGAAGTGCAGGTTGTACGCGTTGTCCAATGAGCAAGCCAAAGTCGTGGCGGCGTTCTGCGACGAGGACGGGGAATCGATGCGCACTACCCCTGACGACGCGCCCCGGGGGTGAGAAGGCTATGTGGGGATCTAGCCCCCTGGCCCCTGTTAGGAGAGCAGGCGACGATAGGTTGACAGCGACGCGGAACGGGCATCAGGTGTGGGTCTACGGCAGGCTCTGGAACCCCAGGAGAGTAGCGGGTCTCATTCCAGTAGGTATCCTCATCAACACGGGCGCCGGAGGAGGTACCATATTTGGCTGGCGTTTTAGCGTACTGTCCAGTCGTGCGGAGGCAGCGCGGGGCATCGCAAGCGTAGTCGTCAGGGTAGGGCTTCTCTACAGGCGGCGAACCCGACCGGGAGCAAGCTCCCCTGTATGGAGATTATGGGATGGACGGTGTTATCCATCGTGCTGCCTCCGGAAGATAAGGCCCGGGACAGTTGTGAGGGATCTGCCGCACGCTTTCATCCTGGGGGCGAGTTTGTTTTGGTCTAACAGCAGTGTTATCTCGCTCGGGGAAGGGAGGGGATTTCAGCCGTCGCCTGGAGCCCCGTGGGTGCCGTTCCAGCCACGCAGTGAGGCTGGTAAGCACTCATGGGACCGGTACTGCGCAATCAAACCCCACTGTCGATGATCCACCATAACTCACGCCGCCCCCAGCTCCCCTGGAATCCTCGCCCCTTCCGATGTGCTCCGTAGGCCAGGAAGCATTGGAAGACGACGGAACCCTGCAGTGGGAGTTGCGACCGTCGCGGCAGGTAGAGGTACCGGGATTTGTGGGATTCGCGGCCGAGTAGTGTGTCAAGGGACCCGAACCCAGCGAAACGCAGCTGGTCCCGATCCAGCCGGTGTTGCAGCGTGACACCGACAACGGATGAGTGGTAAGGATAGCACGGGGGATGCAACGGTGGCAGCCAGGCACCCCGGTGTATTGCAAGGTGGTTTACACCTGCAGGGCGGCCGTCGTAGTGCGGAGCCGACACCCGATTGCAGACATCATCGCCCTTGAAGTGAGGGACGAGGATCGCTTCCGCGTATTATTCATCTACCCGGTTCCGGAGGCCCCTGACGACCCCCAGCTCTCCCCGACCCGGGCAGCACCGAGGCACTGACACGAAGGGCGGACCTGTCCGACGCCAACATCGGGCAGCTCAGCGTGGCTCAGAAAACCAGCTTATGAATACCCTGAGACCCCAAAATGTGGCAGCATTGTTCCCGGACGGTACGAAGAGAGTCCGGGCTTGCACGGTAAGAATGTCGCGAATTCCCCTCATAGACGAAGAGTGCGCCGACCGCAGCGAAACAACAGCACTGCTCGCCGGAGCAGGCAGATGCTATTCAGAGAGAGGTGAAGCAACTAGCCGAAGCAGGAATTATCTGTAAATCCACACCCGCGGGTGCCGCTCGATGCGTAACGGTTCGTACCAAATACGGTACTTGACCGTTGTGCCGGGACTACTGTGACCTCAACTGTTGCATGACGACTCACAGTGGTGGTTTGGGGAACATTCAGGGACGTTTCGAGCGGCTGGTCGGTAGCGCATGGTTCACTGCAATATGTTTAGCGTCGGGGTTTTCCCAGCTTCCTATCTCGGAGCCGGAACGCTATTTGGGCAGCTGTGGGAGTATGAGTGATGTGGCGTCGGCTTGATAATATTACCGCCGGCGTTTGCGAGCATAGTAGCGGACCATCCGGGAGACTTGAAAGTGAAAGGGGTAGAAAACTACCTTGACAACATCTTGGTCTACAGCGCGGATTTCGATGAGCACCCTGCTCTCGTGGGAACGGTACTCTGCAGCTTGCAGGGGGCAGGGCTTTCGGCGAACTTTGCAATTTCTAAGTGGTGTTGTGCAAGCTTGGAGTTTGTGGGTATGGTCGTTGATCGGCACGGACTGCAACATGCAGAGCCCAAGGTGGCGGCGGTAGCGGAACGTATCCTACCGGGGACAGTTGATGAGCTGCACGCGTTTGTTGGCATGACAGGATGCTTGAGGCAGTTCGTTTAACGAAACAGCATACTAGCAGCACCGCTTACTAACATCCTACCTGACAAAGCCTTTGCCTCTAAACGCTCCGGGTGCGCTCTGATTTCGTGAACCGAACACGAACAGCACGCCTTCCAGTCCCTTAAGGCGGCCCCGACTTCATTCCCCATTCTCGCGTTCCACACTTGGGACAAGCCGTTCGCTCTTCACATAGATGCGAGCGCCGCGGGGGCTGGCGCCGCCCTGACGCAGGAAATCGAGGGAAAGGAGAGAGTCTTCGCCTACGCAAGCCACTGGTGGCCGGCGACCGATGCGCGCAGGGGGGCGACAGAAAGGGAGGGTATGGCGGTACTGTGGGCAGTGGTGCACTTTCTGCCGTATGAGCTGGTAGACCGTTCACGGTTTTTACCGGCTGCTCCACGCTCACCTGGCTGTTCCGTAGCACCGACCTAGACCCCACGCTGAACCGCTGGTCGCTGCGCCTGGGCGAGTTTGGCATAGTAGTGCGATGGAGGGCTGGCTTGTCCCACCAGCTCCCCAACGGTTGTCGTGCCTACCCAGGCCGGGCCCTCCCGCCGACTCCATCGACGAGTAGTTCCTCAACGACGCGACCTCCGGCAAGCCTAGCGATTACGTGGGGCCGCAGGGGCCGTTTTCGAATGGTCTCCTGTTGAGACAGCTAGAGCCCGCTAAGGAAGGGGTAGCAGACCCGAGTGGAGTGCGCGAGAAGAGGTTAGTGATCACGACGTGCCAGCCAAAGTTATTGAAATAACATTAGCTGAAACGACGCCCTTCCGGTGTGCCCTCGTTGCCTGGAGCCATTGTCGACAGGATTCCTCAGACTTGCCGCAGCAGCGCCGCGCTCCGGTAGTCAGGGGGAAAAGCCTCCAGGGACAAGCAGCTACTCACCCTTGCATTTCACGACTGTCTGGTAGCGGGGGGAACCGGTTCGTCGCCGGCGTTGCGGCTGTCGGCTCTCCCACACAAGCCTTCGATTCGGCTGCGTCCACTCCCCGATCAAGCGGCTAGGGTGGTGCACGTGCCTCGGGAGATTCCAGTGCTGCCGGTTCCCCCAGTCACGTCAGGCTCGCCGTCGACAACTGCTGCACAGCCGGGCCGTGGTAGCGGCGGCGGCGACGAGCAGCAGTCCCCATCGGGAGGGGTGGGTACTCGCCAACCACGCGCCGCGCGGTTGCGACACCAGTACCAAGCCGTTTGGGCGGTCCACCCACGAGGGGGGGAGGGTTGCCTCGTAGTGAACGGGCGGCGGAGAGAGCGGTGATAGAGCGGGCTATTGAGGCGCTGCCCGACGTTCCAGGCCTGGTGAGGTGGCAGACGAACGACCCCTTCCGCGGTAAGATTAGTGAGGCTCTTGGGGGTGAGAGTGGAACGGTGGGGGGCAAGCGTGCGCGATATAGAGAGGTAAAAATGTATCTCCTTGATGATCAGGACTTGGTGTGGTACGTCCTAGAGCATCGCGGAATGTCAGAGAGGCGCACGTCGGTCCTGGCCGTCCCGTGCGTTATGATGGACGACTTGCTTGCTTTGGTACACTACTCGCACGGGCACCCCGGCGTCGGCAGGACGCTTGCGCTACTGCGGAATCTCTTCCACTGGCCAGGTATGTGCAAGGGTGCGAGGGAGTACGTCTTGTCGTGAGCGTGTCGGCGTAAGAAGCACTCGCGAAGCCAAATAATAAATATTTTCTCCCTGCAAGGTACCTAGAGCCGTGGGAAGGTTTGAACATTGGCTTGCTTAGGATCTCCAACATACCCGAAGCAGGTAACGAGTACTTGCTACTGGTAGTTTGTTGGTGATAACCGCTGGTCAGACGTTCGTCATAAGTCGCCCCCATGTCTGATGTGTCTGATCGTGCGAATACATACGTATGATTTCTGTAACTGGAATATGCGGCGGGATCTTGACTTCCCCGGGTGGGTTTTGGTAAGGGCATCATCTGGGACGGAGGGGTGAAACCCCCTCCGTTCAGTTCTACTTGACTTCGGTCACTTCATCTTTAGGGTGGTTTATAATATACACTTTGGGACAACATCTTTTCTCTCGCCTCATGGAAACCTCCGGAGTGTTCTCCAACTGCACCTCGTAGCCGAGACAACCCCTTGCACGACTTCACCGATTATAGTTCACAAATCATCTCGGTTTCTTATCGCGTACCCCCTCCCCTCGAAGGAGGCCCACGCGGTTGCGCGCTTGCTCCTCGACCTGTGTCCAATTCGGTCGCAGCCCGTGCACGTCCCTTGACATGTTAGTGCCTCAGATTGATGACACAGAGACAGCAGGGGGCTTCGAATAAGTTATTCAAGGGCGCTGGTATAATTTAAGGGAAGTTCTGAAGGTGCTCGAGAGGATGCACAAGCTCAGGGAGAAGGCACGGCTGCGCCACAGCGCGTCGATTCAGAGACCGTCGGCGGGCACCCGCGTTGCGACGGACGACCTTGTTCTCGCCTGGGAGAGTGACAGCTACCTCCATCGGCAGGGGATGGGGCCGAAGCTGGTTCACGAGAGGAGGACCGGTCCGTAAAAGGTGATCGGGGTCGTGATTGAGGGCTTGAGTTTCATCATTGAGATGGAGGGCCGGGCACCATGCTCCAGGACGGTTTCCGCCACGTCGCTAAAGCCGTTGTACGTGAGACCGGCGGACTTGCGTCACCCGATGGAGGACGAGTTCGCGCAAGTGGCATAGGGGGCAGACCCAGGTCTCGGGGGGGACTCGACACCACAGCACCGCCGGTGTACACGCTGTTGGACGTGAGGCGGGTAATCAGCTCGTCGGGAGTCGCGAGGTGGGAATACCGCGGCAGGAACCTGGACGGGGTGGCCTCACGTAGGGTCTGGGAAGCAGAGTCTTTGGACAGCTTCACTCCTTTGCAGCTGGACACGTGTCACGCGCTATGGGTCGTGCACGAACCGAGCAGTGGGTTGACCTATCGCCCGTCCCCAGACGTCGGAAGGAAGGGACGGCCAACACTGACTAGACGGCAAGCGTTGGAAAGGTTTCCGATCGGGACGAGGATATTTAGGTCGTACGAGGACGGCACCGGGAAGTCAAGCTGGCTCGGTCAGGTCTACGATTTCTACTCGCCGTACTGGCGAGTCCGTTTCTCCGACACAGACTGAGATGAGTTGACGGCCTTGGAAATGAACAACTTCCTGATCGAAGGGTGAGGCCGGCGCCGGGGGGAGAACCGGTGATGATTTGGTCTGGTTTGTATAGGGGTTGAGCCTTGATCCCCGGGGATGACCGTGTCTCGTAATGTTTTTGTTCGTTTGTTGGGTTTTGTGTTTGTTCTGGGGCGGGCTTTTGTTTTGTTGGTCTTCTCAGGGTCGGGGGCGACGAAAGGACAGGCGTACGCGGCCATGATTCGGTGCCGCGCGCAAACGGTCCGCCTCGTCGTGACCGTCGGCGAGCCGGAAGTAATGTTGTTGTTTTGGTATGTGCCGGATTTTGGCTTTTGTTTTGTTTTGAAGTACGTAGCTTGGGCTGGTTTCTGATTTCGGTTTGATAAGTTTGTCATTTGTTCCAGGGCGGTTTGGTTTTTGTTGTTTTTGTTGTTTTTGGTGGTGGTGGTGATGCTACTGCTGCTGCTGACGATAGTGGCGATGTGGCCGTTGCTTCTGATGATGCTGATGCGGCTGTTGCTGCTGATGCTGCGGTCCGCCCCTGTTCTTGTTTCTCCTGTACCTCCGGCGTTCGTGCCCTCTTCTCCCTCAACCTCTGGTATACCCCGATCCGAGTCGCGAGCAACGAGGGCATGTCACGTCGTGTTCCGTCCCGGTTGTCATCTCCTTCTCCCTCGCCATGATCATCCCCCCGTGAGCGCTCAGTACCACATCTTTAGGAGCTTTGCGACTAACATATGCGTTGTTAAGCAAACTTATGATATTTGTACTCCGAAAGCGCGGGAGAGGTTGCGGGTAAAATCGTGGTTAGTATCAACGTCTCAAAACATCCTTCCATGCGAACCCAGTTGACTAACAATCGTACGACCTCTTGTAAAGTACTCGTCCGGTGGTTCACCATCGTTTATTCGAAGGTTATAACATTCCTGAGTCGATCTGGCCCTCTGTGCTGCTGACCGGGGGGCATACCGATTATTTTAAATAGGCTGCCCCTCACTAGGGCTACCTGATTCCAAACGTTTATCAACAATGGGAAGGTACGAGGTATGATACACCAGTATACCCCATGCGCGTGGTGTCTTACCTACCGTCACTTCTCCAAACTCGTCCGTCACCGCTGCCATGTTAGTATTGGAACGCCCTGCCTTGATGAGTACATCTGCCTCAACTGATCCCAACCAAAACTTCTGTCCAAAACGGGCATCCATCTGACCAGGGAATTTTAACACCTTCTCCCATGTCTGCCCCCATTCTTAACATGACCACCCCACAATGCAGGCCGAACACTACTCTGGCTTAGACGAACCGTGCATCCTTGTGTAGCTGGCATTCCTGGTCTCTGCTGCTAACGCTGCAGGTGCTGGTGCTGGTGCTGGTGCTGCTGTTGCTGCTGCACTTGAACCCCCCCCCCCGAACGCTCTCGTTACACCCTGCACAATTTGGTCAGTGAAGTTGTCACTTCTCCAAGGCTCCTCGTCCCGGGCTGGCTTTCTCTGTCTATCGGCCTCCTACTTTGCTCGGTTTGCCTCTTGCTTCAAACCTGCCACATATTTATGCCTATACGTTGCCAGGTGGCGCGTAGAAGTTGTTGCGTTAGCTGTAGTATGACTTGACCACCAGTCGTAAGCGAAGCAGGAACGGTCGACGTTGTTGTGACACGGCAAATGAGTAATTAACCTTTGTTGCGACGTATCAACATATGCCACACGTAACTATGCAGACAAGTAAAGTGCACGAACTACCATCAGTGGGAGTTGTAGAGATAACAACATTCTAGTAAGTATGCTACCGTCTATATATGACGTGCGTAGGCAGTTGCCGTAAGTAACAAGCACGAGTAAATTTGTTTTTACCAAGTTGACTGAGTTGCGATTTAAGTTTTCGATGGCTAACAGTGATTATACTTTGTTACCTCCATCGAGGGGTCGTGTTGATGGGGGTAATTTGCTACAGCTGCAGTAACCAGTACGAAGCCTACTGAGTCGCTGATGGGGAACAATGTCGTGTTATAGTAGCAGCTATATTAGTAGATGTATGTACCAGCCTATAGATCTAACTCAGGAACATAGAGTACTATAGAAGCAAGGGTGTACTCGGTCCTGTACGTCATGGGTAGAGGTGGGCACCTTTAAGAAAAAAACCGGTTTAAACCGATTTTTGGAAACCCAGCAGGCGTGCCCGAGTAGACGGTTTTGGGAAAAAAAAACCGCGTTTTTTTCGGCCGGTTTAAACCGGTTAACCGAAAACCGGTTTAAACCGGAAAAAACCGCGGTTAACCGGTTAACCGGTTTAAACCGGCAGAATCGAACCGACTCTTGACTGATTACACTGCTACGTGCAGCAGTAGTAATATAGTACGGGTCGAAAATGACTTGGTTCTAGTGTCTGAATGACTTGGTAATTGCGTGTGGGCCGAGAACGATTATGTTTTATGCGGGGGATATAAATTGACTTGATTTCAGTGTAGGTATTATCACGTGTTATATGACTGGGTGAGACACCGAGTATCCCCTTGCAGGTTTGTCTAGTAAGCATCCTTGGTGTTACTCACTTTCCGTAGAATCAAGCGTAGAAGAGAAGCAGCTTATATTAATCCCCGAGCCAGATGACATCTGCCCCGGGACGGGCTTCAATTATGGCCCTCCGATCTTGCAAATACCCCGAATACGAATGCCATCCAAGTTATACGAAAACGGACCAATTACCTATTATATGAGGTAATTACCAGCCTTCCAAGCCCATACCATTACAGTATCCGATTTGACTTAGTTTTTGTGTGCGGGTCGAAAAATACCTCGTTTTAGTGTAGGTGGTTGGAAATGACTTGGTTTTAGTGTGGGGGCATCGAAATTGTCTTGGTTTTAGAATAAATATCTAAATTGACTTGGTTTAGTGTTGGAGTTGAAATGTAACTTGTTTGTTGTGTGGGGATTGAAATATAATTGCTTTTGTGCGGGGATAGTAATTGGCTTGAGTTTTGTGCGGGGGGTCGAAATTGATTTGGTTTTTAGTGTCAGGGCCGAAAATGACTTGGTTTTAGTGTATGGATAGAAATTGACTGTTTTTTGTGTCAGGGCCGAAAAATACTTAGTTTTAGTGTCGGGGCATCGAATTTGCCTTGGGGTTTTAATTGGGATCGACATTGACTTGATTTTAGTGTTAGGGTCAAAACTAACTTGATTTTGTGTCATCGAAATTGACTTGGTTTTTGTTCGGGGGTCTAACTTGACTTGTTTTTAGGGTGCGGGCCAAAATTAGATGTTTTCAGCGGGGAGATCGAAGTTCACTTGCTCTTTGTGTGCGGGCCGAAAATAATTTGGTTTTGGTGTGTGGTATGTGTATGTATATGCAGCGCCTTACCCTGTCGATCGTAGATCTGCTACGCTCTCGACTGCCCACGAAAATCGCACTGCAGCAGCAGCAATCAGTGTTGTTGTGCCTGTGGCAGCAATGTCGTAAATATCATGACTTGTACCTGAAACTCACGTCACCCCGTAAAATATTATGTGCTGTTGTGCTGTTGTTGTACCATACCACCTCGTGTTCTATTAGTACTCTAACAGTGGCTCGGAATCCACGTACACGTAATGTACTGGACGCATACATACCGTTATGTTCAATGGTTTGGAGGCGTTTCATGTTGCCATCCGGTTTAAACCGGTTTTCGGTTAACCGGTTTAAACCGGCTGAAAAAACCGGTTTAAACCGGTTTTTGTTTTTGAGAATAACGCCTCCTGGCCGGTTTTCTTTTTTTTATTTTCCCTCTAGGTGCCCACCTCTAGTCATGGGACTGTCATGAGAACTGTCATGGGACTGTGTCGCGACAACTGTCATGGAACAACCAGAACATGTGCATTCATGATGCACCAATGAAAAGAGGGGTCCAGCGCGCGGCTTCCGCCCAGAGTAGACGAGGAAGATATCGAATCCTCCCATGGTAGGTAGGGTTTGCAGTTTGTTTTCGCCTTCTGAGGAAATAGTTTGTCACTGGGACCGGTTGATTGAGCTCCTCAAAGGAACAACTACCCGTTACTGTATATGCATAAGATACTTTTGCTACTCGTACAATAACGTTTTGTTTCAGGACTATAAAGCAGCGTATACTCGTAGTACAGATACCTTGATCGGGTTGCGCCACAAAACAAATGATTCGATCGAAGCCATGTGTCGGGTGGGACACTGAGGAGCTCCTCTTGTGAGAGTCTCGGAAACTAAGGCGCCACCCCTATAAGGTGGTATTGCTCTATATTTCATTGTCGTTGTGAGGGCGGCGCATGTTGTTTCTGAGGGTCCTCGCTTGAGGGGCACTATACTAATAGTAATAGTATAGAGGCGTGCTACGATAGAGGTGCCACGTTTTGGCTAAAACACTTTCTGAATGATCGGGGCTCCATAACCCCCAAACTCGCCGCAATTTCATTGTTGTGTTGCAATATGTTTCATTTTATACTTGGGGCCTTTTGGGAATGCGCATCGGGTTAATAACACTGTGATATTTGCGCGAGTTATAGAGCTGCTCATGCGACCACCCCTCAGGAACAACAAAGGTTTTTGGCGTCAATTAATATGTCAAAAACAGAGTTTGTACCAAACGAAAAGGGCTACCCGATGAACTATCCCATGGGCTTTGCTATAAACTGAATACAATGAGAATCATGGCAACGCAAGGATGCAAGGCTGGCAATTTTGGGTTAAGAAGGAGCGCCGATCGATAAAAACAACATTTTCAGCCGAAAAAGAGTGCTGTGTCTCCATCATATATTATAGCACGCGCTTTTTTTGCCTTCTGAGGCATCATAGCTTATTATAACTATTTTTTTTGTTTATTTGTTTCTCCATCCCATGTATTATCTTCGCCCTTCCTTTCTCTCTCCTTTCTGGTCGTAGCTCAGACCCGGAGTCACAAAGTAGGCTCGTCTCCCTCCTCCCCCACTACGGTTCTTGCCTTGCATTTTTATCGCGAGAAGACTTCAGGTTGGGCCCCCTCAACTCAGCAATTTCCGGTTACTGTACATGATGATGCCTTATCATACTCGTAAAACAGGTTTTGGTTTCAGGACTAGTAGAAAAAGCCGAGCGGGTGGGGCGAACAGACACTGCGTGCTTCGATCGAAGCCACGTTTCGGGTGGTTTGCCGAAGAGCTCCCCATGCGAGGGTCTCATAATATGTGGCGCCGCGCCTATAAGGTGGCATTGCTCTACGTGATAGTCGAGGGACGCAAGCTACGGGAGGGGCGCACCTGTATAGAGTACATCTTCTGAGGCTTCTCACATAAAGAGATCGATGCCATTAGCAAGTCACCCAAAACCTGATGTCGGATGAAACTGAAAGTTATTATACCCAGTGAACAGAACCACGGCCTAAGTACAATGTAACGAACGATACTACTGCAGTACGAGACTGAAAGTGCGACGGGTTTGGGTTAAGGAGCCCGATCATTCAGAAACGAAATTCAGCCAACAAGTGCTATATCTATCGTAGCACGCGAAGGATCGACCTAGAACCCAGAACCAACCATGGTACGTGTTTGTTTTGCCTGTCCTGTGTAGACATAGGAGGGTACCTGTATTTAGGGCACACCTTTGGTACACCGCGGGTTCTGATTGCTATGCCTGGTCGGTGAAAACCCGACATGCTCCGTCCCGGCATTGTAGGGATGCGAGGGTCTATGGTCATACAACTACGGCCATGCATGAAGATGAAGTGCCCCCCCCACCGGTAATACTGCAGAGGGGGTACCGAATGTTCCATCAGCAGGTTAATTCTGTGATGTAGCGGACGGATCTTGATGGTGAATCTTTCTACATAAGGTAGCTAGTTAGTCAGGCATTGTGGTTGGGTAAGTGCCTATTATACGCGGCTCAATTAATTTGGAGTCTTTCCCAGCCACAGCATCGCGAGTCAAACCTATATAGAGTGGTTTCAAGCACAGGAGGAGCATTCAAGCCGGTTGAGTCAACCTAGAGTCTCACCAAGCACAGCATCCAAGAACTGATCACTGCCATAAGGGTCGGAGGGTCGGCTTCAGGAAACCAAGAATCAAACCTCCGTGACTATTCGCTGTCGGTATGTGGCCACCCCTCGGTCAATTACGCGAGGAGCTTGATACTTCGCGCAGGACTCGACGTTTAAGAAAAACACCCGTCCGCGCGAACCTACGGGAAACTCCATGAGCCAGGAACGTAGCGGAGAAGACATATAATATGATTCAACAAGCAGACCGGATCAGTGCAACGCCGTCGAGTAGTCGTGATCGTGGTGTTTGGGAGGACTTGTGGTAGGGGCGAGAGGGCTGGTTGAAGCGAACGAAGTGAATGGTTCGACACGTGGGAAGGATGATCCTCCAGTACATCGAGACGTACCTATGGACGCCGCTTCAATATCGAAGCTGAAGGCAACTTCAAGCACGATTTCGCGCCGGTAGCAAATATCAGGCGATCGAGTGCACCAATTGGGATCTACACATTATTGAGGGTAGATATGTGCCACATTTTAAGACGAAAGTTCACAAAACAGTCGCATTTTTCAAAATACTTCGAAGAGTGTTGGCTTCTCCATGACGGGAAAAAGCTCACCATGTAGCACGTATGGACACCTGGGACTATCTGTCTCGGTTAAAAACCGTCGTTTAGAAGCTTCTTCCATTCCAAACACGAGACAGAGTGATGTGTCTGTACCAGCAAATATAGATGTGCCGCTTGGCGATCTATATAGCTGTATGATTCATGTCCCTACATGTATGTCTGATGCTCCACTCTTGTCTTTAGGTGGATGTGGAATATCGCGCCTAACGAGAAGCGGCAAAGCTCGAAGTCTGTACACAAGTACACACACATGCCTGCGCCCGCAATCTAACCCGGTTACCTTACGAGGTGCAGTCTACGCCCCACCATTATCGCGGGTTTCGAAATGGGATGTGCCGCGTGCACAACAAATGCCTCTTCGAGAGAGTGGCTCGGATGTCACTACTGCATGACTGTGATGGGAGCCTGCTCTGGGACAAAAAGGCAGGGACACGTGATTACTTGTTGTATATATAACATGGTGCTGCAGCGATGCACTCCTTTCGGGTACGCGACATGCCGCCTTATTGCGAAGAGGAGACTATATAGAGGTATGCGACCAAAATACTTGTACTAAGGACCTCCCGGGCTATTTTTATCGCACTCCATACACACATGCACGGACCGTATGTTTCTCATCACGAGCACCGGTCGCACAGCACATGAATGAGCTGTATCCTGAGTATCACAAAGTCCAGGCCCACACAGGAGTCGTACCATTCCGTCATGTATTCCATAATTCACACGTGAGTATCGTATGTCATTGTGTCACGAACCGGCAACGGCAGGCGAGCCATCCAGTTGGTGCGGCACCCGGGTACGGAACTAATGCCTCGCCGCACAGGAAAACCACAAATCTCCGTAGACCAGCATCAAACACCGCAGTGTCACCAACAGCCGCTCTACTTGGTACGATATACAACTCGTCCGACACAACGGGTAACTAAAATTCCAGGTAAAAAGGCCCACCCCAAATTCCAGCCTAGTTGCCAGGGGTCAACAAATACGACAGGTTCCGACCTACCGATCACAAAATGCCAGATAAAACGGCCCACTCTCAAGTCCATACTGAGTAGTTGTCAGGGGTCAACACATACGACAGGTCCAAACCTATGGGTCCCAATAACGCGGCACACCCCAAATGTCCATATCAAGCAATTGCCCAGGGTAGACGGCAATTATAATATCAAATCTCTCGATATTTGTGTCAGTACTGTTTTTTCGAACTAAAGCCAGACCGCAACGTGGGGCACATGAACACCCGACGGACGAGTGCATTACCAAGCGAATGACAAAGTGGGATCGAGCAAAATACGTATGTATCGAGGTCTTCGCATCCAGATATCGTATACGTACCTACGGATAACGTCACCCCGCCTGTTGTATACTCTTAACAACTGAAAATCCAACTGCTACGCTGCACTCGTACTTCGTACCGTAGAAGAGCAGCCCTCTAGCTTAACAGTGCCCAATTTGGTATGCAGAAGACCATTAACTGTTGCATCTGGAGTATTATGTTAATATAACTCTAGATGCTAGGTATTGGCTTCCCTGTGCGTTGCACGCAATTGACCAACGGCCAAAGTATACGATATGATTCGACAAGGCCATCGTCATACCCTACTAACGTACGTATCAGCCTTACTCGACACATGGGTACCTCCCAACACGCATATCCAACTCATCCCCGTTCCATTCAACCAAACACCCCAACGCAATAAGGCGAACTACGGCCAAGAGGACAAATGAAAACGTCCGACGCCTGAACACAGGCACGCATACACAATCGTGTCTGCGCCCTAACCGTAACGCTCATTTTCTTTTTAATAAGGTGCCGCGTACGATTAAAAACATGTCCACGATAACACTTAGTACCTCCTTTTCTGGAGGAGGTACCTCGTTCAGAACACGAGTCTCTTCGCGAGAGTCGGTCGATCGGGAACTGACTCCCGGCGATACCTACTGTACTTTAAACCTCGAAACACGCAATGGGCGCCTACAGAAGTGTGACTAAACACCACCCTAAACGGGTGCCAAGATTATTCAGACGCATGACAGCCACCGGGCTTAACTTAACCGAGCACGCCGTCGCCCCTTCGGACGATTTTGAAACGCAAGGGGTTTTATGTAACCCACACTCTGATATCATGGAGACCAAAATCGACAGGTCTAAGGATCATAGGGGGGACTGCATTATCGGTGTAAGTTTTGTCAAGTATTCAGGTATGATTGATAGGTATACGTGAATGATATGATTGAAATAGCGAGCCGAACATTGTCATACGGCAAATGGGATAATAATACTATAGTAGCTGTCTGCGTACAGCCAAGGGAGGGCAGAGCCTCTAACCAACCGGATTACAGTAGACTGTCGCTTAACCTTTGTGCTCGTGGAATCTACCGTCTACACTACTAGCAAACGTGCGCACAATATTCAAGCGGTCCAAGGTATACACCTCTCTCTAACGTGGGCGACACCGATTGTCTGTACGCCGTGTGCACGACCGGGGAGTATGGTCGTCGATTGTGTCAAAGCTCCACAGGCTTGCCGATGAAGACCTCCGCGGCAGGGTTGAGCCAGGTGTAGGTAGCTTCGTCTATGTCTCCGACGCCATGCATACCGCGGTGGGTGTGGACGTACCCCTCTCCCGGTCCAGCCTCTTCGTTGCCGGAATCGCGGTCGCACGCGGGTCCCGGCACGTGAGAGCACAGCTCGTTGTTGTCCTCAGTTCCTGCGTGGGATGCAGATGGTGTTGCAGGAAACACACAGGATTCAGGTTTTACAGACATGAGGTCGTTTTTTGGAAAAGCGAGAGAGGTGCGAATGGCGTACCTTTCCACGTTGTGTTTCGTCAGCAGCCTACCGACCCCTCTAATTCTGTCCATCATTGGTCGTTTTCCTCCCCGCCGATATTACGCTTCGCGCTGGTTTTGGCGAATATGTAGTACACACAGGACACCTCACAGCTGGTATGAGATCGAGGAGTTTGGTCAAAACCGTCATCTTTATGAGAAAGCTCCGTGTGCTTTGTTAGGGTTTCGCCGCGCTACGAGGCGTTACTGGATACGATCTCGGACTCATTCCGCGTTAGGGTTTGCACTTTGTTACTACGTAAACTCCTCCTGAACGGTTGAGATCTTCCCAAGTGAGCAACTACATGTAAGGTTGACAATTTCACTCTACGATAATATATATTACGTTTTTAGTGCATATAACTGTTAGCCCGGCGGCACGAAAAACGTTAAATGACGTGTCATGTTTTGAGGGGGGGGGGGCATTGTGCTTCTCATGTGAGGAGGTCAGACAATAAGACACCAACCCTACAAGGGCGTTGCTCCTTACACGAAGGATACCATTCGCCAGCGGTGACGTTGCAACAGAAGCAAAACGGCTACGCGGTGAAGCATCTCACCGGAATCCCACACAGGCGGGGTGATCGTCGACGAACCACTCGACTTGAGCCTTTCAGAGTCGAAGCCCACGAACCCATCGTTGGTGCTTCCTGGTACAGCGCGGCAGTAGTATCGGGGGGGTGGTCGGAAGCTTGAAGGACGTGTGTACATCGGTTTCCGTGTCAGAAGATGCCCCCCTACCGTGCCTCGTGTCATTTATCCGAAACGACAGCCAAATTTGCCGGTATTATGCCGAACTCGGCCAGCGTAAACGATCTTGCTGATCGTCTAGATCCAAACGGGATTTGTGAGGCAACGTCAAACTGCAGGGGTTCAGGCATCTAATTGTTCTAAAGCTTTTCATTAAAGGCGCTCTCGATTCTCCGGCGTGGGTAGGGTTTTTACTAGAAGGAATAATTTCGCCCAGCGTGGGTAGTCTTGATTTGACACAGGTCGACGAAGAAACACGTTGCTGAACTGTTTTCGAGATAACAACCCAAGACACGTACCGTGGTGTGTGTTTGGGGGGGGGGTTCCCGCTATGTGACCGCAGATCTGAGCTACGACTATAGAGGGAGCAGGCAGAAGAGCGAGAACAATACATAGAAACAAAACAAAAAACTGTGGCGGGAAGTGGGGGCCGACTCGGCAGGTTACGTTTGTGCGACCTCCACTCATTTTTCAGGATCCACTATCCGGGATCTGGGGGCTTGATTCCTCCATCTAGTTACCGAGATATAAATACCTCGAGATCGCGATCTTACATGGAGATCGAACGACCTTTGGAGATCAAGGTCACACATCGAAGTCGAGAAGTCTTTGGAAACTAAGATGACGAAGTTGACATGTTTTCCCTCCCATAACGAATGGGTTAGTTTACCGGTCATGCTGGCCATGGAGATGACCGAGCTTCCTCCGCAGATTTCCTCATCGACCTCCAGGGTATACCTCTCCGTTGTTCCGGGAAACTGGGGGGCTGAGCCGACGACATATCCGCACACGTATGGAGCGATCTCGGGCTCCTTGACGAGCGCCTGTTTGACGGCGACACGCGAGCGAACCATCGAAACGTTCGTGCGCAAACAAAATGAAAACAGGCTGTCCTGAAGATTCCCCTCCTAGGGTAATCAGTTTATTGGACGCTGCCATACACATGCCAGAACGTCAGTCTATCAAGCGGTCTTTGGTAGGATGCACAGCTCACTCATCATGTACACGGCGCACTTCGCGCTTGGTGCCAGCAATGGCTGATGCCCGGTCTGCGAAGACACGCCATGCTCCGGACGCGAGGGTCTACGGTCTACGACTACGATTCTGCATGGCACGAGTCCACCCCCTCGCCTACGATACCGTCGTGTTAAGGCTCGGACAGTACCCGGGGCTACTGGTATACCGGGTATGCTGTATTTTCCACGCATGTTGAAGTGAACGCCAAGCTTGCAAAAGTATATGTTTGGAGGAATGTTTGGACGTTACGGGCGAGTTTTATCGTTCACGTTTCCTCAATAAATATGTCGATTTTATCGGTTGAAGGAACCATAGCCTCTCGACAGTCACAGGCCAAAACCCACACGCGCACCACGCTATTAATAAACACTTATTTAGGGCTTTAGAGGGAAAACAATGACACCAAAACGTTGCCGAAATATTTGGATACATGTGCACAAAAACCCTTAGAACGAGAGAGCCTTTGTACCTGATTTTGTCAACAGCCGAGCGAGGCGTGTATGGCAACGTCTCGACTATCAATAGACCTTCCCAGAGCCACCGCCGTGTTTGTGGTGCGTGCCCCCCCCCTCCTGTTTTGGGGGAAATCACCCAGACAAATGATCACAGGGGGTGTGCTATATCTGGCGGGTTACCTGGTAAACCGGAGCACACTGCCAAGTAAGTAGTACATCGTGTGAAAGGCTACGGAAGGGGCGAACCTGCAAATGTTTGAGGCTTCACACTTGATTATAGTATAGGTGCTCTACATGTCACCCCAAATAAATATGGAATTTTCGAAGGGATCACGCTTAAACCGATGAGGTTATGCCATGCTCGTAGCCTACGCCCGTCTGGAGCTTTGTGTTTTTTTGGTCAAAACATTTACGATGTCGCGGGGTCTACTTCCTAAGTTTAGAAGTCTGATCAGAAGGTTCATAGCTTTATTCCTAAGAAGGAAAAACCAAGCAAGTTCTGCTTCCCCTAGTATACAGTACGCACGCACGCGCGCCCTTGACAGGCTAAATCTACCGCTAAATGCCGTTGGGTTCGCATAGGTGTGCGCTCGTTGTTTATAAGCACCCGTTTTGTCGACAACGCGAAGGGGAACAATCCCACGGAGGCATGCTACGATAGAGGTGCACCTTGTTTTTTTCTGGGGCTTCTAACTTGAAGAGCTCAACACTCGCCCATAAACTCATTTAGCGAAATTAGGAAAGGGAACCGAACAAACAGTCCAATGGTTTTTCGGTATACGATGTATAATATTCCGACCATTTTGGGTTAAGGGCCCTAACCCAGTCAGAAACAAAACTATCTAAAAGTGCCACCTCTATCGTAGCATGCCTCCACGGTATGGGTACCACTTTTTAGGTTCAATATTCTCTGACCGGTTGTGCTCCTCACGTGAGCAACCACCGGATACTATGGTTAAGTTACCGGTATATTTGTTTTTGGACTACCGCATTGGGAGGTTTGGTCAGAGTGCGCGACCGAATTTTTCCGAAGTCATGTTTCGGGTGAGATATTGAGCTCTTCATGTGAGGAGCTCAGAAACTTCTGCTGCTCCCCTACCGTGGGATGACTCAAGGGCGCTAAGCACCGAACGCTAAAAACCGGTCGCACTCTTGTGCGAACTTGACGCTCTCGTTACGGTACTCCGAACCATGAACACACTGCGTGTTTGGCATTTTACCTCGAAGCCAGAAGCGTCGCCGGACTGGGCTAACACCTTCAAAGCGTCACTGGCGGGAGTACCCTCCTTGAAGATACTGATGTCCTGCCAATACGTAACAAGGAAAACGGGGTCAAGCACGAGTAGCGGCCGGGAGGCAGGGGTTCATATGGGGACTACGTTTGTACCATTTGCTGAGAATGCGCAGGAAATGCCGAGTCGATGAGCTATACGCAACAATCTCGAGACTTCAGGGGAACCAAAATACTCCAATTTGGAACAGGTATATAGCAGGAGTGCTGCATCGAAGCAAGCTACGAGTATGGTGGTCTTGTTTGTTTCGACTTTTCTCTCTTATTCTTCTTGTCCTTGCCGCGCGACAACGTGTAGCATAAGCTTCAACGTTGACCTCTCATAGCACAGCACCCCGAAATAATAAACCCGCAGAAAAAACACAAAAAAGAGGCATCTCTCTCAGCGCCAAACTAGAAAAAAACTACGTTATGTATCTACGGTATTGCACGTTGCTGACTATATATACGTATGTACATATTATAGGTGTGCGTATATTGCTGGTGAAATGCCTGGGCTTTTGGGAATATTCGTCTGGCAGCACTTTTAGCGTTCGTCTAAAATAGCTCTTGGGGGGGATGAGGTATACAGCACCTCGAGTGGAGAGCCTCCGAAACACGAGAGGACACACGCTCGTACGGCAGAGGTGCGCCGTGATAGTTCTGAGAGAGTCCTCACTTGATTGCTGCGCGGGAACGCTCTATACCTCCCCCGGAAACTGATTTTGGAGGAACAATAAAGTGCTTCGTACCCGTCGCACCCGATCAACAATTCCGTCGCCTTGTACACGATTTAAAAACGAAAAATATTGCCGACACAAACAAAGTAAGCAATTCGGACTGTTTTGGGTTAGGGAGCCCTGCCATCCAGAAATGATTTCAGCAAACAAACCAAATATGCAATCCCCCAAAAACCGGTACACTATTATTTTTGTCGCGGCGCTCGCCAGACGCACGACAGGCCGCACATGCATGAAGCACAGCAGCAGGCAGCAGCGCAAAAGAGAGTGCTCGTGAAAGCGTACTAGAGCAAACAACAGGACATGGGATGAGCCTGCCTGAGGTGCCATCTACCCTATATATACCGTAACACGTATCTGTACGGTAGTAGGTTTGACGAAATCAAGAGTAAACAACAACGATTCTACTGTAGGTAGCTCTCCAGTAGAGGATGCCCATCAGTCGGAACTGCTTTGGAGCCAAACGTGTCACCGCGGGACCACTACCACCGTAGTTTGCAGGCGTTTTTGTGGTCGGTATCACGTTTGTTTCACGGTATTTGTCGAACAACACCAGCGGTCCAGGACGAGGATAAACGTCCGTTTATTACCAAAATCAGTCTTTGGGAGATTTCTAAAGTTCCTATGCTCGTATTTTACGACAATCAAGATTAGCGCTTCAGAAAAAAGAGGTGCTACCTCTACCGCAGCACGTAACATATAATATCCGTCCGCAAAAAAATACGCTTTGTGGGGTGCCCTCCGTATGTATGTACCCGCCCCTCTGAGATGACCGACTCACTTTGGTGTGGGCGATGAAGAAGATCGGCGAGAAGGGCTGCTGGAACGTGAGGTTCCTCACGCGAATCTGGCCGACGACAGGCACAACACGAAGTCGTCGAAGACAAGTAAGATTATCAGCACTCACGATCTAAACAAGCATAAATAGGGCGTGCTCATATATCACACGCAGGAACGCGGTCATACTACAAGTGGGTTAGACAGAGGCTGGGCGATCAGCATATTATGGGCACTACTGCCTGTGCTTTCCGAACCTCCCGTATACTATATCCGAGAGCTGTTGAGACGCATGCTACGATAGAGGTGCACCATGTTTTTTTCTGGAGCTCCTTACTTGGAAGAGCTCTATACATCGACCCAAACTGATTTGGGTGGAAAGTAAAAGTGCTACATATCTGATGAACAATCCCATGGGGGAAGCATACGAGGAACAAGATGGCAACAAAAACATGACAGTCTGCCGAGTTTGGGTTAAGGAGCTCGATCATCCAGAAAGCATTTCAGCCGAAGCGTGCTACCTCTATCGTAGCACTCATCTTGATACATATTCCAACGTTGTCATATGACACACACATGGTGTGCGCTGTTCACATTACACCGTTATTTCTGCCCGTTGACATCCAGCGGCCTGCAGTGTCCGTGCCGATTATTTGTTCTACTAGAGAGGTGCAATACAAGCAAAACTCCTGCCTGCGGGCACAAACGGCGCGGCAGGCATGTGTGACACACATCGCGGATGCAGTAAAACGAGCGACACACACCTAGCACACAGCTAGTATAATAGTGCATTCATTGATGACATACATATATATATATATGTATATGATGTGGTTCACGCTCACACCATGCGGTCGAGAATACTTCCAACCCCCATTATTAGCGTTAGCTCTGGCTCCCCAAACGGTTGTGCACACCTCTCCGTTCATTGCTCTGTCTGGGCCCGAAGACGGATCGTTAACCCTCTCGAGACTTTAGACAGGGGGAAAAAATGAAAATTGACGATATTGTAGAAATTGACGACTACAACAACAATGGCCGCTGTGTGATGGGGGGGTGGGAACGATACAATGGTGTGATGTCCGAGTCACGGTTGTGACAATGCGAAGAGGCGTGCTTCACGGGCGCATCACGCTCCCGCCCGTGTATGACTGGGGTCTCTCGCCGCTCGTAAACGGTTTTGGAAAAACACACGTTGTTTGGAGGCATGCTACGATAGCGAGGTGAGCCATGGTTTTTTTCTGAGCTCCTAACTTGAGGAGCTCCACAATACATATACGTCGCCGAACAATAGGTTTTGGAGGAAAATAAAAGTGCTACACATATACCCGATGACCAATTCCATGACCTGAGTCTAGCATGGAAAATATTACAGCACAAAATTGAAATTCTGACGATTTTGGGTTAAGGAGCCCGATCATTCGGAAAACTATTCAGCCAAAAAAAGGTATACCTTTATCGTAGCACGCGTCTTGGGTCACCATCCCTTAAACTATCCCTTATATACCGCAACTAAGTACTAGTATTAGCATTTGCATTAAACCTCGACATCAACTTAGAGTCATCCCACGGTAGGGGCGCAACAGAATTTTCTGAGCTCCTCAGATGAGGAGCTCATTATCTCACCCGAAACATGACTTCGGAAACATTCGTTCGCGCAACCCGACCAAACCTTCCGATGCGGTAGTCCAAAAACAAAGATACCCGTAAAATATTAATATAATTGTAGTATCCGGTGGTTACTCACGTGAGGAGCACAACCGGTCAGAAAACATTGAGCCTAAAAGTGGTACCCCTACCGTGGGATTGCTCCTTATTACATTATTTTGTGACCAAGGGACATGGGACATTAAATTAACGAAACTCCTGACTTAACTTTTCCCATAATAAAAGGGGTCTGTCCCAAAGGGGTGAAATTGGTGACGCGAACGTCGAAGCGAAGCTAACCACAGCCTGTTCGAGCATTGACCCGTGAGTTACCCATATCGAATACGAGCTACGGTAGCTGCTGGGTCAAGCGTATCGCCCCAAACCTCGTCAGCAACGAACGCCGCATGCAATATATTGCAACTGGTAGTCAAGTGTCACTCATTTTTGGTGAAATACTGAGACCGCGATGAACAGCAGTGGAAGAGGGTGAAAGAAGGACCCCTTTGTTTTGCAAGGACCTGTGACTGGCACTACTAGCGCCGGACACGTGTCCCGACCAATCACAAGCCTTCAAAGAGGTCAATAATAGTCAGGCGTTTCCGTAGGAAAAACAACACCCCCCCCCCTCAATTTCGTTTTCTGGGCGAGCCGCTTGCGGATGCTCCACAAGGCATGTTTGTACAATGGATTTCAAGAGCTCTTCTTCTTCTTCTTCTTGTTTTTTTTTTATTTTTTATCCCATCCTATTTATTATCTTCGCCCTTCCTTTCTCTCTCCTTCCTATTAATAGTCGTAATTCAGATCCGGGGTAACGAAGTAGGCTCTTCTCCTTCAGGTTGACTTTCGCATTCTGGCCGCACGCGGAAGCACACATTTTCTCCGCTAGTCTTGTTTCGGTCCCCGAGAAGACGGATACACTACCGGCCCTCTCATAAGAAAGTGCCCCACGAGAAACTCAACCTAAACATTACGGGAAATAAAAAAGTCGACAGCTATTATACTGAAGTTAGTGTGGGACACACCCCTTTCTCAAATAAGAAAGTCAGCCTAAGCCCGATTTCTGGTTTATTGTGCGCGGGCCGGTACTGTACCGTAGTAGTGCACAATGAACGGTGCCAGGCCAGCCACAGGAAGGGGTCAGCTAGACACCAATTTGGCTGAGAGATTTCTTCTTCTATTCTTGTGGGTTTCTTTCTTGTGAGCGAGCCGCGGCACTGCTGTATGTGTTCAGCCTCACAATGGTGCCTACAGTAGTGTCTCCACGAATTTCAAAACGGGTCCGTACGTAGTTCGTACAGCTCTAACGTACGTACTAGTTGCACAGGAGGTACAGAGGCTATACAGCCAGCCTTCGCGTGCGCCATGATGCCGTACAGATACAAGTCCAGTCAGGCGTCCTCGGTGCCTTGGTAGGGTACGTCGTAGGTAGTTTTCGTGCCTACTACTAACACCATCAATTTCGTGAGCTCAATTATCACCGCGTTCATGTAAGCAAAAATACACGTAGGGCGGGTCTTCTGTCTTGCGTAAAACGCGATTACGTAGTGCGAAGCGCGTGGGCTAGCAACATGAACATACGATGAAAGTCTGCGATAAGAGCAACCGCGTGCTAAGATAGAGGAAGGTATACCTTTTTTTGGCTATGTTTGTTTCTGAAGGACGGCGCTCCTTACCTTAACCCAAAATCGTCCGAAATAAATTATTGTGATGCAGTATATGTTTCATTTGGTACCCAATACCATGGGATCGATCATCAAGGTTACGCGCGGTACGGGATGGGACAGTTTTGCCCGCCGCAGGCTGATTTGTTTTTGGGTCATCCCGAGGGGCGGTATGGGAAAATGTTCCCGTCTGTTTACCGCGGGACGGGAATGGGACGGGAAGGTAGGAAACCATTTGGTTGACGGGATTGGACGGGAAGACACGATTCTAAGGCGGTACGGGAACCGATTTTTGGCGGTACGGTACGGTACGGGAACAATTTTTCGGCGGTACGGGAAATGATCGGTGTACGGGTCGGGAATAGGTCGGGAAACGCAGTCGGGAATGGTTGGGAACACGGTCGGGAACACAGGCTGGAGACAACGGCTGAAAAGAGCGGATTATAATCGACTGTCTTCTTCAAGTACGAGTACTCCTCGTAGCTTTTATCTAGTTATATTATACCGACTTGTGACTTCGACGTATTGATATGCTACGATAGGTTTCCTTGGTTTCCGTGGTTTTCTGCTTTCGGGAATGTGATGAGTGATCAACGTTGACGCTCATGCTGCACATTGTCGGATGGCAAAGATAATAATAATAGACGAGTATAACATTCGCGAGAATGTAAAACAGGAACAAAACAAAAAGAGTATGGTACGTACCTGGTACACAACCTCACGCTTTGTTTGCATTGTGAATATCATACTTGGCATACTCCGAGTATCGAGTCCGGAGCACAGGGTGTTATTATCGTATTATTGCCTCTCTCGACAGGAAGTGTAGACCTGGTACGATTTTTTTACCCGAACGCTTTGTTGGCCTCCTTATGAACGAACCGATATCATGGTGTTCAAAACCCGACTCCCCCCCTCCCGAATAAGTCAAATCCAGAAAACAAAAACGAAAAGGTTCAAGGGACAAAAGCCACATCAGTATTGTTACGACCACCCCCCGCTTCCCCTTTCCACAATGCCCACACACCCACTTGGGACGAATCTGCACCAGAAACACCAAAAGAAACGCAAGCTTAAACCATCGACCGATTCAATATACGTCGTACCAGGTCGTACCATTATTTTACTTCATTATTTCAAATAGCGAAGTGTGAGTTCCACCGCTTGAATGGTTGATACAAAGTTTAAGTTCGTGTTTAAATAAAAAAAAACGAGAGGGAAAATATATATATATATATATATAT
>MEHQ01000339.1:270104-287789 GCA_008828725.1 Saccharina japonica | reverse complement strand
GCATCATTCATTACGTCAGGAATCAACAATACAAACTGGGTCTCTTCAACGGTCCCTTGGCATCGTAAACTGGAGCCTTAGCCTCTCGGTCCCTTGGCATCGTAAACTACCTGATGTATTGCGGGCCTTATTCCTCCTTCGCTTCGCGGACGGCCTGGGCCGGCGGCGAAGCCCCCTTGTAGTCCACTATTATACTTGACTCGTATACACCATACCGAAGCCGCTACGGGGGCCGTACAGCGGGGTTGTTGCCGCGCGCGGGATCGGAAAATAATGCTGACACGAAGCATGCGATCATACGTATACTATGTATGTGACGCTGGGTCTGGTATACGAGATGGAGAGGAAGCTGGAGGACGTATATACGTGCAGAAAAATTGGCGTGGGGACCTATGACGGAAAAGGAAACAAAGAAAAGGGAACGTGGCAAACGTGGCACTGGAATACTCTCTGGGAGGGAAAGGAGGCGAATAGAGCGGGCGACTACTGTGCGTACAGGGGCCGGGGCAGCTGTACGGGCGGTCGGAAGCTATGACCGTATCACCGTAGGGAGGTCGGAACGCGTGCATCACCGTGCGATACGTACTGAGCGCTGTGTCTCATTCAAATTCCTAGTACTGTTAATGAGTGCGTTTTTATTCTTTATTTTTTATATCCCCAAGATATCCCACTAATTTTCTTCGCGCTTCTTTTCTCGCTCCTTCCTATGCATATCTGCTGTAGTCGTATTATGCGTAACTCAAATCTGGGGTCACAAAGTAGGTTCTTCTCCCTTCTCGCCCACTACGGTTAGTGCCTTGTGCTTTTGTCGCGAGAAGGCTCCAGCCCTTTCTTTCTTCCCTCGACGACTCGCATCGGCTTTCGCGTACCGCACGCTGCTAGGCACTCGCAGCAGTTAATTCCGTTTCGTATTCATTTTTGCATATATATATCTATCTATTATAGAAGTCCGACCGACCAACCACGTGGTATTCGAACCCCAGAAACCAACTCTTGGTAGCGTTCCAGGGTACCACTAATAAAATACCATCAGGGGACCGAAGCGCAGGTGCATGTATTTTCTGCGTGTATCGCAGCAGTTGAGAGCATTAACAATATCCAAAGGTATCGTAGAAGTCTATTAATAGCAGATCCCTCCAAAGACCGCGGTGACCACGGAACGTACATCGTTAGTCCAATTGACCAAACGCGGTTCAGCTACCGGCAGTCCAGTCCAGCTATTTATGTCCCAGCAGGTGAACGCGACCAGCAACAAGCAATTAAAACTTTTGATCCTCTCATTAAAAGGCTTAAATAACGCCGTATGTCAACGGTGTTGATACGTTAGGCAAACGGGGTGTTCATACTTCTTCTTTTTGTTCGTCTTTGAAGGTTTATAAAGCCACTGAGAGCCGCACTCTCAGTCAGTGCTGACTGAGTATCATAGGCCAGTGATGTACACGCACACGGGGTATTCCTGGCGCTGACCAGTCAGTGGTTTTCACTTCTTGGTACACGCACACGGGGGTACCTACATCCCTGCCGCTGAAGGCGTTGAGTGTTGCGATGCACCGACTAGGCTTCATGGAACACAGTTCGAATCCAGCCGTGGTGATTTTTGCTTTTTGTTTGCAAACATAAAAAGTACCAATTGCTGAGAGCGCCTTCGTAGCGTGGGTATATCGTATAGGTGGAATTCGACGCGAGTCGACGAGGGAAGAAAGTGCTCAAGAGATTCTCGCGATAAAAAATCCAAGGCACGTACCGTAGTGGGGAAGGGGGCGAAAAGAGACCACTTATTAGTGACCCCGGATCTGGGTAACGACTAAAGAGGGAGAGAAAAGAGGAGGGCGAAGATGATGAAGGGCATGGCAAACAAAACAACCGAGAAGAAAAGCCAGTACCGAGTGTTTTGCTTGCCCTCGGGACAGCTTCACCAAGCACCGCACTGTTAATAGTGGAACGTGCGGTCAGCGCACCGCAAAGGCCTGGCCACGACCTACCACACATGGACGAAATGTCTGCCGCCCTGTAGGAAGGGAGGCAGTCAGCAGGTACCGCTGCATAGTCCCAGTTCGAAACGAAAAAGCCAGCAAACAAAAACCTCTGCTAAAGCAATAAACTAAAGCACAGGCTAAAGCGGTACAGAGTGCCACAAGCCAAAACAAAACAAAAGTGTCGATAACTTATTGCTTCTGTGGTTTTCTTATGCCGAAGATCTTACGAGGGATCAGCGTTGAAGCTCATCACGTGCTGCGCGTTGTCGGATGGCAAGGATAATCCAGTAATAAAAACAATCGTAACATAATCGAGGGCTGTGGTTGTGGGTTCGACGACCGCGGTGCTGCTGCGCCCATGTTTGGTCACTCACCGTGTACTCCAGGTGGGCGTTGGAGAGGGTCAGCGCAGAGGCCGCGAGCAGCAGAGCCGACCCCACTGAGGAAGTGCGAACCATGATGATGATACGTGTGGCTTGCTTTCAGTAGTTGGTGTGGTAGCGGGAGACAGGGTATATGTGGCTTGACGCGAACGATGTGCGTGTTGGATGGGATTGTGATTGGGGTTGTTGTGTTGGTGAGGGGGCTGAAGGGGGCTGCGTGCGGTATCTTCGATTTTATTCAACGGAATACTTTGAACCATCGTCGTCAACGGCGATATCATCTTGACTAATACATTTTGTAGAATATTCTAAGGGGCCCCAATGCCTGCGATCTTTGCGGGTGGTGAGAGCATCCACAAACCCCTCGGGGGTTGTTTTGTTTGCACACCTACTCGTATCATACCAATTGTTTTAGGGCAACTGCCAACATCAGGTATACCTGATCCATTTGAGCCAAAATCAGGTATATACTAAAACCAAGTAAAAAACGCACGCCACGAACGGTGTTTTTCAGGATTTTTTGGCTGTGAGAAATACTCAAACATACTTTTGAATTTATTTGCGCCTGAACAGCAGAATGATAGCGAATGTGTGTGTCCTCCAAACTCTTGATACCTGTTGTATGTTATTTTCAGTACGGGTATTAATATCTGTCGTATGCTTTCATTGATTTCGTGGTCACACTCACTCCTACGACGTGTATTTCAGTATTCTTGTACCAGGTACGTAGTATGTATGTATATAGCAGGGCATTAATTAGTGACTCGGCGTCTGTTGCGCGCAGCGCAAGAGGCGACTCAAGGAGTGTTGCGCGCAACGCAACACGCCTGTGACGCGTGTTGCGCGCCGCAGGCGCTCAAGCCCCCCGCGGGGCCCCCGGAGGCCCGCCGGAGGCGAACATTTTGCGACCAATGCACGAATATACGCCTCAAAACTAAGTAAAAAAACTTTTATTTTGTTTTTGGCTACTACGGCGAATAGCAAAAGGTGCCTAATTTTTGTTTTCGAATAGGACAAGGGGCCTAAAAGATGTTCAATTACAACTACTGTAATTATCAAGAAAAAAGGACCCCCAAAAACAATTCTAGCCTCCGGCGAGAAAAAAACGCGCAACAAACATTTTCTCCTGCGGCGAAAATGTTGCGCGCCCAAAAAAGAGCAAAAAACGCGTGTTGCGCTAAACGGTTATTTTGACCAAATGTTGCGCCAGCGCAACAGCGCAACGTCTAATTATTGCCCTGGTACATAGTCGTAGCCACACTGATGGCATACGAACAAAACATCTATTAATAGTTAATTTGAGACTGAACTGCTCGCTTTCCGTACCGTGTCAGCAAGCAGCAGTACGTAATACCTGGTAGATTACAAAACAGGTCCATTGTGCTGTATGTGCGCGTATGCTACGTTCTGCAGTCGTTGTGGCGGGTCGTATGTACCAGGGCATTAATTAGGTGTTGCGCTGTTGCGCTGGCGCAACATTTGGCCAAAATAACGGTTTTGCGCAACAGTCGCCGCGAGGCTAGTTGCGCGCAGCGCAACACGCGTTTTTGGGCGCGCAACATTTTCGCCGCAGGCGAAAAAAATTGTTGCGCGTTTTTTTCTCGCCGGGGTCGAGAAAAAAATTTGGGGGTCTTTTTTTCTTGATAAATAGTCGTAATTGGACATCTTTTAGGCTTTTTAGGCGTACATTCGCCCAAAGATCGCCATTTTTTCGCTTTTTTCGCTTTTTTCGCTCGGGGCTTGCGGCGCCTGCGGCGCGCAACACGCGCCTCAGGCATTTTGCGGTGCGCGCAACACTCCTTCAGTCGCCTGTTGCGCTGCGCGCAACAGACCCCGACCCACTAATTAATGCCCTGGTATGTACGTAGTGTGGTGATGTCTTCGTGTCGGGCGTATAGTAGACTATGGCCTCTTGATTGGCTCAAAATTCGCCAAAATCAGTTGAAAGCTAAACAAAGTACCGTATATATAATACAACACGGAAGAAAGCACACCCCGGTGATAACATTTTGGCATTTAAAAATAGTATCACCGGGTGTGCTGTTGTGTAGAGGTGTGCTATCTAACGCATCCCCGGTGATGAACACCATGCACGAGAGCCCTGCAGCTAGGGGGTGTGGTTACGAGGGGGTGTGACAACGACGGGGTGTGCTAACGGAATTATTGGTTGATAAGGAGAGTTAACAGACCCCGACCAGATTCAGGGGGTGTGGTAATGAGAGGGTGTGATAACGGCATATCAATGATTGCTATGGAGTGAGTGTGAACAGACCCCGGCCAGAATGCAGGAGGTATGTTAGCAAGGGGTGTGCTAACGCATGACAAGTTTTTTCTAAAACCAGTTTGTTTTTCAATTATCACGTATTGCCGGTGATGGTAAGGCAAACGCTTTAAACCCGGGGATAACAAGCAAAATTCATGTACCGGTGCCATTCAGGTACTCATTGATGAAACCCCGAGGGTCACACCGCAAGTGCTGCAGGTGCTCCCCCGGTACCAGTACCAGTAGCCGGGGCTTGGCACACGGTGGACGTAGGAAACGTGATAGCGTTAGTGCCAGTACCGGTAAGCGCGCTGGTCCCAGAGAAAAACGACATGATCGTCGCCCGAGGCGCGGCAGCAGCAGCTACAGGTGGGGTCGAAGCCGCAGACTCGTTCGGCCCACTGTGAGGGGGCGCAGCAGTTGCCTCCATGCTGGTGTCCATACCGGTTCGGGTTGATTGTGAATTGTGAATGATATCCACCCACCAGGTGGTGTGAAATTTGTGGAGTTGGACACTGTTTTCAGGCGTACACACGTAGGGGGTGTGTTATCTAACGCACCCCCGGTGATAAAGCGACCGTAAAAAAACGAAGTCAAAACTATATCGCCCGGTGTGCTTATGTGGGGGTGTGTGTTATCTAAGGGGGGTGTGCTTTCTTCCGTGTTATACGGTAGACAAATCCAGGTGTACCTGACCATTTCATGCCAAAATCAGGTACGATCTGAGGCTGGCCAATGAGAGGTGTCCTAGCGTGTGATTGGTACTTGGTTTTAGTGTAGTAGTTTTTTTTTGGCACCAAAGTGACCAGGTGTACCTGATTTTGGCTAAAGCCCATTTTTTTAATAGACATAAAACACACGTGATATCTTCGGACATTTTAGTTTAACCCTAAACCCTAAGTATCTCTGTGTCGTGAGTTTGTGACCACAGAGCTTCCATCTCTCTAGGATGAGAAAAATCGGCACGGACACTCACAAGATTTAAAGACCGATGACAATGGGAACGAGATCTCAAGTATTGTATTTGAACTGTTCGCTTTTAGGTCATTTCAGCGGCTGGCTGTACCTCGCGGGGAGAAATTAAAAAGCATCTATCTATATTATAAATAGGGTTAGTCTGTATGTCTGTAATCATGATCTCGCGATCCAGAGCGCTTCAGGTCAGCCTTGCCCCATAGATAGGGAGGGTGGGTGCCACAACCAGTGGAATGCCCGGTCTCATGCCCGGCCGAGTCCTGGCCGTCGCGCGCTGAGCTTCGCCTCAATCCCAGCAACAGTGACAACGGACGTCAATGTAAGGGCCAATTGAACTCTACATTTATTCACCAATGGCCCTTATATTTCCGTGCAGATTGCTACATCACAGCAAACTGCGAGTACTGTCGTCATGGTCTCGCGTTTCTCCCGATCAAGAGCGTTTCGGTCCCGCCTAGCAGCATCGGTAGAGAGAGTGCGAGACACAATAAGCGGGACACTGCGTCTCACGCCGCACCGAGTCCTGGCCGTCGCGTGCTGAGCGCTGCCGACAGCCGTGGTCGTGTCACAATCCCGAGGAAGCCCTGACAGTCATGCAGCCAGCCTTGTTGGTCATAAATGTTCGTCATAAGTCGCACCCGTGTCTGATGTGTCTGATCGTGCCAATGCGTACGTGACGTACGTAATACGTACGAGTGATTTGTGTAACTGGAATATGCGGCGGGATTTAGGTTTTTCCCGAATGGGTTTTGGTAAGAGTATCATCTGGGACGGAGGGGTGAAGCCCCCTCCGTTCACTTCATCTTTACGGTGGTTTCTAATATACACCTTGGGACAACATCTTCTCTCTCGCCTCATGGTAACCTCCGGAGTGTTCTCCAACTGCACCTCGTAACCGAGACAACCCCTTGCACGACTTGATTGATTATGCTAGCACGATTGATATATCAAAGACTACTCGTGTAAGGTAGGCAAGATGGACCTGTCGATCATGGCGGACCTTCCTGAGGAAACTCGGAAGGCGATCGAAGCCTGCTTCGCAGCAGAAATACTGAAAGCCCAGCAAGAAGCCCGTGCCGTCAGCCGCGAGGAAGAAGCCAAGAGAGACCGAGAACGAACGCACGCCCAGGAGAACGAGCCCAGGAGCAGCGCCGTCAGGTCACCAGAGCAATTCCCGCAGAACTACGCACGAGCACAGCATCAGGGGTGGGCTGGAGGCCCGCCGTCAGGCACGTTTCGTATTAGCAGCAGCAGTAGTCCTAAAGTGTTCGATGGAAGTTTTAGGAACGGGGAGGAGGTACAGCAGAGGGTTATGGTGTTTGAGGGTCAGATGATAGCACTTTTTGGGGAGGAAGGTTGTCTAGAAACCATAGGTACAGATGTTCCTGTTAAAATAGGATTGGCGAGGGCCAACAGTGAGGCCCTCAATAGAGAGTTTGGGGCGGAGGCGGTAGCCAGGGCACACGTAGCATGGAGGATACTGATCAACCAGATTACGTACTTGCCCATACTGAACCTAAATTTGCCAGCTGGTAGCCCAAGTGAGGGATGGAAAATCTTCACTAATTTTTATGCTCCTCAGTCTGCTGCCGAGAAGGCGAGGCTAACTCAATCATGGTACAGCCTGAGAATGAAGGAGAACAAACCCCTCAACGAGTACTTTGCGAAAGATAGTGTTCTTAGAAGCCGGCTTGCTCTCCATGGGGTGGTATTCTCTGATGTAGATGCTAACCTACATTTTTCCCGCAACCTCTCATCCGCCTTCGGAGTGCAAAAGAGCATTTTGCTCTCGAACGCAGAGTTGACTTGCAAAGTCCTTGAAGATGTGGTGCTCAGCGCTCATGGCGAGATGGAGATGGCGAGGGAGGAGGAGAAGAGGACTGGGACGGGACACGCCCTCGTTGCTCCCGACTGGTCTGGCCGGGGCAACGGGGGTTTTCAACATGGCGGGAGAGGAGGACGCGACGGACGAGACAGGAGCAGGAGAAACGATAACAGGGGCGGACAGCAGCAGCAACAGCAACAGCAGCAGCAGCAACATCAGCCTCAGCAGCAGCAACATCAGCAGCAGCAACATCAGCAGCAGCAACATCAGCCTCAGCAGCAGCAACAGCAGCAGCAGCAACAGCAACAGCAGCAGCAGCAGCAACATCAGCCTCAGCAGCAGCAACAACAGCAGCAGCAACATCAGCCGCAGCCGCAGCAGCAGCAGCTACAGCAGCAGCAACAGCAGCAACAGCAGCCCGTCAGCGGTCGCGGTGGTGGCGGTTGGAGCGGAGCACCATAGCCGTGGGGCCCTGGAGGGAGAGGGCCCGGCGGCAGGGGAGGCAGAGGAAGGTATGTGGGCGGTCGTGGGTAAGCGGTCGGGGGTAGGGGGAGAGGCTTGCCATCATACCCCCCTCCCCCCGGCGGCTACGACTACTCCCGATACCCACCGAACCTCCCCCGCCCGTTTGGTAATCAGCCGCCGGTGCATGGGGCGGACCCTCGCAAGCGATGTCAGAACTGCAACGAGTTGGGGCACGTGCATCAGTATTGCGCGTGGCGAGTGGATACTCCAGGTCACCCTCACCCCCCCGGAACCGCGCCACCACCCCCCGGGTGTACCGCCCCCGGCGGGGCCCCCCACTTCTCGTCTGCAGCACCTGGTCGGCAGCAGCCGTGGCCACACTCGTACGGTCAAGCAAACGTTGCCGCCGCCGCCGCCGCCACCGCCGCCACCGCCGCCGGCTATGGTGACCCCTATGATGAAACCTATGGTATTGACACTTCCGCCGCCGCCGCCGTCGCCGCCGCCGGCAGCTACTACGACGACGAATACGGTGACTACTACTACTACTACTACGAGGAAGAGCAGCAGCAGTACCAGCCATCTCCCTCGCAGCAGTACCAGCCACCACCTTCGCAGCAGTATCAGCCACCACCTTCGCAGCAGTACCAGGCACCGCCACCACCGCCGCCGCACCAGCAGCAGATCGCGCCCTATACCTACGAACAACATCAACCATCGCCGCCCCCGCCGCCGTCCCACCAACATCATAACCTCCCCGGCCATGCCCCGTCTTCTTCCTCTTCGCCTTCTGCCGGAGCATCTTCACCTCCCCAGAGCGCTCTGCATCTCCTCATGGCACGTTCAGTGCCACAAAGCGAGTTGTCTTACAGTTTAGATGGTGTAGGAGTTGGGTTGGGGCTTTCTAGCCAGTCTCTCAGTGAGACAGTCGGGGGGCGTGGGGTAGGCCCAGCAGGTAGTGAGTTTTGGGTTTCGGATAACGGGGCCACTAACCACATTACCAGCAGTTCTCGCAACATGTATGACTGGGTAGAGATCCCTCGTGGTAAAGAGAAGGTTTTGATCGGTGATGGTAAGGCGATGCGAGTGCTTGGCGTAGGTAGCCTTAATCTGAAGATGCACTCCAAAACTGATTTTAATGTCAAGTTAAATGACGTGTACGTGACGGAGGGTATCGGATTCAACCTGTTTTCCCTTCATGATGCACAAGCGAGACAATCCATCACCCTTGACAAGGATGGCGCACACTTGTTCGATAACCGTCTGATTTTCCCTCGTGACGCGACTGGGCCAAGTTTGTATGGGACTCGCATGGACCCGACCCCAACTACAGGACTTACCGCTGTTTCTGCTTTGACTGGTGTTGCCCCCCCCACCCTTCCTGAACATGTTGTGCACGATTCCTCTCTTGCCCCCCCCTCGAACCCCCAACCCCCCTCAAGTGTAAGTGGGGCAGGGACCATGGTGTTTGGTTCCCACCCCCTTTCCCCACTTAGTATAGGAGGGATAGTTTCTGCGGACAATGGTTTCCCGCCCGCCTCTAAAGGCGTAGTACCTACGGATGATGGTTCCCACCCCCTTTCCCCTTTTAGTGTAGGAGGGGTAGTCCCTGCGGATATTGGTTTCCCGCCCGCCTCTAGAGGCGTAGTGCCTGCGGACATTGGTTTCCCGCCCACGGCTTCAGGTGAAGTTAGTGTAGTACCATAGGCGCAGCTCCCGACGGAGCCGCCCACTGTTTCGTCTCTAGGAAAAGAGCACAGAGTGGTAGGGGTTAGGCCCCTTGTCGCTGCTCCCGGCACGCAAGAGACAAACATGAGCTTTTTTTCGGACGTTAGGCTAATGGATGGTTACGATGACACTGTGTGCACGCACTTTTTCCCTAACCCCCTCAACGTTGCGGCAGCGCACCCCTTGCAGAGTCAGATCGGAATGATTTTTACGTTGGGAACGTAGGCATGACTGCTGCAGCCGTGCTTGCTCCGGGTAGGCGTCCGTTTACTGTTGGGAAACCTACCGAGAGTGTTGATATTAACCACTTTCACTTCTCCTCCGGCCACCTGAATGAACGTTTGTTGAGGGAAACGGCTTGGCAGCACGGTATCACCTTGACGGGAGTTCTGCAGCCATGTGGTGGATGTTTGGAGGCCAAGGGTGTGCGAGCTGGGGTGCCGCGGAGGACAACATCGCGCGCGAGGAGGCCCATGGAGACGGTACACATTGACCTGGCCGGCCCCTACGAGGCGTCCATGGGCTGGTCCGTTTACCTGATCATGTTCGTCGACAGCGCCTCGAGGTGGATGCGGCCGTACGGAATGAAGAAGAAATCGTAGACCACCGCGTATGTGAAGAAGTTCGTCGCCGACATGAACCACGTGGGCCCGCCGCTCTGCTTCCGCGCGGACAACGGTGGGGAGTTCACCGGCCGCAGCTACATCGAATTCTGCGACTCCGCTGGGATCCGCCGCGAGCACACAGCCCCGGGTAAGCCAAAACAGAACGCGGTTGTCGAGAGTGCGATTTGTCGCGTTATGAAGGGGGGGCATGCGGCTCGTCGCGAAATTCGGCGACTTTTCCCCAGCGTTGACCTCAGCCGAATCCCCCACCTCGGCGCCAGCGGTAACCGCCTGTGGCTGGAGGCTGTGCTTTGGGCTGCCGACTGTTTTAACCGCTCCGCGACCAAGGCCAACATTGGTTGGCGATCACCGTACGAGGTGTTCTTCTCGCGGCTTCCGGACCTGCAGGTGGTACCGTTCTTTCAGGCAGGCATGATGCGGGTGGACCGCAGCACGAAATCCGACGTCCAATCGGTGCCGTGCTACTATCTGAACAATGGCTATAATCACCCCTTGTCCGCCGTTAAGGTGATCAGGGCCTCGACGGGGGGCGTATGCTACACCAGTGACGTGGTGTGGACGGTTCACCGTGCTCCCGTGCTGCCATTGCCGGCACCGGCTGGCGCGGGGGGATTAGTGGACGCCACCGCGCCGGCAACGCAGGGGTTCAGCATCAGCTACATGCAATCACCGCCGCCGCCACTACCGATCCAGTCACCGCCGCCGCCACTACCGATCCAGTCACCGCCGCCGCCACTGCCGATTCAGTCACCGCCACGGCCGCTTCAGCCCCCGTCACCGTCGTCACCACCACCGCCCGAGTACTCACCGTCGCCCCTCGCCGACGTTTTGCCACGGCCGCACACGGAGCCGCAGCGGATATCCGGGCGAACCCGTTCGAAGACGGTCCAATTCTCAGACACGCCGGCGGTTCAACTCTCAGCCACACCGGAGAAGTCGCCTCCGAACCGTGACCAGGGTTTTAACGATAGCATCGGACTCCTATCGATGATGGGCAGGACGGAGCTGCTGTCGATGTTGACTACGCGTAGAGTCGTCGACGCCGGGCGCCGCAAGGAGTCGCCGGGTGTTGGGGGTCGCGGGCAGCCGCCACCCACTGTTGGGGACCGAGAGGGGACACCGTCTGCCGGGGGGCACGGGAGGATACCATGTGCCTTGGCCGCACTGCTTGCCACTCGGGAGGACATCGACGCCACCCTGGGCGACCAGCGGCCGCCCTACAAGCCCCCGGATTTGCCGCACTGCTACGCCTCTGACCTCAAGGTCCCACGGAGCCACAGGGAAGCCATGCGGTCGGAGCACGCTCATCGTTGGGAGGACTCGATGGGGCGGGAGTTTTACGGATTGCTGGATGCGGGGACTTTTGTGCCGGGGTAGCAATCAGTGGACAACTACATTAATGCAATGTGGGTTTTTGATTGGAAAGCTGATGAGTACAGCTGGCCTACAAAAACTAAGGCGAGGCTTGTAGCGCGGGGGGATGAACAGAGAGCGAATATTGATTTCGGAGAATTATTTGCACCTACTGTTGCTGTTTCCAGTGTTCGTTTGTTGACAGCGATGGCGTGTGAACTGGACCTTGACTTGTGCCATTTTGATATTAAACAGGCGTTCCCGCAATCTGATCTCGAGGAAAACGTATACATGCGTTTGCCTCCGGGTTGCGGTGGGTTGTCGGGGAAAATAGTAAGGCTGAACAAGAGCTTGTACGGCTTGAAGCAGGCATCGAGACAATGGCATGCGCATCTTACTAGGTGTTTGCTGTCGTTGGGTTTTATTCAGTGCCTGGCTGATGCGTGCGTGTTTCGTTTGATGGAGGAGGGGAGTATTGTGATGACTATAGTGGTGCACGTGGATGCCATATTTGCGGTAGGGAAGAAAGCCAGGTGTGATCAGTTTGGCAAGGACTTGGACCAAATGGTTCCGGTCAAGAACCTGGGAGAGTTGCGGTGGTATTCGGGGTGTGTTATGAGAGGGATTGGGACAAGGGAGTTTTGAAGATTTCCCAGCAAACATTCGCTGAACAGCTGGCGGATGAGTACGGGATAGAGTTTGGGAAGAGTGTTCCGCTTTCTGTTGGCACGAGGCTTGCGGAGTTTGACGAGAGCGAAGCACCAGGGAACTGGCCGTTTCGTGAGTTGGTAGGTTCACTGATTTGGCTTTCAACCCAGACTCGGCCAGATATCTCCAACGCAGTAAGAGCGGTGGCTAGATACTGCGCTGCGCCTAAGTTAGTCCACTGGAAGGCAGCACTTGGTATTTTAGGGTATGTGAGACGGACTAGTTATTTTGGGATTACCTTTCAGAAAGGTACGGTAGGGGGCCTGAGCTTGCAGGTATTTGCTGACGCAGACTACGCAAGTGTGGCGGCTGACAGGAGGTCAGTTTCAGGGGGGTTGGTGATGTGTGGGGGTGCTTGCGTGTCTTGGTTTTCTAGGACACAGAAATGCGTCACACTCTCTACGACGGAGGCAGAGTACGTGGCGCTTGCAGACATCGTTAAATAAGTGTTGTTTTTGAGGCAGGTTTGACGTTTCATGTTGCCTGATGTCGGCATGCCCTGCATTCCGGTGTTCGAGGACAACCAGGGTGCGGTTCAGCTTGTGCAGAACCCTATCACCAACTCCAACTCTAAGCACATTGAGGTACGGCACCATTTCCTCAGGTAACTGGTAGGAAGGAAAGAGATATCGATCATCCACGTACCATCCCCTTTCCAGCATGCGGATTTCTTAACCAAAGCGATACCGCGGGACTCTTTTGAGTTTCACCGTAGTCTGGCAACGAACATGTGGTGAGTTTGGATTTTTCGACACTGATTCTGGGTTTTTCGTATTCGAGTTTGGGTTTTTCGACACTGATTTTGGGTTTTTCGTATTTGAGTTTGGGTTTTTCGACACTGATTTTGGTTTTTTTCGGATTTGAGTTTGGGTTTTTCGACACTAATTTTGGGGTTTTCGGATTTGAGTTTGGGTTTTTCGACACTGATTTTGGGTTTTTCGTATTTGAGTTTGGGTTTTTCGACACTGATTTCGGGTTTTTCGTATTTGAGTTTGGGTTTTTCGACACTAATTTGGGTTTTTCCGATTTGAGTTTGGGTTTTTCGACACTGGTTTTGGGTTTTTCGTATTTGAGTTTAAGTTTTTCGGCACGTTTTTTTTTTTTTGTCGGATTAGAGCATGTGTTTTTCAGTACGGATTTGGGTTGAGTTTTTGGATTTTGGATAAGCTTGGTGCTCATAGCAGGGAGGCAGTTGTTTGGTCATATAGTGAGTTTTTGGAATTTATGTGGTTGGTATAATTTAGCACCACAGCAGTACTACTTGTAGTGTCGCGACAAGAGGATTGATGTGTTGGATGATTGATTGTGGACCTACTTGGAGTACACATATAGACATTATTATCAGGACAGTGTGCTGCGACTAGGGAGGCTGTTGGTAATAAATGTTCGTCATAAGTGGCACCCGTGTCTGATGTGTCTGATCGTGCCAATGCGTACGTGACGTACGTAATACGTACGAGTGATTTGTGTAACTGGAATATGCGGCGGGATTTAGGTTTTTCCCGAATGGGTTTTGGTAAGAGTATCATCTGGGACGGAGGGGTGAAGCCCCCTCCGTTCACTTCATCTTTACGGTGGTTTCCAATATACACCTTGGGACAACATGTTCTCTCTCGCCTCATGGCAACCTCCGGAGTGTTCTCCAACTGCACCTCGTAACCGAGACAACCCCTTGCACGACTTGATCGATTAAATCCCATGACAGTCCCATGACAGTCTCATGGCAGTCCCATGACGGTGGTGCTATGAACGTGCTGCCGCTGGAACCGTTTCTGCCGTGCCATGGCAGCAGTGCTATGTACCTGGTTCGCTCGTTCATCCATGGCAGCGCAATGTGACAGTGCCATGAAACTCTCGTGAACGTGCACGACACTGTTGACATGTGGCTCTGTCATGGGGGTACAGTATCAGCCCTCTCGTACGAAAATCCTGAAGTCAGAGGTTATAGGCTAGTAGCATCCTGATGTCAGAGGTTAGGCTAACATCCTTTTGTCAGATATGAGGCTAGTACGTAGCATCTTGATGTCAGATGTTAGGCTAACTTCCTTACCTATTTATTCTAGCGGAGCGAGAACGGAGTAGATGTCTCACAGTTTCTTACAGACGGCGGTCGCCTAGGCTACGTGCACGACGTACGTATGTACCAGGTCCTGTGTTTACTATTTTTATGCTCTACGTAGTACGCAGGGCAGACTGATTTCTTCACACTCTTGTTTTCGTACGACAGGGCAGATACTGTCTGGCGCAGCCATAACACTGCCACCCTGCGGTCTGTCATCATGGCGGCGCCATGCTGTTGCGATGACATCACTACTAGGAGTTTCCATGGAAGTCAAGATTGCATGTTCGTGGCACTGTACCATTGGACCGCCATGGGTGCTTCCACTGGCACCCCACGTCATTTCTACGGGGAGCTTTTCGTGCACGGGTATAGACGGTGAACGTGACCCCCTCGTTTTCGACGCGTGCTACGATAGAGGTAGAGGTATACCGTTTTTTGGCTGAAATGGTTTATCAATGATCGGGCTCCTGTGGCTCGAAATCGTCGGGCTGTCATGTCTTTCTCGAGTTGCAATATGATATCATATACGAGCTGGTTCCAGCAAGAGCAGGAGCATTTCGTCTTCAGACTTTTGCACCATAAATGAAAACGAGTTGGAAAACGAAATTTGGCAGGGTTGTTCTTCATGACCATACGGAAAAACGACATGATGGCCTTTTTTGAAAAAATGTTTTTTTGGTGAATGAGGTACATTTTAGCGTTTTTTGTTTTTTTCCGGAAACTTTGACCCAACATTACAGACGAACAAAAAAGAAAATGAAAAAAGGCCATCTTGTCGTTTTTGTGTATGACCATGAAGAACACGCCTGATAAATTTCGTGTTCCAACTCGTTTTCATCTATGGTGCAAAAGTGATTTCCGCGAAGTGTATTTTTTCCCCTTAGGTTTCAAATTTGCTCAATACATTTTCCTAGTAATTTGGCAGGCCGTTCTTACCACGGCCTGATAGGCTCGCGGGAAGCAAAAACGTGACATGGACGTCTTCGCCTTGTTGATGCGATCCTGTCAAGACTTCTAAACTCGAACTAGTCGGTGTATTGACCGATATATGGCCTGAATACTATTATATTGGTTTTACTATAGGATCACTGCAGGAAAGCTATCCCCTATGGAATAGCGCCTCCCTAAGGAATACCAATATGACCATATCTCGCGAACTACAACTCGTACGCCAAAAATCTCTTCACCGATGTGTTCCCCTTGGCGATGCCGTCATGTCGATATATGTAGTGTTCGAAAAAGTAATGTATTCCGTTTTTTATTTCCCGAAGAAGCTATCTTATGTTTCTCTCTGGAACCAGTTTCGTTTGTTCCGTTTAGCACAAGGGATTCGGGTTTGCGTTTCATTTTCCAGTCTACCACTATCGGTTCGGCCTGCCTCGTCTCGCGAGAGCCGCTGAACTGCCATGGTATTGTGCTTTCGGGTGTATTGGTGTTCTACTTCAACCTACCACTATCGGTTCGGCCTGCCTCCTCTCGCGAGGGCCGCTGAACTGCCATGGTATTGTACTTTCGGGCGTATTAGTGTTCTACTTCAACCTACCACTATCGGTTCGGCCTGCCTCCTCTCGCGAGGGCCGCTGAACCGTCATGGTATTGTACTTTTGGGCGTAGAGGTGTATTTTGTACTCCTACCACTGTTCCGCTTGCCTCTTCCCACGAGAGCCGCCGAACCTCAGCAACAACGTTATTTCGAGAATATTGTTGTTGTTGTTATTTTTTGTTTTTTTGTTATTTTCACTTGTCTTTGTGCTATTTTGCTTTCTTTCTCCAATCATGTCGCCCCCGACCCCGTTTGCATCCTCTCGCGAGGGTCACCGATTTATAGCATTGCAACCTTGGGAATCTTTGTGGTCCTTTTTTGTGACCCAATCTCTTCAACCCACCAGCATAGTTCGGTGGTATTGCCCTTTCGGGATCATTTTTTTTCTTTGTTTTGCGTTTTGTTTTCAACTTACACCGCCGTTCCCGCAGCTTTCCCTCCATGAAGGCCGCCGGACCGTGGTACTACCGTATTTATACTTGGGCTTATATCTTCACGCCCTGTTTTGTTTTGTTCTGAGTGTCTGTTTCGACACGGGTTTCATTTTTTCTGCTTTTTGTTGCATCGTACCGAGCGTTTGGATTTTCTTGGCCTTTCTGACAACGGCATATCTGCCTTAAACCGCGAGTACTCTTTCCTGCGCCGTACGCGTAGCTTCAACCCCTGCAGTATAGTTTAGGGCTTGTTCGTTTCTTCTTTTCATCTCGCGGTATACGAGGCATGTCCTCTTGACCTCGCTCGTTTTCGAACGTATCATCTCGCTGCGTCTCAGCTTGCGCTTGTAGTGGGTTTGCCACCTAGTTTTCCAGGTCCCTCTTTCGCAATCGGCCCCACATTGTTGTCGGTGCACGCGTAATCAGTTACCGACCCCCCCATGGTCTTGCTTTGCAGCACACTTCTCACTTTCGTAGCGCTTCCAGCCTTTTGTTTTTTCGTGTTTACCTCCGGCCGGCTTCTGTTGTCTTTCCTCCAGCCCGACCCGTGGCCCCACGCTATGCAGTCATATTTCAAGCCCAAGTCCAAGTTTAGGGCCTTGCTTCTCTGCATAGCCGCGTGCATTATTTTCTCTTTTGTCTGTTACATTCAGCATCCGGCTTTTAACTTCGTTTATTTTTTCTGCTTTGTTTTGTTTCGATACATTCGTGCTCCGGTTTGTTCACTTGGCTTTTGTCTTCACCGTAGCCCGCTTGCCGTTGGCTTTTCGTAGGTATCTCTTCCGGTACGGCGCGTTAGTTAACGTGTGAGGCGTCGTAGCCTCATTGCGAGGTGTGGGGTAGATGTATAGCCTCTTTTTACCTTTGTTTCGAATAGCCGCATCTTCGACCTCCCTTCCCGATTTCTGGGATGAAACGGTCATCCCCTCCGATCGTCGTGTGATCTGCATCTACGACTATTCAGGGTGGGCTAATGTGATGGTATCACGTACTACGGCTATAAAGCGGTGCAATACGTACCGGTATGAGTCACGTGGCGTGCTAGTAACGGGAACGTCTCCTTAGAGAATAGCAGTATGAGTAGACACGCGGATAGGTACTACGAGTATGAGATCATGTGACGTGCTAGTAACGGAAACGTCTCCGTAGATAGTACATGTATGAAGATACATGCTTCAGGGGACAGTCTAGGTATAGACTGCCCCCTCCCATCGCACTCTGTTCTTGTGCGCAATTGAGCTCCATGAGATAAGCAACAAGAAGAACTTTATCAAGAAGAAGCGTGCCTCTGGCTTGCGTCGACATTCCTGTGTCCTGGCCCTATAGGAGTGCTACTCCCTTACA
>MEHQ01000339.1:259775-270008 GCA_008828725.1 Saccharina japonica | reverse complement strand
TTGACTTATTGTTTTCTGGGATCACAACGGTCCGGTTCTTCCCTCCAATATAGGGGGGGGGGGTAGTGGGGTATCTGGGATTCAGATCCGCGCATGCATACCCTTGGTTCATTGCATATTTTGGCCATGGCATTGTTCATCGGGTAGAACTCACATCAAAGAAAAAGTGTCAATCTGAAACAATTCGCCTGCGGCGCGAAACACTACAAGTAGTAGTGACTCAAACACGTTTCGCTCGCGGCGAAAATCCCCGAAAGCTTTCCCCCCACTCATTCTACACACGTTGCGCGGTACGAAGTGCTTATCATACGTAATTATTTACCCTTTTAAATTTTTAGGATTTCCATATTTTCCAAAAATAGTGTCCAAATATTGGCATGCGAAGCCTTCCAGGATATTTTGCCCGCTGTCAAAATTCCAAACTATCCAAATAAATCCTGTTTTTCTTGCTTTTCCTGATTTGTTTGGAAAACAATATTGGAAATTTTGGGGAAAAGATGCTCGATAAGAACGACTACGCGTACGGCAATAAGTCGTGACGCGCCTTCGGTACGTTTTTTTGCGCCATTTTGCGTGATTTACCGGACAACGGGGCGCTAGCGCAACAGCGCAACACCTAAACGCAGCCCTGGTGGGAATCCGCCATACAGGCGTTCCTCAAGGCCTTTCCACCATCAGTCATACTATTATTATTATTGTTGTACACGGATTTTGTCCCCTATTCACGCCAAAAATGAACAAAGCTCTCATTTTCCGTGTGTGTGTGGAAACCCCGATCAATTAAGAATTAAAGTTATTTTGCCTATTTTGTGTGCTGCTTGATACGTGTCAGCACCATTGCACCAGCACACAGCACACAGCACACACCACACAGGACACAGCACACTACTAGCAGCTTTGACCGAGGCAGACATCCTAGCAGGTAGTAGATAGATAGCAGTCCAGCAGCCAGCACGAAGAAAAATACAGGTTTTCAATATCATGATCGGTTTAAAAAAAAACGGAGAGTTTTAATGTCCGTCCCCGGGTTTTGCCGTCACAAAAGGCACGTCAGTCAAGGCAAATTTTTCCTCGACACAGTGATATATCATACCAGGTATTATATTATACGTATTTTAGTCAAAAGTCAAAAGGGGTAATAGTGCCGTTTCCCGACGTCTTTGTCGCAAAGTTTGGACATGTTCATACTCGTACCATACCTGCACGTACGTATAAAACTTAATACGTACTGGTATAGTCCTAAATGTGTATACGTACAGATCGAGATCGTCGATGTTGTGCATGTACCGGTATTAATATGAAATGCTACGTACAAAACGTCGTATTATATATATGAATGTATACGGAAGATCTGCACTGACTGCTGGAGAGGTATTTTGTCGTATGCAATAACATACATACGACGCTTATCCGTTCGTTCCTGTTGGGCACGTAGTAAGCTGGTACGAAATCCTCGAGCTCACAGCTGTTGTTTTTTTTAATTTTTTAATATACCAGGTACCACTTGGGTACCAGGGTATTCTGTTTCTCTTATCTGATTTACGATGTACTGTAGTACGTACGTACGTAATGTTAACGTGTTCGGCCTCCTTGCGTCGTCTGTATTCTTTTTCATTTCATGGTTTGTTATTTATACTCGTACGTAGTATGTTATCCTTATTTTATTGGCGTGGTCTGTGTCGTCGTGTTCTCGTACCTCGTACCCGGTACTTCGGCCTTTCGCTTGATCTACCCGATAATTTGCGTCTATTTTTGTTTTGTCTTTTCTCTGTCTCACAGAGTACGAATAGTATGTATGAGACCACATAATTTGTCATCTCTCCAGTTAGTTTCAAGAATCAGGACAGACACTGGGTGTACTGGTGGTTGGTGTATACAAGCAGTACAGGACACCTACTATTACTACTACTGTACGTAATAAGAAACAGTAAATCTGGTTCAGGCTGGATTCCATATCTTGAGAGAGGGCGTTTTCTACACTAATTTAAAGATAACGACCCCCGAAGTTCTTAATTTCCTGTAAATCTCAGCCTGGATTTATTTTTAGCCTGTTTCTTCTTCTTAAAATACATATTATACGTATTACATATATTATAGGGATTTAGCCAAAATCAGGTACACCTGGTCACTTGGGTGCCAAAAAAAGGTACTACACTAAAAGCAAGTACAAATCACACGCTAGGACACCTCTCATTGGCCAGCCTCACATCGTACCTGTTTTGGGGTGAAATGGTCAGGTACACATGGATTTGTCTACTTTGTTTAGCTTTCAACTTTCAACTGATTTTGGCGAGTTTTGAGCCAATCAGAGGCCATACGTACACTGTCTCCTATACGCCCGACACGAAGACATCACACTACGACGTACATACGACCCGCCACAACGACTACAGAAGAACGTATCATACGCGCGCACACAGCACAATTGACCTGCTGTAATATACCAGGTTACGTACTGCTGCTTGCTGACACGGTACGGAAAGCGAGCAGTTCAGTCTCGTTCAAATGGATGTTTTGTTCGTATGCCACTAATAATGTGACTACGACTATATACACATATATACGTACCAGGTACAAGAATACGGAAATACACGCCGTAGGAGTGAGTGTGATCACGAAATCAATGAAAGCATACGACAGATAGTTATTAATACCCGTACTGAAAGTAAAATACAACAACATTTATCAAGAGTTTTGAGAACACACACATTCGCTACGCATCATTCTGCTGTTCAAGCGCAAATTCAAAAAGTCCTATGTTTGATTATTTCTCACAGCCAAAAAGTCCTGAAAAACACCGTTCGTCGCGTGCGTTTTTACTTGGTTTTAGTATATACCTGATTTTGGCTCAAATGGATCAGGTATACCTGATTTTGGCAGTTGCCCTATATTATACATATTATATTATATACGTAGGTGTCCCAGGGTGTCCTGTTCTACTGCTTGCTGTAGTTGGGTAGAGACAACACACACATGTGCCCTCAAATATCATGCGAAGCTTCGGAGACGTATAAAATAGTTGTGGTCGGCAATCCACTCTTCGACTGAAGCTATACCGTTTTTCCTCGTCTTGTAGTAGGTTCATCTATCGGCCGATCTTTCAAAGAAGGGCAAAGAGAGGCAAAGATGTCGGCAGACGGGACTTTCTGCCCTTGACAGACAACAACTTTGCCTTGACATGCCGTGAATGACTGACTGACATGGAAATACTAGGTTTTAGTGTGGAACACTTCGGCCCTACACCCTTGACAGCGCATTGTTTGCCTTGCTTGACATGTCTCCCGACATATTTGACGAAGGATGGTTGGTGCGTACACTCACAACGAAGTGCACTCAGCAGGTCAACAACGAAGAAGGCGAACGATTCCACTTTCAGTTTCATCGACCGACGACAAAAAGCAAGCGTCAAGCGTCCCTTTCTCGTATGACACAAAATATCAGGTGTGATACGGAGATTCGGTCGGCCACCCCCTCTGCCCCGTCGCCTCGCCTTCGACCCGATCCTTCCCTAATTGGAATATGTGACCTCACTCTGCAGCCCCCTGGCCAACACAATAACCCCCACTGAACACTCACTCGTTCGCACCAAGGCAGCCTGGCCCGCTACTCGACTACTATACAAGGAAACAAAACTAGCTTAATCATGGTTCGCACGTCCTCGGTGGGATCGGCTCTGCTGATCGCAGCTTCTGCGCTGACCCTCTCCAACGCCCACCTGGAGTACACGGTGAGTGAGAGAGACCAAAGCCATAAAAGTATTTATATCATACTCGTACGTACCTGATCAAATATATGTGCAGTTACTATTCATAGTAGCAGCAGCAGAACCCAACCCACCCACGATTTTTCTTCGCTATGCTGAGACATTTTGTTTTGCTGGTGGTACGGCAGTAGTATCATCGTGTCGGGGGGTTTGTCCCTGGGTTTCTGCATGCCATACAGGACTATCCTGCTGAACTCTGTCGACTGCTTATCATATATCTCGCCTGGGCGGCAGGCAGGCAGTGATAACGTGATGGCCACAATGTCTGTGTCAGTGTCAGTGTGTGGTGAAGCTTTCGCCGTGATTGGCGTACATCGGCCGCAGGCGGTGTTTTATTATGTTTTTGCAAATGTAGGTAGTCCGTACGTAAATCTCACTTCCCAGCCCCCCGCCGCCCCAGCGTCTCTAGAGTCGACGCATCGGCAAAATGAACGCTTTCAGCGGCAGGAGTACCCCGTGTGCTTCACGAAGCTATTAATACGCGTACCGCTGCTTTATCCTTTACACAATTTCGCCTTGCTTTGCAGGAGGACTTGAAGGGAATTATCCTGTTGCTAATCTCGTCGCCCTACCTGCGTGCATAGATAGCAGGACTCTCGGCATACAGCAGTGCAGGATACCTAAGCCAGGCTGATATTTAGATGAAAATAAGAAATTCAGGCGTCGTTATATTGAAATGAGTGTAGAAACCACCCTCTCTCCAAGAAGAAATCCAGCCTGGGCTAGAGTTCCTGTACTCAGTACTACCGGGGGAAAATGGAGGCTCGGCTGTTTACGAAAACTATGGAATTCGGTGTACTGTAAGAAATGCTCAAAACTGGCCGAAAGGATAAGCAAAAGAAACATAAAAAACAGCAGCAATAGACGCCCACGCGAGATACTAAAATAGGACGGTTCTGAAGCGTCAAACAAAACAAGAAACGCGGACTACAGCTCATCGAGCACTGCTTGCTGCTGTACAACTACTGTAGTATACTGCTGTACAACACCCGCTGGACTGTGGATGTGGAGGCTCCTCCTGATGGCTAAATATAATATTTTAATGGCTACTTTTCTTTATCGTGTTTTTTGTTTTTTTTCACGCGTTTTTCATAAAAAAAAAACTTTCAAGCTGATACCCAAAGCAGTCCCCTGCCCAGCCCCTATTTTTCTTAGTTTATCGAAACTCTGTTCATTTTCTTGGGGTGGTGCGGCTCACACCTCTGCCCCCGCGTGATATTATAGCCCCCGCGATGATCCGGCACCCTCCATGCGCGCCCCAGCGATGATCCGGCACCCTCCATGCGCGATGACGCTTTCCAGTGTCTTGCTCGTCGGACATATACGCGACTACTACTACTCCGTTGGCCGTTTCAAAGGAAATCGATGAATACCTCTGTTTCTATATATATACAGCTATGTACTGCTGTGTACAACGTATATACGTATCATATATATACATCAGTTTGTGCAACATAAAAATCAACACAAGTATCGCTGGGGATGAAAACCCCGAGGAATATGGTTGTTGAGAGCTCACTGTGATAAGAAACTGCAGCGGGGGTGATAAGAATGAGCCCTGAAAAGTGAGAAATGTCCCGTTTTCAAGAAACGCGGCGGCTGAAGAGACCCCAAATGAATACTCGTACGAGGAAACGCCGCTTTTAATAGGAAACGCCGCTTTTATAGAAATACAGCTGGGGTATTCTGGTATTAATCAGTGATGATGAAGATTGCCCCCGAAAAAACAGTGCCGATCAATTCTCGACAAATAAATGTTGCCCGGTAAAAGGCACAATCTTGATATTTTCAATTTCGGCAATCTTGACGACAAATAAGAGGCAATCTCAATCTCGATCTCAATCTCGATCTCAATCTTCATTTCGCCAAATTTCAAGCGTTTTTTTTAATGTTTTTATCCCCGTGTACCAAGCTCCTATTAATAGATTATACGACACGTATTAATAGGAAATGAGGGTGGGGATTTATTGCTTTGGGATTTTGTGGGCCGGTCGCCCCGAGATATATATATATATACTTCGGTATGTATATATGAGGTATGAGGTACGAGGGGTGTCGATCTTCCCCTGAAGAGGGGAACATAGAGTTGACTGAAAAGCCCAACAAGTATGTACGAGTATGTCACCCTTTTTCTTTCAGTTTGATTGGTGAAACGTCGGAGAGGAGTCGGTAAAGCCATTCATAAGGGGGACGGCATTGCTATTGGTATACGTTTGTCTAGTATTCAGGGATGATTGGTGATTGTGCTGTATATATACTCGTATGCAGGTGTTTGTGAATTGTATGACTGAAATAAGAGCAGCACATTGTCAGATGGGAATAAAAATATTTACACAGGTTGTCCGAGTACCTTGGAGTAAAGTCCCGAGTATTGGAGAAAAAGTACTTCAGGTACTTCGTGTACTCGGAGTATTTCGGGGTTCGATACTCCGGATACTGCTCGTACTCGGAGTATTTCGTGTATGAACACTCTCGATACTGCTTTACTCGGAGTATTTCGGGGTCCGATACTGCGGGTACTCCTTGTACTCCGAGTATTTGGGGCTTCAGTACTGCTCATACTCCAAGTACTCCGAGTATTCAGGCCGCTAATACTCTTATACTCTTAAGTACTCGGAGTACGAAATGTACTCGATACTCGGAGTACACTCAGAGTGTGAAGTACGTTAGGAGCATCTTTGCATCATTTTAAAGACTCGGCCGTCATTCCTCCCAGGTCCTGGGAACATGTGACTGGCGTTTATAGCATTCAAAAATTAACAAATGCTCCCATTACCTCGGAGTATAATTAGAGTATTTTCGAGAAACAAATACTTCAGGTACTTTGTGTACTCGCAGTATTTCGGTGTCCAATACTCTCGATACTCGGAGTACTCCGAGTAATTTATATGCTTTTACTCCGAGTACTGCTTGTACTCGAGTACAAGTACTGCTCATACTCCCAGTACTCGGAGTATTTGGGCCTTCAGAACTGCTCATACTCCAAGTACTCCGAGTATTTAAGCCACCAGTACTCTCATACTCTCAGTACTCGGAGTACGAAAAATACTCGATACCCCACGAGTATACTCGGAGTAACGAGTATACTCGGACAACCTGTGCAATACTACTCGTATGATACAGCAGTGCGGTACTGGTTGCTGCGACCGAGCGTCACATGACACTCTTTTACTATACTGCAAACACTATCCCACACTAATTCCGAGTAGTTTGTGCCCCGAATGCCGGAATATGGTGTTGTTGTGTTGTTGCTGTCGATTGACGGCACCCGTGACAGCACTCTTACACCTCTTGTCCTTGACAGCCGTAAAAGCACTTTTCAACACTAATACTGGTATACTAGTCTAGTATACTAAGTTTAAGGCGGTCTTGACGGGCCTAAAGTTTTAATTAGACCATCGAACAACCTATTTTTTTGCCTTTCTATATGGTTTGCGTTCGTCGCTCAATTCCTGTGGTTGTGTTTTTGTGCTTTTGTGTGGGGTATAGGGACACGGTGGCGCGTTCTCCAACGGGTTTAAGTGTTATGCTAAGGCATTATCTAGGCGGGGAGTACAAAATATCGAGCTGGAGACTTGAATTGACCATTCTTCGATTCTGATTCTAAGTCGAGAGATCGGCCGCCAAAATGACCAATTGAATCCCGAGAAAAAAATAATGATTGCACCAAGGGTATGCGCGGATCTGAATCCCAGATACCCCACTCCCCCCCCCCCCTATATTGGAGGGAAGAACCGGACCGTTGTGATCCCAGAAAACAATAAGTCAACTTTTTTTTAATTATCCCCCCCCCCCACCAGCGAAAATAAAATAGGGGGGGTCTCTAAAACCAAGTTAAAAAAAGGGAACAAAAAACGAAAAAAAATGGTTTTCGCTCATTTCGTTCTGTGATCACAGCGATCCGGTTTGTTTTTCATTCTGACCTTCCTACGAGTGTGGTGTCGTTTTCTCTTTTTTTTTTTACGCCCTTGATTGCACTCGTATTTTCAGGGCAGTTCAATCCCAATCTCCATCACTGCTATTAATAGGCATTAGACGGTGTACGTACAACGTGTACCTGGTCCTATACACGACTTGTCTACGTGTAAGATCTCCTTTAATAGAAATAGTAATCATACATATTATATGAGACGCAATGTCGTGCACGAAGCCCGGCTCGCCTCGCGGAGAGAGTGATGGAGCCTCGGGATGGACACCGAGAATAAGAAAATCGATGATGTTGAAAAATATGTATTACTAGGGAATAAGAGGCCCCCCCGCCCCCACGGCGGTAGGGCCACAAGTGTGAGCGGCTCGTATTAACAACATAACTCAATAGGAAGGACACTATTTATTTTCGCTGTTTTATTTTTCGGGTGCTTATGAATGCTGAACGTTGAAGCTCATGCTTCACATTGTTGTCGGATGTCAAGAATACTTACGATTATTTGGACAAAAATATCGAAGGATTGCTTGTTTCTGTCTCAAGGCGGGATAATCATCAAAATGCAGCAGTTGCAAACAATGACATTATATGGAGAGGGGGTTTTCGTTCGATGCTTCCTCGGAAGTCAACGGGGAGGAGGTTGAAGGTGTAGGGCTAATTGAAGACACCTACTGTAGTTTTCGTAGTATCGGCGGTTGCAAGTCACCGTTTTAGGTGTGGACTTATTGGGGCCTGGGTGAATGAAATATGTGAGATTTCATCATGTTGGCACAGCAGCAGTAATTTACACTAATAATATCGCTACACATTGTCGGGCGGGGTTAGGATTACGCTGGGCTACGTAGGTAATTGGTCGATATTTTACCCCTATAGCTAACTAAATAGTTAATCGTCGAGGACACGGGTTCGAATCTCACTTCGAAAGTTTCTTTTACAGAAACGCTTGAGCGTGCGTCCCTAGAAAACACGTCTCCCTGGTTCCCCAGCTATTGAAACGAAGCGGGTAGGTCAACGTACGGCCGTATACGGTACCGACGTCCCAAAGATTCCGCCGTTCACAGGGGGGGAGAGTGTTATAAGAATTACCCTGGGCTGGGTAGTTAATCGATATTTTACCCCTATAGATCAGTAGGTATTACCCTCACAAAATACTATTAATATACCATGTACAATATCCCTACCAGTAAGTCCCAAACGTCGAATAATGGATGGAAGACGAACAGAAATGACATACCCATAGATCCCCTTGTCCCCCATTGCGCGTGCTTGCATGGTTTTGATGGGTCACTTAGACTTAGTGTTCTGTCCAATTTATCATATCAACTTAGAGTGGAGCAAATGCAAACAAAAATAATCCAGTTTTTTCTCCCACACACGCATTCAAGACGCACGCTTCTCCCTACGCCGGCATGCCCGGCTCCGTCTTCGTACGTCGCAGGTTGGTATACTGTATTACAACTCGTACGTGCGCCGTGCTTGTCTTCGTGATTCGTGGCTGCTCTACGTACGAGTATCGCAGCAGTGCGGTTGCTACTTTTAATCTTTGCTGATATTGTACCTTTCATCCTCGCTCTGGTCGTACTCGTATCATATGATACGTATGTCGCCTGTCACCGTACGCGACGAATGGAAAGCACCACTGCTTTAGAAACGGACGGGGTCTCTGCAGGCCCCTAAACAACATCCCCTCCTCCTCTGCTCGTGTTCAAAGCCGTCCCGAACTCGTCCAACCTGCACATATCCGGAGATCACTGTAAGGATCTCCCATGCAAGTATCACTAAATTCTCCTGTCATAAGATCTCCGTCTTGTATCGTACAAACTGTGTCGTCGAGCCTGGGTGCTCCAACAACCTGGCGTGTCTCCTCGACGTTACACAGACAAGAAAGGAAAGTGCCACAGGCTCAAGCAGAACCTGAGCCCGTACTCATACTCGTACGAGTACGTATATACGACGGGGATACGTAGTTGATACCTGGTTCGTACATACCAGACAGCACATACGAGTACATACGTCAAGTACTCGTATTCGTACGTACGCATATTACGACAGGGATACTTGGTTTATATACCAGGTACGTATCATACAAGAAAAAAATCACAAATTTTCAAGTTTGACATTTTGACATATCGATCGACAAGCCCAACGACTGCGTCATGGACTCTAAACGCGTCGCGCTGGTTAGGACGTCCGACCCACCTTAGTGTCACAGTCCACACACCTCGGTCGATGATATGTGGAGGGCGCCGATCAGGCGTCTGGTGAAAACACATTTAGCTGACGATGAGTTTAAAACAGAGTACCAAAGAAAGATCTCCGATCGCAAGACAGACAAGTTTTGAAGGTTTTTGAACAAGACCGTCGGACGCCGCAAGCAACCGCTCGCCCCCTAGACTACGAATCGTAATGATACCTTCGAGGCCGCTATGCTTATTTGCTGGCCTTGCCCGGTACGAAGTTAGTTAGTCGTGGACTGAGTCTATATCGAGATCGAAAGTCAACCGTCGCATGCAGAATATATGTTCTATTTGTGGTTGATTTGAAA
>MEHQ01000339.1:199285-258372 GCA_008828725.1 Saccharina japonica | reverse complement strand
GGCCCATCAACTGTTTATATAATGGGCGTCGGCCCGGCCCGGCTTATCAATTTTTCAGAGGAAGGGCGACGGCCTGACCCGGCCCACCAATGTTTCACAGGATGCGCCGCGGCCCGGCCCAGCCCATAGTATTTGCAAACATTCACGGCCCGGCCTGGCCCGGCTCATCATTTCTTCAGAAGTCTCGGCTCTACCCGGACCGGCCCGGCCCATCGCATGACATCGAGCCTCATGAAACGCGGGATTTATATGGGCCGGTCCGACGATTTTCGTGGGCCGGCCGGTGGATTCGGCGGGCCGGCCCATGTGTTTTCCCGCACTAAAAGGTGCATGAGTGTACGCTGACGTGTTTTTCTTACGTTAAGTGTTGAGTTTTCGTTGTTTTTTCCCCGTCTGGATTCCGAAGGACAGCTGTTTCCGGCGCGTGAGACACACCTAACCTATACCCACTACTCACACAATTATGCTTCATGAGTAGCGACTGGGTCGGATGGTTGCCGTTCCGACTTTGGACCACCACCTCCTCGTGCTGCTGCTGCAACACCCTCAGCAGCTGCAATACATATAATACATGCTGCTTCAACACCCTCTATTGAGAAACATATATAACGCCAGCATCGACAATGATATTTGGCGGTGGCTTCCCACGCTACACAGCAGTCCGCATCCCCGGTTCGTCATCGACACACACATGAAATCGATTATTGCTGCAACCTTCAGGGTGTAGATGTCCCCTGTCCCCTGTCTGGGCCTACTCCGCGAAGTTGCAAAGGACGTGTGCCACGATAGAGGCAGAAACGTTTGGCTGAAACATTTCCTGAATGGCCGAGCCCCTCAACCCGAAACCGTCGGACGTTTCATTCTTGGGTTTGCTTTTTTTTTCGTGAAACACTTAGGCCACGGGGATTATTCGTCGGGAAGCACATTTGGGTTCCCTCAAAATCACTTCTTTGGGTGCGACTCGCTATTTGTGTAGAGATCCAAAAGTGAGATTCAGAAAAATCACGGTGGACCTCTATCGTAGCACGCGTCAATGGCCGGTTCCCTCCGCGGGACGAACCAGGGCTGGAAGGTTCACGCTGCCTGCGTAGCTGAGACGGCAAGGAGTGTCGTCTGCACACCCACTACGGTACCCAGGCTTTGGTCCGACATTTCCACAAAGCATCGTAAGGTATTATTCACCCTAGGCGATTTGCCAGAGACGCACCGTACGAACGTAGCTGATTTTGGCGTAAAATGATCCATACACACACACAAAACGCCGCCGTTATAGCAGTACTACACCACATATCATGGACCGCGGCCCGGGCGGCCCATTCAAAACACATGGGCCGCCTCATGGGCACGCTGGACGTCGTAGTAGCAGAATCGGTAGCACACCATATATCATGGGCAGCGGTCCGGGCCGACCCGTCGAAACACATGGGCCGCCTCATGGGCCGGGCGGAGCGGTCCACATAGAACACACATATCATGGGCCGCGGACCGGCCCGGCCAAACAATTTTTGAGAGAATGGGCCATGGCCCGGCCCGGCGGAACAAATTGTTAGGGGATGGGTCGTGGCCCGGCCCGGCCCTTCAATCTTTAGAGGACGGGCCGCGGCCCGGCCCAGCCCATCGCATTTCAAATGTTTACGGCCCGGCCCGGCCCGGCCCCTCACTTTTTCAAAACTCTCGGCCCGGCTCTTCACAATTGTTAGATCGGCCCGGCCCGGCCGGGACCAGACCGGCCCGGACAAACTGCCCGTGACAAGTCTTGAGTTTTACCATGCTACGATAGAGGTGCATAATGTTTTTGCCTTGGAAGGGTGGTTACTTGAAGAGCTCTACACCTCACCCCAAAGTGATCATTAAGGGAGGAAAGTAAAAGTGCTATCCGGTTGAAAAGCCCATGGCCGAAGCAAACAAGGAACAATATTGCAAAAAAGCAATATGACGGTCCGCCGATTTTGGTTCGATCATTCAGAATTAATTTCAGCCAAAGAGTGCTACCTCTATATCGTAGCCCGCGTCACACTGCTGTTGTTGTTGTGGTTGCACAAACAAGCTTGAGATATAATCCGTATTTCCGTATGGTTGGGTGGCGAAGGATGTATCGGGAAGAAAAATTAATAATAGCCACAGAGAGGTACGAAAAGGTGTCTATGGCATTAAACCGGGATCCCGGGTATTGTGGCAAAGGTATACCCGCACCCGGGGTATTGGGCTACTATCTTACAGAACCAACAGAAGTCCCAGGTCTTGTCGCACGGGCGTACGGAACTTACAGAGTTCCGGGCAGGTATTAACATGTTTGCCCCGTACACTGGATGGATATTGTGACACAGGCGTACATAACATACTTAAGTTTCGGGTACGGGTATGAATATCGCACATAGCTTACAGAAGTTCGGGGTACGGTTATGAATATCGCACATAACTTACAGAAGTTCAGGGTACGGGTATACACGTCTTAAAACAACCCACATAAGTTCAGGGTACGGGTATAAATGTCTTACAGAACTCACAGAAGTTCCAGATCTACGGGGAACACCCAAAGTTTGCCTCCAGCTTCTTGTTGGTGCAAATGCATTGCTCTTATGTATGACATCGGGTTCGCCTTCATCTTGTTGGTGCAAAGGCATCAATAGATTAGTTACACGAGGACATGTTTGGGGCAAAGGGGGCGGTGCGTCCTAACGTTGCAGAAGGTAAGGCAAAAACAAAAAACAACCCCAGGCAAAAAAACATTGTATGATGCATGCCACCTTTAACCCATTCAGAACTGAAAAAAAAGTCCCACACTAATTCCAAGTAGTTTGATGCATACCACCCTTAAGGTAGAGGTGCACCGCGTTTTTTTCTGAGGCTCCTCACTTGAGGAGCTCTATAGTATTAATAGCAAGTAATATATTATAGTACTAAGTAAAAACAAACAGATTTCGAAGGGGCGTAAAAGTGCTACCCAATGAAAAATCGCATGGTCTTAAGTAAACAAATCGAGCACATGTCAACGCTTACAATATTGGAATTCGGCCGAGTTTGGGTTGTAAGGAGGTACCGTCTTTTTTATGAAACCAAAAACTGTCAAAAAGTGATACCTCTATCATCGTGTAGCGCGCAAGCCGCTTCGTTTGTGTTCTCCTTTCGGCAGTAACCTTCGTCAGTGCTCTTGACCCACAAATGGTACCAGCTAAAGTACCAAATATATTTACGGTTTTGTGGTGGTCCGCACATATCTTTCAGATTGTCCAAAACGCGTGGCGAAGCCGGGCACCGGTCGAGCCTTAGCCTGGACTGGGGTTGGGGTTCGGGTTAGAGTTGGGTTGGGTCGACGGCTTCTCGTGAGTTTTTGTTTAAAAAAACACCCAAAAGCATGTAAAACCAGCAAGAAATCATGAAACATTTGGTACTTTATCTGGTACGTTTTGTGGGTCAAGACCGGTAAAGGCGGGGTGGAAAGTTTCTGAGTGATCAACGTTGAAACTTACGATAAAAATTTTCGGTGGTCACATGACAAGGATAAAAACAAATCACATTAATAGGTCTACCCGACGCTGCCGTGATCCGCTATCATTCTGTCGCGCATGGACCGCGTTGTTGAAGGGACACCCACAATGGTCCCCATTATCGTGCACCTACAACTGAAATATTCACCGGGTTTGGTACGACAGCAGTACAGGGTGTATGCTTACGTCACGGGTGCACAAAAAAAACGGGCGCGCCTCTAAAGGGGCCTCGAGTCTCGAGCAAGTTTCGCGCAAAAGGTCGTCGGGCAGCTTGAGCGCTGTCTGCGTTTTTTACCGTAGGTAAGCGTAGTGTATACCATGGTACATATATACATTTGTTATATTTTGCGGTGGACGAAGTCCTGGACAAGGCGCGGGGCAAAACGTGGTTGTCCCTTCCCCGCGGAAACGGAGTAGTTATTTTTCCCGCATATATACGCTTATTTGTTATCGAGAAATTATTATCACACTGTTGATAATATATTATTAGAGTGTTTGCGATATAAGTAAATAAAAAAAATACTTTCCTTCCGCTAAAAAAAGTGAATTCCCTTCCCTTCACGATTTCGGTGTGTTTGCGATAGAAGTAAACCCAATCCTGCAGGCGACGCCTCCGAAAATACCAGGGGAAGAGGGGTGAACCAAAAAAAGAACGAAAACAAAAACTAGCGTACGAGAGGAACGGCAGCCCAGCAACGGTGGAGGCGGCAGGGATAACCGCAGTGCCGCCGCTGCCACGACCACAAGCAGCAGCACAGTGGCTGCAGCTACGTGGCGGCAGCTAACGGCAGCGTCTGCTCCAGCAACATAAACAAACAGCATCGGCAGCCCCAGCAGCAGCAGCAGCAGCAGCAGAAGCAACGGCTTCCGTTTTTGCTTTTTTCGATTTTGCGACCGACTATTCTTCTCGTCGTGTGCTGCTCCTGCTGCTGCCCTCGACCTACGCGCGACACCGCGCCGGCACGCTCCGCTCCAAGCCCGCCCGGCGCCCGACATAGACAGACCGTGGCGGCGCGCTGCCGCTGCTGCTACTGCTGCTACTGCTGCTACCGCAGTGTGGTGAAATTGAAATGATACACGACGATCTGTCATCCTGTCGAGCTCTACAAGCAAGGCGGTACGAGTACGTGTACATGCGAGTACTCGTGTACTCGTACGAACTCGTACTCGCACGAGTAGTTCTTTCTGGACGACGCATCCTCCACGACACCAAGCCGGCGAGAGCGTACCGTAGCGGGCCGCCGGCAGTCCGCCGGCGCCCCGCTAGCAAAATCCAACACCGCTTGTCCGTGTCATACTCTAGCTACACCTCTCAAGCCCCTGTGCTCCCATCGGTTGTTGTGTTGTGTTGTGGCGTTCTGCGTCGGTAGAATGCTCGGTGCGTGTAGGCCAATGAAACTGAGAGCCAAAAGTTACCGTAACTTTTGATCAAAAACGTACTTCTCTAAAGTACTTTTTTGCCGTTTTTTCAAAAATTTACCGCAAATCCTTCCTTCGGGAGAATGTTTAGAGTAGTACAAGTAAGAAAAAAAAAACGCAAACACTCTATTAGAAGCGATGCCTCTACAGCAGGTAACCACGAAGCCCGTAAGCGTCAAGAAAGCGAGTTCGAGCCCCGCCGAGTGCATGCTCTTAGGCACGTTTTCTCGCAAAAAAAGTCTTGACTAGCAGAAAGCGCGAGAGCGTGAGTTAGCAAAATTCGATGAAAGTCGACGAGCGTTGGGAAGGCTGAACCCTCTGCGCGATAAAAATGAAGGCAAGAACCGTAGTGGGGGAGGAGGGAGAGGAGCCTACTTTGTGACCCCGGATCTGAGTTACGACTAGGGAGGGAGAGACGGAAGTGCGAAGATAATGAATGGGATGGAAAAAAAAAAAAAAAAATCGTACCGCAAATATTGGGTGCGTTCGGCATAATTCCTCCTTCGCATCGATGTTTTTTTTCTTTTCGAAATTCCAAATTGTGGCCGCTCGAGAGCTTTCGCGTTTTCAACGACGCCGATGAATGCTGGATGTGCTCGTGTGACGGTCTGCTATATAAGTATTTGTATATATATGTGTATAACCCCCATTGAAATAAAAATATAAATACCCCCCAATAGGCTGACTCAATACGCCCTCGTCGCTCCGTCCGGTCTGTGATCGCGCCCCAACATATTTGCTTGCATGGGGCCCTAAACTTTACTAATCCCTCCCCGACGTGCTCGTGTGCTTCCTACCGTCGGCCAGATTCGCGTGAGGAACCTGACGTACATGCAGCCTTTCTCTCCTGTCCTCTTCGTCGCCCACACCAACGTAAGTCAACCATCTCAGAGGGGGCGGGTATTGTCTTCGCCCTCATATTTTACCAAGTTTTATATTATCTTCGCCCTTCTTGATCTTAATTATTCCGTGCCGTAGGACGCGTGCTACGATAGAGAGGTAGCACTTTTTGGCTGAATCGTTTTCTGAACGATCGGGCTCCTTAACCCAAATTCGTCGGACTTTCAGTTTTGTGACGAAACATGTTTCGGAGTATACTTCGGTCATGATATTTCGCATCCGGCAGCACTTATATTTTCCTCCAACATCATGTTTTCGATGAGGTATGACGCTCCTGAAGCGAGGAGCTCAGACAAAACATGGTGCACCTCTATCGTAGCATGCGTCGGAGTCGTAACCTCAGTTCCGGGGACACAAAACAAGCTACCCCCACTACGGTACGACGCTCTTTAAAATTGTATTGGGAGAACGGTTCATTCAGCAATTTCGCCGCTCGTCGGCTATTATCAGCGTCGAGTTTTACATACACACCCCGAGAGCTTTCTGCAGTCGATTTGGTTCTAAAACAAGAGAAAACCCGATGGTTAATAGCAGGGCGCGGAACACCAGTGACCTTCGACATCAGTAGCTCCGAGAAGAAATGCAATAATGTTCCATCGGGGCGGGGAGACGTATATGCGTATATAGACATAGGGTGAACGCCCGATAAAGCGTGTTTGTCGTGCAAGGGACATCGTCAAGAGTAAGAGACCCCAGCGACAGCAGTGCCTGATAAAGCACTCCTGTTACTTGTTGTGGTCGATGCTGCTTACCGTAGTACGTTAGATCCGCAACTATTGACATGCTGATTGTACCTGCCAGGGCTAGACACTGAGCTCCCGCCCCCCGCTCCCATGTACGCCTGCCCGCCTGCCTGCCCACCTGCCCGCCGGTCCCGGACGCTGTACGTACCTACCGCCGTGTTTGCCTTACTCGCCGGTCGTGGTATGCAGGACATCAGCATCTTCAAAGAGGGCCTCCCCGCCAGTGCCGAGCTTAAGCTGTTGGCTGAGGATGGAGACGCTTCTCTCTTCGGGGTGAGATATTGAAGGCCGCTGATTGAGGGGTTAATCCTACATGGGGGGGGGTAATGCAAAAGCCCTTGGTGCGCGCCACCTCTCACACAGCTAATCAAAATAGATGTTTCGACGAAACTTCTCGATCTCGCAGCTGTGAGATGCTTGAATTGATATTTGGTTTGACCTATTTAGGTACGATAAACGCATCATATCGTGTTATATGTATAACTTACTTCGAATACTGTTTTTGCCCCTGCAAAAGCCCGCTTTGGACTGAATAAACTAGTATGGGGGGCCATAGTAAATACTATATAATAGGACCAAATTGTGTTAGTTAAAATAGATAAATATGTTGGATTTTGTGTTCGACGTAGGTCCTATTTATTAGGGTCCCCCGCAATCCAGTAGTGCAGGGGTACATACAAAGAGTAAGAGCACCATCGGGGGGAATGAGTACCATGCACGCACGTCTATGGGCAAAAACCGCATACAACACTTCGTATCCACTACAATCAGAGTAATAACAACACGGTATCGTCGCGGGTGAGGGGCGGGGGGGAGGGTATCGTTTAGCCCCCCCGACATGCTTTGACTGATATGGGGCTTCCGACAACAGTATATGGAGGGGCAGCTGTCGGTTTTGGCACCTATACAAGCATTCTGACGGGCGGGAGCTACTCACACAACTTTGAACGTAGCACACGTGCCCCTACGGCAAGGAGAATAGCGAGTAGCCTGAGAAATATTAATATTTGACTCCCCCCTGCGATCGGGTGCATCCACTGGCGGTATGTTGATGTCACGCGTACTCTTTACCCTCAGAAAAATATGGTTCCAATATAATATGACATGGCCGTTTCATTTGTCTAAACTAGTGTGGCGCGGTCAAAAACAGGCGCTCGTCGTGGACCCCGAGGTCGCCCGGTTCGTGTGCGGATACGTCGTCGGCTCAGCCCCCCAGATGCCCGGAACAACGGAGAGGTACACCATGGAGGTCGACAACGAACTCTGCAGCGGGAAGATCTTCGTCTCCATGGCCACCATGGCCGGTAAGTGAACCAGTTTACTTATGGAAGGGAATCGTCGTAGGATCTCGATCTCGATCTCGATGTCGGCCTCACACACCTTTTGATTTCGAACTACAGCAGCAACATCGCGGTCTCGATCTTGATTCTTGTATTTATAGTTTCTTTGAGTTCGGCAATAGATCGAGAGACGGAAGCCTCAAATGCACAATGTTATGTCCTGCAAAATGGCGAGTCGATCCCGATCTGTGTCACCGCATCTTGACGACCAGCATGGTTTTGTAGGCTAACCAACCTCGTTTGAAACATTTCGATGCAAGTCGACAAGGGAAAGAGAGGGCTGAAGTCTTCTCGCGATAAAAAATCAAGGCGCCAACCGTGGTGGGGAGGAGGGAGAAGCGCCTGCAATTGTGACCCCGGATCTGAGTTACGACTAGAAATGAGAGAGAATGGAGAGGCGAAGACATTGAATGGGATGAAAAACAAAAAACGGAAACAAAAAGTCCATATTACTGTTTCTCGGTGGGCACTGTAGTCGGTAAGTTTTGACGAAGCGTGTCACGATAGGAGTGGCACTGATGTTTGGCCAAAATGGGTACTATTGGCGAATCTCCTAAACTGAAAAAACTGCCGAAATATCAATGGAAGAAACATGCTATTTCAATATAGCATACTACAGAGGTATGAAAACACATTCCGCAACAGCCTATTTTCCTAGTAGGTAATTGCCTTTCCGATGAGATTGAGAATCGGAAATATTGGGTTGTTGTTTTTGTCAGAGACGTACTTCTCTCACAGTCACAACCCACACTGCAAACTGGTGTCATTTGTGACGGCCGGCGATCACACAAATGAAAACAAAATCAGCTTTGGCAGTCTCGATGTACCGGATATCCGCGAAAATCGGGATTTATGGGCGAGGCGCCTCGCCATGTCAAACATAGTACATGCTCTGTTTGACGAGTCTGTCAAGGCCATTTATTTTTCTTCTTCATTTTTTGGGTCAATATATACTATCAATGAACTCAGAATATACTATGGGTTATGTTTTGACTGTGAGAAAAGTGCAGCTCTTGAAAAAGAAAAGGAAAACAAAATTTTCGGTTCTCACTCTCGCCGCAAAGACAATTCTTAACTGGTTATATCGCCTATTTCGTCAACAAAAACCAACTCACTTCCGGGTATTCCTCGCCTGAAGCACCATGAAGCCTCATATTTGTTGAAATCCCTGTTTTGTTTGACTATACGTTTAGATGTATTTTATAGCCTTGAACAATATTTGAAATTTTGAAACATTATGGCTCCGATAAGAATTGGCCTACGAAAGTCTTGGGGATGTTTCATCGGGTTGCACGTTACAGAGTTTGCTTAAGGTCTGTGTTTGGATGCCAACTTTTTTTATCCGCAGGTGAGGAATCTCAGAAGACTAAGCCTAGCTGCACCCCTGCGGTAGTTCGTGCCTCACCAATCCCATTAGCTTATATTGATACGCCAGCGAGGTCGTTTAAGCTATACATACAGCCAATTTCGGCAAATACACCCGCATGTTTCGCTGCTCCTTTCCGCTGCCTGACTCGTTTCATGGTATGGGAATATAGCTCCTAACATGGATACCCATATGCACACACACGTCCTAGGCGCTTCCGACAGCCCCCGCCCCCACCTCACTATCTAACGCTTCGCGTACGAATATGTCCCATTTCTTCACGCGCGTTTCTCTCTTCGACGTGACACCCACCGCCACCAAACTGCGAACTGATGTGTCTACTACTGCTGCTGCTGCTGCTGCTGCCCTGTGTACCAGTCAACACCAACGATGGATTCGTAGGCTTCGACTCTGCGAGCCTCAAGTCGGGAGGCACATCGAAGATGCTCCCGCCTGTGTGGGATGCCGGTGAGAGCCTTTCACGAAGAAGTCCGTTGATGCTTTGCTATTTTTCGGTTGCGAGTCGACGACCTATATATATACATATATATAATGTGATAACCCTCTTCATTGGGTAGACCGTACGTACGATTGCATGACGAGCGCGGCCGTTATCAGATGTCTCTTCACCTTACAAAGATGGGTTTCGACGCGTGCTATACACGACAGGGGAATATTGCGCGTTTGACGCATGATACAGTAGAGGTACATACACGACACATCCCTTTGAGGCAAAAGGCATTCTGACTACATATTACTGACTAGTACTGGCTAATACTGGCTAGTACTGGCTTCGGTCGAGGTGCACCACGTGTTTTGTTTGGGTGGTCGCTTGAGGATCCATATACCACACAAAACAAATTCAGGAGTTTAGAGGATAATAAAATTGCCACCCGACGAAGAATACGATGGCCCAAGTATACAGAAGACAAGTTTGCAACACAGTAATGAAAGTCAGACGAGTTCGGGTTTTGCATGGAGCTCGATCATTCCTAAACTATTTCTGCCAATAAGGGCCATCTCTATCGTCGAACGCGTCTGACTATTACTTACTATCACCGACTTTTGATACCTAATACTGACATATTTATGACTATAGTATTCCTACAGTAATACACTTACAGTGCGTAGGGCATGGGACTTATTTGTCGGGAGACCTCCTAATGTTTTGTCAAGGATTAATTGTTTGGGCGAGGCAAACACAGTTCCTCGAGTGACCAGCCTGAAAAAATCCAGGTGCTTCCCCTGCTACCCAAGTAGCTCGCGCCCTTTCTGCCTTCTGAGGCAAATACTAACATTTCTGACTGACGGGGCCCCTCACCTGAGGAACTATATATCCAATATGGCGTGCTTCATCGTCAAAAGGCCATTTTCAATGTTTCAAGGTGTTTCGGGCTATACCCTTAAATAAGCCATATAGGATGGTTTATCGGTTTGCGCTTTCCGTTTTTTCTTGAAGGTCAAGTTTGGGGCGAGGGAGGGGCAGAGAGCTCCTCACTTGAGCCAGGAGCCTCATACAGCTTAGGCGACACCCATGCAAGGCCTATATCCTGCTTGCCGATGTCAGATATTGTACTGACTGTAGTCGTACCTATCGACAACGAGAACATCGGCGGGGGAGGGTAATCATCACTGACGAGAGGAACGATGGGACATGGTATTGGTAGACTGACGAGGCGCAAATGGTGGTACGACACACATCACCCCTGTCTTGTAACCCTCGCGCCTTCGACTGGCGCTAGGATAGGAAGACCACCCCCCACTTTCCCTGCCACGCCGTGGACCCCCTCGGGCGAATGGCTCCGAGCCCCATCCAAACTTACACTTCTGAAAAATACTTCGTTTGCGCAGAGTAATCTCAAACAACCCCACGACTGGGTGCATATCACGAAACAAAAAATAAGCCTGAAAAGTTCAAGACTGCAAAGGGATGAAAAAAAGGCTACATGAAACAGAGGAGGGAGCGACTAACAACGGACGGCAACACTATCGTGCAGATTTATTTTTTCTTGATTTTTTCCAGCGGGGTAATACAGGCAGCAGTACTCGTAAACTTGTAGCAGGTATATTCCTAAAATTTTCCTCCTCCCTCCCTCCGTTCCGTTCATTTCCGTTCCGCTCCGTTCCATCCTCCTTTTCCCCTTCTAAGTAAAGTAGTTACTGGGCTGAGTGGCTCTGACCGGCTGAAAATACACGATCTAACCTTGACCCCCTCTACTGTAGCAGCACCAGTCCCTATTAAACCCGGTGCATTCTCCATCTACCGGTTTTTTTTTTTGTGTTTTACACACACGCACACAGGAACCGAGGACAACAACGAGGCGTGCACTCACATCCCGGGCCCGGCGTGCGCCGACACACTCGGCAACGAACAGGCTGGACCGGGAGAGGGATACGTCCACGCCCACCGCGGCCTTCACGGCGTCGGAGACCTAGACGAAGCCACCTTCGCATGGCTCAACCCTGCCGCGGAGGTCTACATCGCCAAGCCCGTGGAGCTGTAAAACCAGAGGACATCTTGACGAGGCGTTATATATCATCGTCAACGTTTGCCACGACAGGGCTGTGGCTTATTCCTTGAAGTTGTCGATGTTGCGCGCGCACGAGTTGCGAGTCTTGGCCGGTACGATAGATTCAATGTGCCCAAAAGGTTCAGGGATCATCTAAAATAACGCCCTTCTCTGTTCATTATCGGCTTTGTTCTCCTAGATCGTAGAGAAAAGAGTATTCTGGCTTCTGGTGGTCGGCTTTGGACTCTTCGACGATGGAGCGAAGTACATATATTTAGAATCATCAATACGATTGGAGCGATGAGGGGATCGGCTGGGCTATGTACGTACGCGCGGCCGTCGTATATCCCGAGCTCCCGGAAATACTCTTGATCTTCGTTTGCTGCGGCATGTAGTGTATAACTTATGTAGTCGTAGGCAATTCATTGGGAGCTTCGAGGTTTACAGCTTACCATAGTAAGTGTCCCTGGTTAGAGTCCGTGGGCAGGGCTTCATCGTCGCCGTGCAGCAATGACGTCCGAGAGACTCTTGCAGTGAGACACGTGTTGTGAAGTTGTCACATCCAAAGGAAAACGGGTTATATAGGTTAAGTGCTGGTCAGAGACGTTTTGATTACGCGACACCTTTCATCAAGGAAACCGGCTAATAGTTGGTCGCACATTTACTTGCGTACTACTTGTGTACAGCCGTCGTGCTTTTCCTTGTCCCTTCTTGGCTCGAAGTAGTTGATCCAGCTGTGGCTGGGCTTGCCTACGTAAAGCTATACATTGAGCAAATATGTTATGCGTAATACGTCGTCATGCGGCTATTTTTATCGAAGACGCCTCCAAAATATGGTTTTCGCATTTATACATATATACGCTGCCGGCGAATATTTACTTTGCAAGTTACGTTCAGCTGCGACATTCAGCAGCCATTGCTACTCCTACATCTCGCTGATTCATAGGCCGTCCAGAAAGTTTATCTACCATCTAATAATGTACAAAGTGCAGTTGCGACATACCAAAGTCATCGGTATACCTCTTGCTTCAACCTGGACAAATGCCGTCTAAAACGTTCCTCCTGTATCTATGTAGAATGAATATTCTGGTCGGTAGATTCCATAATATGTAGTCGCTGGTGGTGCACGGAGTCTTGTGTCGTACCTCTTGGACTAACTCTCCTTGTTATCGTGGTTGAGCTCTTTTGAAAGACTGTGGGAGCAAGCCGAACGTGGTATCATACGTAGTGAGGCCTTTTTGGTGGTAGTATATGATCGAGGAGGAGGAGACCGTAGGCTAGAAACTGAAGCTTCGAGCTGGAAGCTTCACCGGAAAGAGGTCCTCGTTTTTTAAACTACCATACCAATACGGGACAAAATGCATATGCCTGTACGTAATTCCTTAGGACTTCTGTCGGTAAGACTGCCGGGAAAATGAAACTCGTCCGTCCGTCCTCTCCCCTGTTCAGTGAATATAAAATCATATAAAATCACGCGCATTGTATAAAAACACCGGGCCACGAACAGTTGACCCCCCACACCCCACGCAGCCGGAAGCGATAGCCCCCACGGAAAGCCTCGGCCAGAGTGAGGCAAACTCCACCTCCTAGGGTGCCTTGTGCCACGAGTTCTCGGACGAGCACCGGGCCTTCCCATGACCGAACCAGCGGCTACGTATTAGGTAGCCGCGTGTTTTCCACTGTATGTTCAGTATGAATGCGGCAGTGTTCGGGAGGGCAGCTACATATAGTAGCTACACGAGGCCTGGCGACCCATGGAGCCAACGCGGTGGACGCTGGAACCAAGGGGACAAACCTATCTGGAAAAACAAACAACTTTTCCTATACTGCCGCGCTCGTTGTTGCAACCGCTGAAAGACGCGCACCACAGTAGAAGCGATCCCTCGCTCCCCCCCTCCCCCCTTCTCTCTCTCTCCGTCCCTTCGAGATCGTAACGAGTACAGCAAGCAGCAGTTAGTTGCAAGTTGGAAGCATGAAGGTACACAAGGCACTGATTGGAGTAAGTCAAAAGCTGGTTTTTAAAGGAAAATACAGTAAAAATGCTACCTTTACGAACAGCCCTATGGCCAAAGTCTTAAACCATTTTTTATCGCAGCACGAGTAAAGTATGAGATTCCGACTATTTTGGGTAAAGAAGCGTCGTCGTGTAGAAAGAGTTCCCGCGAGAAAGTGCTGTTTCTATCGCAGAACACGTTGTCATTCACTACTCGTATATGAAGAGTTTCGGAACCCCTGTTATAACAACAATCCGCATATACAACAACGTTGGAACGCCTTTGACTCGTGGTGTGGAAAATTATATTTCAGAGGAGGAATGCTGTACAACATTGACTACGTGAGATAGTGGTGCTTGGGGTACATGAAACCAACCAGAACCAAAAACGGAGAGAAAGGTCGAGTTTGAGTTTGAGCCGATACAAAGAAGAACCAAAACGTTTCCGAAATGTAGCTGGTGAGACCCCACACGGTAAGACTTTGGGTGATCCTGGACGCAAAACTGACGTTTGTCAACAGCGGGCCGCCAGTAAACTGTATAATTCACCCAATATCGTACGAGTGTCGATACAGCAGTACAGCAGCCAGTGCTTTCATTTTGCATGGACAGTAAACTCTTGGCATTGAATCTGGACTGCAACCTTTGCGACTTCACTGCAAACATTTTGGGCATCACACGCGAGCCGGCGATGGACGATCGTCCAGGTCGGCGGCGAAGCCCAAGCCTATCTTTCCTTGCCCGGTGACCCCGAACTCGGAGCATCTTACCCCCCGCCCCCCTTCTATTATAAGGGGTTAACCAACAACCAGGTTTTAAAAGCATCTTCGAGACTTAAAACGAGACAGCGAGAGTGATATATCTTGAACAAGAAGTTCCGAGCCGAATGACCCAACCATAGGAGGAATGCGTTGAAGTTATCATGAATTTTTTATAGAACCAACCATGGCTGTTTCCACGCGCCAAGAGATAAACATGCAACGCTAGAGGTCTCCACACAGATACACGGAACGAACATGCACGAGGCCCAGCATTCATCCACTGTGATTAACAAGCGTATGATAACAGACTTAGACCAAACATATTAATCCCCATTTACACGCCGAGAACACAACTACTTGTCTCTTCGCGAGGGCGGTTTGGACGCCATTGCTGCGCGACCTCAAGCGAGGCCTGCTGACGCACCACCAGAGACACGTACTCACTCTGTAAACCCCGATGCACACATTAAATGCGCGCAGAATTTGAAAAAAAAACGCCGGAAACGGATCTGTATGCAGAATTCCGCCGGGCATAACTCATCAGTTCAGGTGTTTGTATAACCCAATGGACAATTTTTATGTAGCCCACCCTGTAAGTGAAGCAATCGAAGCCGATAAGCAGAAGGGTATTAGCGCTCTACAACCAAGGGGAGAACTGCCGAAAAACAAGAGGGTGCTACTCTGGACTATTCCGCAACCTCCCTCTTTGCATCTGGAATCTACTTTTAACAATCTGGCTAAACGCGCCCAAGAATTCGAGCGATCCAAGGATTGAGGACAGCCGTAGGTAGCGTGGACGAAAATGTTGGTACCGCTTGACGCCGGCCGTGGAAGAGGGATAATACAATTTTGTCTTTTAACACCATTTTGGCTTAGGGTCTTCACTCGAGGAGCGCTACGTACACTATTGCACTATTAATAGCAGGTCACCTAAACCTAACTCTGGGATAAGACAAAAGCGGAGAGCAGATGACCGATTGCAAATCTTACAGTAAGGTATATCCCGAAAACTCGTGTACGACACTGTCGGCATTCCAACGAAATTAGATCAAGGAGCCCGGTCGGTTCGAAATAATTTTGGCCAGAGCATGCCACCCCTACTACTATCGTATAAAGAACGCCTCGTCTTGTGCACTACTACGGAATACCATAAAAATCAGGACCCATGACAATACACGAAAAAACTAAATATTCCAGTATTTTGACTAAGCATATTTGGTCCTGATTGCCATGTTGTTCCCTCGTACAATAAATACCATTCTCCCCTGTCTCTACGTGTAGCGTCTTTTTATTCTTAGGGTTGTAGACATGACAAGGCGTGAACGCCCGTCTCTATCATCCCCGGAAACACACACCAAGCACAAGTCGGCTCGAGTGAACACGGGAACAAGTCAACTCCATCAAGCACGACAAGGACGATTTTACAAACCAATATTTTACTTGGTGACCTGAATTGACGACCGAGAAACAGAGCGATTTCGCGGGTGACCTACCTAGGGTTTCTTCTCTACAGTAAATTTACACCGTTGTTGATCAACATTCAAGATCAAGCAGGTCAACAATAACGAACTCCCTTGCCCTATACCACCGAAACCAAGTCAAGTACCTAGGACCTTTTCTACCGTCTAGTTGAAGCAACAGTATTTTATGTAGAACTACATTCCCCCTGTCCCCCATCCCCGCTCAGGTCTGGAAAAGAAACGCAAGACCGTGGTCCTCCCTCGGCATCAAAGCTGCACAGGTTTGGCGATGTACACCTCAGCGGCAGGGTTGAGCCAGGCGTAGCCAGCGGCAGAGAGTTCAGGGGCAACGCCGTGGAAGCCGCGGTGGGTGTGGACGTACCCCTCTCCCGGTCCATCCTCCTCGTTGCCGGATGTGGCGGCGCACGCAGGTCCCGGGATGTGACTGCACAGCTCGTTGTTGGCCTCAGTCCCTGCGATAATAATACGGCAAGATTGGGTTCAGATGGGTTGCATTGGGCGCAGAACGCCTGTGTGTGGATATGGCACAGCTATTAATAGTATCGCGCTTCGTACGACCTTACAAAACGAAATATGAAATATACGAAGTTTGTCACTGGAACAGCTACGTTGTACTGCAGGCGGCACGCCTTCTCGCTGCTGTAAACCAACTCCTGTATATGTGTATTGCTCGTATACAGTAGTCGACCGCTGTGAAGAGTCTGCCATTTTTGTAAGGATGTCGGCTTATTGCTGCCGTGTCAACGTGGAGCATAGGCTCTCAAAGCTAATTTGGTTAAGTTTAGACAAAAAAGGTCCTCGCTGAGCACAAATGCTTATGAATAGTTTCAAATTCGTACATGAAATATTAAACTAAGGCAAAAAATCTAAGTTCCCGATTGCTTAACACACATGTCGCGTATATGTACGCGTATCTGTGACAACCCAAAACCTAACACTAAGTGTGACTCAGCTTACGATGTGTTTTGTTTCTTAACTCGAGGTCAACCTTTCAATTTCACGACTGAGTGTAACCGCAGTTCCATTGCGGCCGAGTGTGCGTTCTGGCTTGAGCATGGGGGTTGAAACCAAAGTATAGGGTGCATGACAAGTTGTAGCACTATACTTTAGCAGCTGTGCGTCGAATACATCTTATATCATAAGGACCGAGCGTGAGGCAGAAGTGGTATCAAGTTTGAAGGGCGAGCACAAAATGAGCTTAAAAAGCGCCGAAACGCTTAATATGCACACACATAGTCTAGGCAATGACACAGAGCGCTCCCGATTCATTTTACGGTTATGATACACGACGATGGGCTACCGATAAGGCCAACAAACTACAGAGGCATGGTTTGCATATATATATCATCCGCCCTACCCGCACCCCGTATCATTCCCTCCGTGTGCTGAGTGTTATGTTAACCTTGCCGCCCATGTCCTCTTCATTATCTCGTATTATTCTTCATAGGACGTCAGACCGGAAAACTGACCGGAAAAACGCAAGATTACTTGAACGGCCACTGAGTGATTAGAGGCCTGCTGCAATGGTTGGTGTCCGACATGCAGTGCACGGGGTCGTACGGCCCGCGCGTGACATGGCCCTACCCGTACTGCTCCGAGTACACACCAATCGTAGACGGCTGAATTGACACCGACGTTACCGAGGAACTGCGTGTGATATTTGGGGCACGTGCAACACTACAGTACGGGGTTTACAGTCTGACCTCAGCAACGATACAATATGTCGGCGACTTTGCAAAACTACGGCAAACAGACTACGTACGTATGTATGTTGAATGATCTCACCGGCATCCCACACTGGCGGGAGCATCTTCGTCGAACCGCCCGTCTTGAGGGTTTCAGAGTCGAAGCCCACGAAGCCATCGTTAGTGTTGACTGGTAGAGCAGCAGTAGACACAACGGTGCGAAGAACAGTGCGAAGACCAGCGCGAAAAACAGTGCAGAGGAGTGTCACGTCAAAGCGAGAAATGTGCCGGGCGTGGGGAGGGCCGAGGCTTGTGTAGGTGGACAATAGCATAGTACACGCGCAACGAAGAACATGTGCTAGCCGCGGAGAAGGGGGAACCGTGTGTTCTAAAATGGCCACCCCCCGAGGAGCTCTACACCCCCGAAAGGTGGCGGTGACCCCTCCGTTTGCCCAAAGTAGACTTATCACCAAATCCTTGTGGAGTCAGAGTACAACAAAGAGACGCCATTAGGCGTACATAATGCAGGCGCTGTCGAGACATTGTGGGCTTCGTTACGTTGGATAATGTCTCCAAAATGATTTTTCACATTCATTTTGTGTGAGCGTTTGGGGTCCCGGTCACGTCTTGTCACTAACCATGCGACTTCGAGAAAACGTGTAATAAACTAAGCCCGATAGACAACCGCATGGGGTCAAACAAACATTTAGGGTTGCGTAAGAACTCCTCATTAATTTATCCAAGATCGTGCCTACTTCACGCTTGTCTCTCTCAGCCCCCGCACGCGTTCATGGCGAGGTAAGCAGGGCGAACGAAGGGTCGAGGGGCGTCGAAGCCGATCCTCGAAGAGAGCGCTCGAAGAAATAAAAAAAAACACTCGAGATACTAAAGTGCCGAGATCCCGATACGGAGGCCGGCCTGGAAAAAACATACTTGTCACTGCATGCCGTAGGAGCGTCCCAACACAATTAGATATATATATATATATGTTTATAAATAGGATCCAAATGATGTGGGTATTTATTCATGGCTCCGTGGTTGAGGAGGCCCTTTAGGGACATCATGTTCGAGCAAAAACGTGCAAATATTATCTCAAAACGTCGCGGGTGACGGCGGCATAGGCCTATGACGGACGTCAGTCTATGCGTGTTGTTTTAGTGTCGGAGCTGACTGTTGTGGTGCTGCGGTAGGGTACGTAGGTCACTTTTGTTTCTTGTTTATGTTCAGACGCTCAGGGCCACTCACTCACTCACTCAACCGAGTGATATTCCTTCCCCTTTGCAGTCATCAGCGTTTATGCTTTATTTTATTTTATTTCGCGATATGTTCCGCGATCTGATTGTGCATCATAGGCTGCGCCAACACCTATGTTACACCTGTTTTCGTGTCTGGTTTCGAATTGAGGTACAGAGTGACTCGCCTATTCGGCCTAAACGCGATAGTGGTGCTACGGTACGGGGGTATGATAGCTTTCATGGCCTTCAACTTCTGCCGGTGAGAGCAACTGGTCCGAGTGACGGCGCAAGCTACGATGGAGGTTACACCCATGTTTTTTTACCGAGACTGCACATTTCACCGAGGTCTACAACTCACCCAAAAACTGATTTTGGAGGAAAATAAAAGTGCTATGTATATGATATACCCGATGATCAATCCCACGGCCTACGTACGTGAAATATGAAACATTCTGCAACACAAGAATGACACTGTTGGGTTAAGGAACCCCTCCCCCGTCGTTCAAAACAAAATTAGCTAAAGAGCGTTGCCTCTATCGTAGTACCGACCAACGTTATTTCGCGGCGGTCTTGAAGCTGAAAATATTGCCAACTTCGCGATGTGGACCGCTACGGTATGTTTGCCATATCCTCAGCGACAACAAAGTAATCGTGCGTCTAGTTATGGTTGAGTGATAGAGCAACTCGCCCGAGTGGCGTGAACGTGGTAGTAAAACGAATCATGACATCACCCCCCCCCCTCCCAGCGGTGCTCCGTCTCGAAAGGGATGCGTGGTCAATGGTCAACTGACTAAGGCAAGCAACATATGAGTACGCCCCCCCCCCTCCCCCGCTCCCCCCTCCCCCCCGACCATAGCACCAGTAGGCTGTTCTGAACTTATGGGATATATGTGACGTACGTAGAACTTTAGTTTGAGCTCACCCGATCACCCCGAAAGGAGCAAGTGTGCCACGCCCGAAACTTTGGGGTTCCTGACAATAGTTGCCGTACTCCACCCATATGCTATGTAGAGGTTAGGTGAACTTACCAACCATGGTGGCCATCGATATGACGGCGCCGCTCCCGCAGACGTCCTCGTCGACCTCCATCGTGTACCTCTCCGTCGCACCGGGCATCTGGGGCCCCGAGCCGACGACGTATCCGCACACGTACGGGGCGACCTCCATGAGGAGCGCCTGTGCATGACAGGCGACACACGTATCATACGGACAGTTAAAGGCACTGGTGTCAAAACATTATGGGGACATGACATGGGTCGGCGATACATGGGTCGGCGATAGAGGCCTTCTGCGCTGTATAGCACACAGGGGCTGGAGTTGTACCCTGCCTGGTATGGCGAACGAAACGTTGTAGATGTTGTGGCGACGAGGAGACAGACGAGCATCACGTGCTTCTTGTTCGCTCTTTCCTCTCTTCCCGAATTTTTGTTTGTATCATGGCTTCCCGTCGCGTAGGCATCCATATCCCGATGTGAGGCGGTCAATCTCGCTTGGCGCGCCTGGAGAATTGCAGTAATAACCTGGAGTGAATAAGGCGGCTCCCCTCTATAATGCGGTCATATTGCTCTATTAAATAGCACACCACCGCCGTACTGGCGGACCCCTACTGCAGGCTTCGTTGTGCATGTCTGAACGGGCAGTGCATCATCTTTGTGTGTGATCGAACTATAGTATGGCGATACAGCAGTACAGGCCCGCTCATAAGAAAGTATATCACAAGCAATAAAACCAGCCTGAAAAAATGGCTGTTTAAAGAAACCTCGCATCCTAGTCGGTGCCTAAGGTTTCAGAAAGTTGACGCCTTCCTGTGTGGCTGACCTGGGCGTAAGACACCATTCACTGTGCATGCACTACATGCCAAGGCGTCTTCGCGGGGATCAAGATAATAAACACGCGACAGCGCTTGCGCCCAGAAAAAACAAGTTCAGTCTGAGCCCTATTTCAGGTTTCTCGTGAGAGGACGGTACCGTACAGTACAGGACACCTACTCCTATTATTTATGAGAAACAGAAAAAATATGACCCAGGCTGCATTTGTTTTTGAGAGAGGGTGCTTTTTCTACAATACTTTTCAAGATAACAACTCCAGAATTTATTATTTTGCTCCTACAACAGACACTAGTGTTACGGGGGACGATAGTAAGTAGGACCTACGATAAACACAAAAACCTACCACTCTATCCCGAAATATAAGCACTTTTGTAGATTAAAATTTAATGAAACAGGTTCTTATATTTCGGGACAGAGGGGTATACATTTTCCCACATTTGTAGTGAAAATATTTGTTTTTTTTACTATTAATATATGGCCCCCCGTAATCGTCGTAGCGACCCCTCTATGATGCCGGTATGCGCCAGCCAACAATACCGGCACTACTATATACGAACATTAAGCGGCAATCCAGCCGGCATCATACCGCCCACTGCCACAATCTGCACCAAGAGATCTCACCGCCACTACAGACGCGTGCAACGGCAGAGGTGGCACTTTTTGGCTGAAAGTGTTCCTGAAAAATCGGGCTCCTTAACCCAAATCCGTCGTTTTTTCATTGTTGTTGTGTTGCAATATTGTTCATTTGACACTTGGGCTCATCGGGTATTATGGCACTTTTATCTTCCTCCAGAAACAGTTTTTGGGTGAGGTAATAGAGCTCCTCAAGTGACCACCCTCAGACAATTGGCCTGTATGCAGGTGCCACGAGCTGAGCTGTGGGACGTAGAGTGATATAAAAAAACGCACAGAACAAAACGTACAAAACAAACAAACGTATCGCCTCCAACCCTTTCCCTTGTTGCTGTCGTAAGCATGCGTCTATAGCGGGCAGCCGGCACTACTCAAACAGGCACTACAAAGGGACCACTACTACGTATAGAACTGCTGTGCACTACTCAATCGGCACTTTGTACTCGACCGGCACGTCCGTACCTCGAAGGCAGAAGCGTCTCCGTCCTCCGCCAACGTCTTAAGGGCGTCACTGGCGGGCAGACCCTCTTTGAAGATGCTGATGTCCTATTATACATGTCACCGCGCGACAAAGCAAACACGGCGGTAGACAACAGTCGGGAGGCAGGCAGGCAGGCAGGCAGGCGGTCGAAAATCTAAAGCAGTCATGCACTTCTGAGCAACTGGAGGCTCCAGATATACAAACCAAAAATATATAAAACAACTATCTTGCAACTATTAATATTAATATGTACGATACGCACGAATCAGGGAAGGAAGGTCTCCACTAGGAGAGGTGACGTCGCCGGGGTCTACCCGACCTCGTTGTGAGTACGTATAGGATAAATCCAGCGAAATGCCATATTTTGATATCTTGATATTTTGTTTGTTTAAAATATTTACAGCCAGTAGACACAGAAGTAGTTTATCTTGTTTGTTTAATTCGCGGCAATGGACGACTGGTGGGGTTCCAGGGGCCATGGTGCCCCTGGTGTGTCTACGGTGGTTCCTGCGGAGGCCTGATTATAGCTATGATACGTGCCAGGTGAAAAACAAAATGTCAGCGAAGATAAAAGGAAAAGCGGTGCCAAATGGGAAGGGCCCAGTGCGGGGTCAAAGTACCAAGCGGGCCACTTCTTTCGTTCCCGCATTTTCCAATGGATGTGGAACAATAATATTTCCAACACGTGCTGCTATCTACCGACGTAGGGGATAACTCTACGTTCTGATTTAATATTGTTATTATTATCTTTGCCATCCGACCATGTGCGGCATGAGCTTCAGCGTTGATCACTCATAACATTCCCGAAAGCAGAAAACCACGGAAACCAACGAAACCTATGCGCAAAGTATAACATCCTTCTTCGTATGTCTGCTTCCCGCCAAGATTTATCCACTTATTATACTCTATTTGTTGTCCTTGCTCCCTCCTTCTTCCCAATATGCACTCTTTACTGGTCAAAGGACCTAGCGGAAGATTCTACTGCTGAACAAGTGCTGAGAGGAAATATACTGCATGTCGGGTCGGCTCTCGCTGAGGTCCGTATACATATATACGTGCATACGTATATTAAAGTAGTCCCTTCGTTGAGGAGTACTGGTATACCATTAAAAATAGTAAGTCGGATTTATTTTGGTCCAAATGTGCCAGATACCCCTACGTGGCCAAGTACAATTTCGGTGTAAAGGAACGACAACAACAGAGGAGGTACGTAGCGTGGGGGGGAGATAATTAAGTAATTTTGTGAAAAGAGGGAAAATAATACCTGGTACCTGGTATACGAGTACGAGTATGATGTGGTACGCGTGTTTAACTTTCCGGAATACGCCCCTACTCTGTACGAGCAAAGAGATATACCAGGTACGTATAATACTTATGTGCAGTTTTTCGGGCGCTCAGGTATGTATGCCCACCCCTCTGAGGCGACAGGCTTACCTTGGTGTGGGCGACGAAGAGGACCGGAGAGAAAGGCTGCTGGTACGTCAGGTTCCTCACGCGGATCTGATGACAGGGGAACACACGGGATATATTGAAAAAACAAAAGAAAAAAACAGCTGTGAGAGATCGAGGATTTTATCGAAACTCATATTTCATATTTGCTCGTAGCTGGGTGTGATACCTCGATCGAGCGTACTTTATGCTGTTTCTTAAGGAAGTTCGATTTGTTTCAGTTCGATTTGTTTTTTTCAGCCCATTATTGATGTTTTTGACCGGAAACGCGGGCAAATCGGCCGTGCGCTTCTCGGGATGAGTGCGCCCAACATCTCAGAGGTATCCAACGCAAAAATCCGCTTCTCCATCGAAGCATTTTCAAGTTCTTGAGGTATGTTATGTGGCATTTCGAATAATATCCAACAAATAACATTCCAGAAGCACAAACTATACAAAATTTCCGTAATTTCTGACTGGAAAGTACCTTCAAATTGTATTTGATGTCGATTGTTCGATTTGTGAAAAAGCTGGATATTTCAAACTGCTTCGATGGAGAAGCGGATTTTTTCGTGGGGTACCTGTGGGATGGTAGAAGAATGCATTCCGAGAAGCGCACGACCCTTTCGACGGCGTTCCGGGTCCAAAACATCAACAAATGGCCGAAAGAAAACAAATCGAACTGAAACAAATCGAACTTCCTTGAGAAACAGCCATATTAATAGTAGAAAACGAAGACGCATAAAAAACCGATTTGAGGCACGAAACGAGCCCCCTCAACTAAGCCGTATTGATGTTCAGTTGTTTTTGCTGTCTCGGAAGGCTCGAAGGGGTTAAAGTGCCGTGTGCGGTATATTGCATCTGATGGTTATGTGTATGTGTGCCTCCTACCGACGGCGTCTACCGACGGCCTCTACCGACGGGCGATCATATCAGATGGGAGATGGACGGGTCCTTTCTGGGCCGCGGGACGGCGATCACCACCGTGTTCCGAACACCGGGACTTTTCAAGGTAAGCAAGCAAAACTTCTACTGAGAAAACACGAATGGGACCAAATATTGCTAGTAATAGTAAGAACAGGTAAATATGTATACCTGGTAGGTTTTGTGTATGCCGTAGGTGGTATTGACTATATTAATATTGCCCCCCGTGATGCTGTCATCGTCAAAGACGCCAGGAGTGGCGGCACCTTTTTTTCACCCCCTGACAAAGACAGCGCTTTTGCCTTGACATGCCTTGTTGGCCGACACAAGAAAATAAAACTGCTGCTGTATGTAGGTTTTAAGTGTGGAATGCTCGCTCGGCCTTACGACACCCTTTTGAAATACCTTGTTTTTCTTTGCTTGGCATTTCTCCTGACTCCAAACATATTTTGGGCATCGTTGAACAGTTATTTTGGCGTTCATTGCTGTCGCCATGCAAGTCAGATGTGATCCGAATTTCCAGGCTAGTGATGGATATCGGCTATCGAATCTAGTTCGACACGATACGATATCGATCAACGAAAAGTCAGATCGATACCGGAGGTGTTCGCGAGGTTTACCACATCCGTGGCGGGGCATATATCAGTATAGTGATGGATATCGGATATCGAATCGAGTTCGACACGATACGATATCGATCAACGAAAAATCAGATCGATACCGGAGGTGTTCGCGAGGTTTACCACATCCGTGGCGGGGCATATATCAGTATAGTGATGGATATCGGATATCGAATCGAGTTCGACACGATACGATATCGATCAACGAAAAATCAAATCGATACCGGAGGTGTTCGCGAGGTTTTAACGCATCCGTGGCGGGGTATTTTTATTTTTTTATTCTTTATTATATGCGTCGAAAAAAATCGAAATCGCTCAGGATCAGGATACGAAAAAAAAACGAGGGTGCCACGGGATGAAGGACAAAATACGTTGGATATCGTATACGATACCAGGTATATCGAACTTCGACATTACGATATATCGGACTTCGATAGTACGACATTTCGAACTCCGATACTTCGATACATCAAAACGTCCGAGACGATATGCAACACCATCAACAGGAAGGGCCGTAGTGAAAAAATATTAGCGTCCCCCAAAAAGTGACCCTGACCGTTTACTGGGTTATTTCTTGTTACTCCATCAATAGGTTGTTTATTATTATTTAGTGGGCCTATGTGTACGATCGAAGAATCACACACAGCTTGAAAATGTGAGTTTCAACGAAATCATCGATCTCATACGCTGTTTTTTTTTAAAATAAACATGCTGTCTGCCTTCCCCACGCATGGGAAAAGCCTAGATGGGGGGATCTATGGGCTAACTAGAGTAAAAAAAACTACTGTTACGTCTACCGTAGGACTATTATGATTTGACGGGACTCCCCGGCTAGTTAACGTCAGCTAACTAGCCGACTTTAGTCGACTAGTCGGCTGGCGATATTTGGCTTAATTTGCATACCAGAAATATATGCCGACGGTCTTTGGCACCGGAACCTCTCTTAGACATCGCTCCCTCTCTGAGCGAGTGGTCTCACAGGAAGACGCGGTGCGCACCCCATACTAGCAAATAAGCCTTCCATAAAACAAGGAAACCCACACATTGTCGGATAGTCGGCACCGCGTTGCAACTGGCTACGTATAACTCCTAAAACAACTGATACCTATATACGTATATACATAGCTGGGGAATTTTAGTCACCCAGCTCACATCTCTAATGAATAGTTACATCAACATACGGTAGATGGGGATGCTGAACGAGATCGCGACCGAGGGCCCCAGGCCTTCGCAGTAAAACCGGGAGACGCCCTAGTCGGCAATTTTATTGGGAAACTTTTCGGAGAAAAGGGGACGTTTCGTTCGTGTCCCCGGATTTAGCCGTCAGATGCCGCCACGTCAGCGGGTTTGCCCATTTGCGGTACGTACGGTCACTTGATAAACTGCGGTCAGTCCCCAAAGTCCTCCCACCCACCCAAATAGGCCCTGTTTTCCCCTTGGAACGCACGTTTTTGGGGGTTCGATTTCGTTTGGGAATATTGTTTTGGTGTACGTACAGTAGTGGTGGGGCCTGTATAAGACAGCATGCATCAGGCAGCCGCTTGATAGAAAGTGGTCAAAATCGGCCGTCATGACCGGACACTTGCGCTCACATGATAGAACGAATAAGGCGGCCACCCGATATAAGGCGGTCAAAATCTCGGTGTATTATACCGCATATAGCCCCCACTACTCTGTTTTTTACGTCGTATATACGTCGTACTGCTGTAGTCGAGTTGGGTAGGCTGTGTTGAATGTTGAACTGCAATAGGAGCAGAAACCGTGCCCAGCGGCGAGCGCCACACAAAAAATACCAGGTATAGACTATACCGGTATATATGGTACAGCAGTACAGGACGTCTATCAAGAAACCGAGCAATAAGAAAACGCAGGTTGATATGCCCAGGAAAATAAGAAACAACGGGAGTCATTGCACTGAAGTTAGCGTAGAACGCCCCCCTTCTCAAATAAGAAATCCAGCCCGGACCAGCTTTCCTGTTTCTTATTGGTCAATAGATGTCCTGCACTAGTACCAGGGTACCAGTATTATTGATGGAAAAAACAACAACAGCGAGATCGAGGATTTGGTCGAATCTCATCTGTGCAAGCTGTATGTGTGTGATGCCATACTTCGATAGAAGGGACGCTCAAATTGCTGTGCACCGTTCCCCCCCCCCACTATTGCTTGTAAGGGACTGGTACCAACTCTGATAAGGGACCTTGGTACCGCATGTAAGGGACCTCCAATCTCGAACGCACTACAGTTAGTACAGGAAACCTAATAAAAATCAGAAAATATGGCCTAGGCTGAAGTTCTTGTTTGAGAGAGGGTGCTTTCTACACTAATTTCAAGATAACGACTCTCAAATTTCCTATTTTCCTGTACACACCAGCCTGGCTTTCTCGTTAGCCTGTTTCTTATTAGGTGTCCAGTACTGCTGTACGACGTATATATAGGTGTGTTCCTCCCATTACACCGTTCTTTCTACCCGTCGGCATCTGGCACACCCAGTGTCTGTGCTGTGCCGATTCTTCATCCTAGAGAGATACAAGCAGCTCMAAGGTTACGATTACGGGGGACCATAAGAATTAGGACCAAATGCTGTGCCATAAGAATTAGGACCAAATGTTATTTCGGGGGACCATAATAAATAGGACCAAATATTTTATTTAATATTAATAGTCAAAATAGGTACATGTGTACTGGTAGGTTTTTGTGTATGCCGTAGGCCCTATTTACTATGGCCCACCGTACTACCAGGTACAGTAGTAAGAAACATCTACTCTGGTAGGTTTTTTGCGTAGTATAGGAACCAAATGTTCTTTTAGTAAAAATAGGTAAAACTATATAGGGTTATACTAATGTGTGTAGTAGGTTATATATAGCCCCCGGTTGCTGTTCGACACCGGCAGGTCTTGAATACTTGATGCCTATAGGGTCTACCATATAAACCATTATAGTATACCCGAGGGTGGTCGAGTTTTTTTTTTTTTTCCGACGTCTCACAGAATTTTTTGTTCGTTAGGGGGGGGGGGTGATACTAAAACCAAGTGAAAAAATGAAAATAAGATATTTGTTTTCACCATTTTCTTATTTCATCATGTGATCACAACGGTTGCAACGGTTTTTTATTCCGACCTCTGGGGTTGTGGTGTGTCGTTTTCTCTTTTTTTCTGGGCGCCCCTGGTATATACCTGATATGTTTATTTCAGACTGTTTATTTTTTATTCTAATTTAATTTAAATGATTTCTCCCCCCACAAATAGACACACACTTCCTGAATTCTACAGCCTCAGATTGTGTCCCCCTCATACGGGATGTACATCCTACATGAGGACATATAAAATCCGTAAGTACGCGCGATCGAAGTATTACACTCAGCTAGCAAAGATGAGCTTCGACGAAATCCTCGAGCTCACAGCTGTTGTTTTTTATTTTTTTAAATATTTGTTGAGGATTTCAGAGATTCGGCATCTACGAGTCGTATGAACATTAATCGGTTGAATCGGCATGATCACAGAGCACACGCAGCAACGCGTGCCTACTGGGTTAGGCAGCACTCTGTATCATACAGCAGCAGCAGTAGAATGAGTACATCACAATATCGTGTGTCTTACCTATTTATATATTAAAAATTAAAAAACAACAGCTGTGAGCTCGAGGATTTCGTCGAAGCTCATGTTTGCTAGCTGAGTGTAATACTTCGATCGCGCGTACTTACGGATTTTATATGTCCTCATGCAGGATGTACATCCCGTATGAGGGGGACACAATCTGAGGCTGTAGAATTCAGGAAGTATGTGTCTATTTGTGGGGGGAGAAATAATTAAAATTAAATTAAAACTAAAATTAAAATTAAACTTAAACAGTCTGAAATAATACAAGCACGTCGTATATGCGTCGCGCATTGAAGTATCTATCGGGTTGAGAGAGCAAACTTATCCGGAAGCCATGTTACACGTATGATCAGGCGTATGATATGCTTTTGAGCTCCACCTTGAGCTCGAAGAGCTCATAACATAGTTTAAAAGCCACCACGCCCAAAATTAATTGCCGCTGCTGTGGCAGTGCTACAGCAGCAAATGAGAGCTCGGATAACAAGGCACAACGTCTGTCCTGCTGCTTGCTGTGGCAATGCTCTCCGCGAGAAAAGCAAAGGTAACACGACACCATATGATATGTATTTAAAAAATTGGGGGGTTGTTTCAGCTGGCTGGTTGCACTCGACGGACTGGACGACGAGTGACTGCTGCTGCTGCTGCTGCTGCGGCGGCGGCTTGTCTGTGTGAGATACTGACTCTACGTATTGGTATGATATATGGCTCCACTAACTCACCGTGTATTCAAGGTGGGCGTTGGAGAGGGTGAGCGAGGAAGCCGCTATCAGCAGGGCCGATCCCATGGACAAAGTGCGAACCATGCTGACGATGACTGTGTTGTGCTGCTACTACTACTATAAAGTGGGGGAGCCGGGGAGGATGGCTTGACGAGTGGAGAGGGTGTTGAATAGGAGGAGTGTTCTTGTGTGCTGTGTAGATCGGGTGGGGGAGGAACACAAGGATTATAGGGGGGGGAGGATCGGGTTAAAGGGGAAATGGTCGACCGAAGTCGTTGACGTGCCGGGTCGTCGCTCGATGAGACAGGAAATAAAGCCGGTCACGCCTTTCGTTGGTAATATCCACTGGGTTTCAAACTTGGTCGGCTGGAGGACCACTTTCCAAAGCTCCAAAAATGGTCTAAAATATCAAAATATTATTCGTATCAAATACGTATCATACGTAGACGCAGTATATCCATCACATGTGTACGATCCCCGATACGGAGTTGTTGTTGTTGTTGCTGTGTAAACCTGTCCAAAATCGTGCGTGGTACTCGTAAGTGGTATTAATAGTAAAAAAGCGGTAAAGCTCTGGACGGGCTCCAAAAATAGAGCGGGATAAATCGAGAATAACTCAGCGAAAAAGACGTATATATATAAGTATGTATTAATAGTGGTCAAATCAAATACCTGGGTACGCAATTATAATACAAAAATAGGTCAGATGCGCATTATAACTGACGCACAAAGACAACAGTGTACGTATTGTATGCCCCAGATAGGCGCATACGTCGCATGACGGGTTGCGATTTAATTCGAGGGCGGCTGCACTGGCTGCACTCGAGGAGAGACAAACTTGGACAAACATAACATTTTAACAAATAAATGAGGCAAAAATTAAACCCATCAACTAATCAAATCGAGGTCACATCAAATCGCAGATCGATCGCAAGAGAGGAGTGCTGAGATTTTTGCAGACCCCTGTGGACTCGGGGGGATATGTTATCAAGTATGGGCGCGAGCAGGCGTTTCGGCAAAATATTCAAGCGACTGGGAGAAATACAACGCATACGTACGTACGACATATATTAATATAATATGTGTCGGGATTTACATCCAAGATATTTTTTTCTTTCTGGATTTCAGAAACCGTTTCAAGATATACGTATGTTTCGACTACGTACTCATACATATCATACGTATACTATATTATGTACATACGAGTAGATTATACAATCTGTTAGCAAGGATCCCCTTCGGTCATGAGGAAACACGAGTCTTCCATCGTTGAAAAATGAATATTTTTCGTTTTTTTTACAGCAGCAATACTATTTCTGGTATATTAACACCATATCAGTACTCCTTACGGAAAACGGCACAGCTCCAGTTCTTATGCTCAGTATTTCGCCCAAAGAGTAGTTGCAAAGAGCCTAGACCATGGTCAACATTTGTGTCTCAGGAGGCATATCGATCAGACGCCTTGGTCGTCACGAAAAGTGCCTCTAAAGATCAGACGCCTTGGTCGTCACGAAAAGTGCCTCTAAAGATGCACTTTTCGAAAAGTGCATCTTTAGAGGCACTTTTCGTGACGACCAAGGCGTCTGATCGATATGCCTCCCGAGACACAAATGTTGACCATGGTCTAGGCTCTTTGCAACTACTCTTTGGGCGAAATACTGAGCATTAGAACTGGAGCTATGCCGTTTTCCGTAAGGAGTACTGATATGGTGTTATTATACCAGAAATAGTATTGCTGCTGTAAAAAAAACGAAAAATATGTAAGTATTTTTCAACGATGGAAGACTCGTGTTTCATCATGACCGAAGGGGCCCCTTAAGAGATGGTTTATCTTAGAAATTGTCCGAGTGTGGTCTGAAGTTAGTAAATGTGGTCCGCGACCGGAAAGTCCTGGCGATTGTCTCGCTACTCGTAGTTACAAAAGCAGCGCAGCCGCGTTTCTCGCCCGTTTCTGGTCCGTTTTGGGTCATGTTTGGGTTGGGGTTAGGGTTAGGGTTAGGGTTGGGAGTTGGGTTCTAGGTTGATTCTACGCCCGGACCTTGATCCCACCAAGAGGAGGTGCTTCCTAATGAGCGAAGCAATGCAATATACGCGAGCAGCCGCCCCCCGTATAAATATCCTTGATAACGGGTTGTAATAGGAGCTCGTGCATACGTATACGACAATAACAGACCGTAGTATCATATACATACGAATACGTACGTATGCATCCGGATATTTTTACCACTTTTGTGCAAACAGCAGTACTCTGTACCAGGGCATTAATTAGGTGTTGCGCTGTTGCGCTGGCGCAACATTTGGCCAAAATAACGGTTTTGCGCAACAGTCGCCGCGAGGCTAGTTGCGCGCAGCGCAACACGCGTTTTTGGGCGCGCAACATTTTCGCCGCAGGCTAAAAAAATTGTTGCGCGTTTTTTTCTCGCCGGGGTCGAGAAAACATTTTGGGGGCCTTTTTTTCTTGATAAGTAGTCGTAATTGGACATCTTTTAGGCTTTATAGGCGTACATTCGCCCAAAGATCGCCATTTTTTCGCTTTTTTCGCTTTTTTCGGCGGCGGCGGCGGCGGCGGCGGCGGCGGCGGGGGGGCGGGGGGGGGGGGGGGGTGTATTTACGGGGTGGTGGTGGTATGGGCCGAGTAATTTAGCACGTCTATCGAGGGTGTCCGAACAGTTTTGTTTCGACACCCAACCAACGAAACTGGTCAGAATGGAAAAATAATCGGAGCACTACGAGTACTGTGATTGCTCGACGATTTACGAGTCTTGCAATTAGTGTGGACATTTTGACCCCGGGCCGCAAAGCCCTCCGAAGACGCTGGGAACCCCTCCCCTCCCGCTGATCCGCCCCGTTCCAGGGGACGGAGCGAGCCGTCCCCGGGAGGCCGCCGTCCCCCGATCCCCTCTGGCCGAGTTCGGCACCGGGGCCCGTTCTCTCGCCGGGGTCGCCGAGGGCCGACGCGTGGGGCGGCCGGGGTGGTGGTGCGTTGCCGATCGGGGTCGGGTGGCGCGCGGTAGAGCCGGTCTCCCGCGGGGCATACCGAAACCGGTAGCACAAAAAAAGTTTTTTTTTTCCTCTGAAATTTGTTTTTGGAAAATTACAGAAAAAAAACTTGCTTTGTGCCCGGGGGGTCTATAATACCAAGTGATTGGTTTTTGGGGAAAAAAAACAAAAAAAAAAAGCAGAATCGTCCAGCGATCACAGGGCTCCGATTTTTTTTTCAATCCTGACCATTTTAGATACGTAGTTAGGTGCCGAAAAACGCCTATTCGGGGCGACCTCGCGTCTATTACTGATTTTCCTGCCCGAACTATTAATTTTGTTCCGTTTCGTCAGCATATATTTACGTAAGTAACTACTGCGGTAATATTCCATTGCAAAGTAATTGGAGCCTGTCTGTGCTGTCCCCTCACCACGGACCGCATTGTGGCAAATAAATGAAGCGTTCTTGTCAGAACAACAACAGCAACAATTGCATACATACTATACGGCGCATGCAACAGAAAATGATATTATCCCTTATCAATACCCTAGATCGTACAGGAACTAGATCCTACCGGTATGTACGATCTAACTGCAAAACCAGCGAATTTTTGTTGAAAGTAGTATATACGAGTCTTTTGTCTTGTATACCAGGGTATACGATATTACGTCGTAGCGACGTTTTTGTTTTTGCTGTCTCGCAACATTGACGATGATGCAGGGTTATGAGTTGATTTCACAAAAAAAAAACGAACAAAAAATCACCTGCTGCCTCGTGAGTCGTTTCGCAGCCGACAAGACAACGACTGACTGATGCTGTCTGGCACTGAACGCTCTCACCCCCCCCATCAGGAGCGCGACACAAAAGCTTGGCCTGGTGGCAGTAGTGTGTGTATTGGCTGCATATAATTCCTTTATTTCTACCCCACCTACCAGTGTCCGTCGTGATTAACTTGTCCTTGAGAGTTTTTTTACGAGTATTTAATTATTTCTTTCCATCCCATTTGTGTAATCACGGACTCGACTCGCTCGGCATGGCGAGTCTCAGTGCACTACAACAGAACAGTAGAAGTCACGCCGACTCAATTTAGGATCAGCTTTCTAACTTATCCTTCTCAATTTCAACCAGGTATCAACTTCTTACCGCACATTTCCTATATTCGTCCTTATTTTCTCGCTCCCTCTATGTATAAGCGTCACTTTCGTCCTGATTTTCTCGCTCCTTCTATGTATAAGCGTCACTACGATCTGGGGTCACTAAGTAGGCTCTTCTCCTCACTCCCCACTATACGGCATATACAAGCCTTGAATTTTTATCGCGAGAAGGTTTCAGCCCTTTCTTCCCTCGACGACTCGCGCCGAATACACAAAAATTTTGGTCACGGGACGTGTGAGATAAAAATTAAAATTGTGAGAGGGAAAAAAATAAAAAACAAGAAGTAGTCGAAGATGACTCAAGGTAAAGGTTATCGAAGCTGTGTGGCGTGATAGGTCTTACGCAGTAAGGCGGGGTAAACCTGCTGGGTAAACATCATTCATCATGATGAAGGTTGGAAGGACTCTGGTGTTGGGTTATATCAAGGAAGAGAATAGTGTCCACTTCGGACTTCGGGCGTTTTACGTCGTGCGTCCGTCGGTCATCCTGCCGACGGTTACATCCTGGACAGACAATGTATCCTTGTTCGTAACGGCGAAGAACGGGCAGTTCTTGATCACTGCCTGAATGTTGTTGGGTGCCGCGGTCTCGATGACTATTTTACCGCTCGACGCTAAAGGCGGAGAATCTGTTTCTTCGGCAAAATAACACTAAGCAGTCAGACGAAGCCGGGCGTTGATCGCGGTGCTGAACACAAACATACACACAAGGAAGCAGTCAAGCAAACCCGCCCGAGTCCGTGTTGGGGTGTATATTACAAACAACAATGTTGGTAAAATATTGACCCGAGTCTCGGTCGCGGTGCCGATTAAAAAAAACACCTGCCCGAGTCTGTGTTGGGCCACTGAATCACGGAACTGAGCTTTGTCCGGTCGCGGAACACACCCAACAAAGCTCAGAAACTTTGTGAAAACAAACGTCCGGTAACTGAACAAGCCCAACAAAGCTGAGAAACTTTGTGAATACATTACTAAGGTGTGCTCCAGCTCCGCGTCCACGAAGGTCTCCGATGAGCGCGCCGCGCTAAACTGATGGCTCAATAACCTATCTATATGAATATTCGAAGCTACTGCCGTCGTAAGCTGGAAAGATTGGTGCTGGCAGTCGTTAAACTGTGACCAAGCAGACACGCTGCGTGTCGAGGATGTGAATAATGGATTACTCTTCAAAAACGCCGTGAGGGGTCAATAAAAACTTATGATGATGGCGTGTTATGCGCTCGGATAAATTTTGAGGTATTTACGCCGCCCATACGTAATGCGACTTACCGCTTGCAGTGAGGATGTTTCCGCTAGCCAACGAGCGAAGCGAGGAGTCTCCCGAAAATAATGGCTATACAATTATTTGACTTTTAAGTGGCACTCTCCGCGGTAGATGTCGCGCCATGTCGCGGCACGCGGCGACATGGCGCGGAACTGTGCCCAAACGTGCCACGGCATGGTGGTGCCGCCGCAGCACGTGCCACGGTTCTGCCCACGGATATTGCCGTGGTACTTGCCATGGCACGCTACGGCAAGCCACACGGCGAGCCCCACGCCAAGCCCCACGCCAAGCCCCACGTGAAGACCCGCGGCAATACTCGCGGCAATGTTTGCGGCATGGTCCGTGGCAACCGCCCCGGCAACCATCGCGTCAACCACCACAGCAAGTGCCATCGAGTGTCGCGGCGACGTTTAACGGCAAGTGTCGCGGCGATTGTCGCGGCAAGTATCGTGGCAAATACAGCGGTCGCCTGCTGATACTGTAGTGAATATTCCTAAGGTAGCCATTTCCACACTCTGCTGGCTAAGGTTCGTATTAGCGACTTATTCTACTTAGATTCCTTCCAAGCCACAGCATTGCGAGCGAGCCGAATTAACCTAGACGTTTTTCAGAAGCACAGCATCCAACCTGGCCGAAACAACCTAGAGTCTTACCAAGCACTGCATCCTAGCACTGACCACTGGCTAGGGTTCGAGTCGGAGGGTCGGCTTCAGGCGCCAAGCACAAAACCTCGGTTGATATTCACTATCGATGGGTGAACATGGATGGACTAGATTAGCTTGCCAAGCTCAGTAGAATACGTTACGTAACACGACGCGCAACAAAACCCACGACACTTGCTGCGACACCTGCCGCGACACATTGCGCGACACGTGCCGCTGGCCTTCCTGCGACAAGTTCCGTGACACTCGCCGCGACGCCTGCCGCGGTTCTTGCCGCGACACTCGCCGCGACACCAGCCGCGTCACTTGCCGTTGGTCTTGTCGTGGATCGAATCGCGGGGCTTGCCGCGGCAGACGTTCCGCGGCATGTCGTGGGACACTGGCGTGGCGCCTATCGTGGGCCTACCACTGTTGTTGTGACGCTTATCGTCAACCTTGCCGAGGGTCTTACCGCGGCAGCCGTTCCGCGGCATTGTATTGGCAGTGTCTACAACGGACGCTGCCACGAGCAACTAAAATAAGGGACATGCCCCCCGAAACGTATCCTCTTTTAAATGGACAAAACCGTTATATTTATCACGTACGGTCCGAGCTTGAAATGGAGTATCCGCCAGGGTGGCTCGACATGAACTGATGTATACACACATAACTATATTTCTGTGTGCTCGGCAATCCAGCCGCTGATAGACCACCATGGCACCTACACTGCGCCGATCACCACGTGCGTGTCCGGTATAGCATGCATGCCTGGTAACAAAAGGGCACACGTACCGCCGCTGGCAGAAGCGCAGCAAACCGTTCCGTTCTCGGCGAGCAAGCTGTTACTGAGTGCCCAGCTTGGAGTTTTACTGTCAAGAGACTTGACGCCCAGCGGTGATCTCCCGTTTTGTCCTACAGACACATACTGTTCACGTGTAGCGGGCTGCACAGTACACCACAATACTCAATCCACAAAACCCCCTATAAACATCTTCACAAACGTTTTTCTCTCGTGTATAAATCACTCTCAGCTAGATATGTGTCGGCCGGCCTACAGCGCCTGCGTCGTGCGACTCTGTGCCTCCCCTCTTGAGTGGCTTCGACGGGTTGCAGCAACAAGCAATGGCTCGCAGGAGTTCGATTTAATTCGAAAACGATGTTTCTACTGTAGCCACTGAACACAAGGGACAGGGAAACATTGGCTGGATACGTGTACGTATGATACGGTCAGCAGTGCATGATACATGACGATATACGCTTGTTATGATAGTCTATCACGGAACAAAGCACAACCCGGTGACGACGATTTTGCCTTTTACAACATAATCACCGGGTGTGCTGTTGTGTGGAGGGGTGTGCTATCTGACGTATCTCGGGTGACGGTCCCTATGATACACGGGAGCCCCGCAGCTAGAGGGTGTCATGTTGTCAATGAATTGTTAGAGAGTGTGAACAGACCCCGAAAATATCGAATGGGGGTGTGATAACAAGGGGTTTCCTAACACATGAGAGGCTTTGGTCTGAAACCAGTTTTTGCGGGTGCTTTTCAAATTATCGCGTAATACCGAGGTGGTGGTAAGGCACACGTTTGAAAACCGGGGATGGCAGCAAAAACCTCCTTGCTACGATACCAAAACGTGGCTACTTGTACCGCATACCGGTACAGTACCGGTATTCTACGATGAAACTCCCGACGATTGCACCCAAAAGGTGTTCTCCCACTAATAAAGTGTCAGCTGTCTTGACCCACCCCACGATAGGGGTTGCACTTTTATTTTAGCCTTCTGAGGCAAACGTTTCTGATTGGTTGAGCTCCTCAAGTGAGTAACTGTCAAGAAATACGTAGAACTATTATTCTGGTACACTAGGTTTTTTCATGGTCTGTGCGTAGAACGACTATTAATAATCCGGTTGCGGGAATAAACGCCTTCGAAGTCATGTTCCCGGTTGAGAAAACGATCCCCTTCACACGGAGGAGCTCAGAAACATGTCACCCCTCCTGTAACGTGGCATTGCTCTCAATCTTGATACGAAGCCTTTGTTTCAAGCCTACATCCAGCACAAAAAAAGGTATCGTATATACGTGAGCACTCTTGCAAGGCGCGCTGGCTGGTTGTACCGGTCCTATCGCTGAAAACATGAAGACCAGTGAGAAAAGCAAACAAAGGAGAGGTGAAACAAACGGGGAAAGTCAGACGCGTGCTACGATAGAGGTGGCACTTTTTGACTGCAGCGTTCTCGAACTGACGGGAGGCTCCTTAACCCAAAATCGTCAAAATTGTGCCCTTTTTTTCGTTGCAACATTTTTCATTGGATACTTGGGCCATGGGAATATTTGTCATCTGGTGGCGCGTTTCCTCCCTCCAAATTCAGTGATGTGACTACTGCAGGTACTGAGGTATACAGCTCCTCAAGTGAGGAGCCTCATAAGAAACGTGGTGAACCTTTACTGTAGCATGCGTCGTCGTCGGGAGAAAACGCACGACAGTAAAGGAAAGGGACGTGATTAGAGAAAATGTTCGGCACCGCTTGTCGGCACTACAGGTACCGGTGCCTGCAACGCCCGAGGATTTTAAAAACCTCCGGCTTCTCATTCGTAGAACCCCAGAAGAGACTTTGCCGACATCGTGCGTTATTGGAAACCCGGTGATCGGCTGATGTCACATACGAGTTCACAGGAACTGGTGCTTCAGGACACAACATACTATACCGTGCCGCAGGTATCGCGCACCGCTACGTACGTGCACCTTGCCATTATACAGATTGCAGCAGTTGACGCAATCATGCGTTACTAACACTACCACAACCATTTGAAAACAAAAAAAACACGCCGGCGCTCACTCGTACCATTTGTACCGTACGTACCGGTAACGCGCACAAGGATACGTGCACCAGTCCCCATGGATCAGATCGCAGCAGCTGACCCAATCAGGCGTTACAGGCACTACCACAACCCTTTGGAAACAAAAAAAGACGCCCGCGCGCACTCGTACCATTTGTACCCCGTACGTACCGGTAACGCGCACAAGGATACGTGCACCAGTCCCTATGAATCGCAACAGTTGGCTCTATCAGGCGCTACAAGAACTACAGCCAGGTAGTGAAAACACGTCCAGACGAACGCCTACATATTTGTTTTTATCATCCTTCGGCGGATGGGTAAAACTAAAGCTTAAGCCCTCCACACGTCCACGTCTCACTGCGCGTCGTGTGTCAATTCACTCCATGCCCCCTCGGAGGTATCAGCCCCTGCTGGCGCCTACATACTCAGCAGCAGCGCCAGGTCAAGTAAACAGCATGCGGCACGCAAGCCCCCCCCCGTCAGCTTTCTTGCTCGATCCTTCTCCGGCTCCCGGTCCAACGCCCCATTCCATTTGAGCGTTGTTGTCGTTGTCGCCCACCCCGTTCGCGCCCTCGTCGTCGTCACTGTTACGCGACTCAAATCAACTGGGAGTCTTTCCCAGCCACAGCATCCCGAGCCACCCTAGAGTCTTACCAAGCACAGTATCCCAGCACCGGCCACTGGCATAAGAGTTCGGGTTCGGTTCGGAGGGTCGGCTTCAGGCGCGAAGCACAAACCCTCAGTAAAATATCTACTGTCAAGGTTCGTCCACCCCTCGTCAAAAAACAAAACAAAACCATTCATCACTCTTGTGTGCTGTTGTAGGAGGGAGTGATATCTTAAGGGGTTGTGCTTTCTTCTCTGTCGTTATTTACATACGGCATTCCATTACGACCGACCGTTTACGAGTACCTACAGTAAGGTATCGGTATATGCTTTAGGTGGGCATACTGCTGGTTCTCTTTATTATGATTGCGGTACTATACACATGTACACTGGTCGATATCTAGCATTGGCCTGAATCGCACGCCGATTTGTTCGACCACCCTGCCTGCTTGCATCGCGGAGCTACTACAGCATGCGGCCGTACATCAGGAGTGTGTCGGATGCAGTAGCGGCGGCCCAGTACACGGATTATAAACCCAACGGAGAAATGTGTAGCAGTGGGCAACACGCGAAGACATGTGGAAAATTACCGGCAGCGATTGTCGTTCGCCGGGTAAGAAACGGTGCCGGTCTGGAGCGCGGGACAAATATGGTACTCCCAACAGCCATGCCCATCCAGTTGTTTCCGTTAGCCGAACCGAGGCGTGGGTACGGATTAATCGACAATTTTTCATGCGGATTGACTTTGGCTTGGTTCTTATGGTACACGGAACCAATAATAAGGTAAAACGCTAAGAACGGTGGAACTCGAGCCGACAAACACAAGAAAACATCATTAAAAGACTTGTAGCTGGCGAACCCACACAGCTTAAGACGTTCAGCCTGCACGCTAAATTTACGTTTGTTGACAGCAAAATCCCACACACATTTGTATTTGGCCGACAATGGAACAGACGAGTATCACGCAGCAGTGTACGCCGTCATTTTCCGTCGGCGGCCGGCGACATCTATGGTATGCTTTCTGAGCTTTCGGCGAACCACCGGCGGAGCCTCCGTAGATGACGTCAGAGTAACGTAATGTGCAGCCAAACCCTCCTTGAACAATGCCCAAAAATACTAAACACCATCCTACCCCCCGGCCTCTGCTTCGAGTGCTCCAAAAACAAAACCATGTTTTGAGACAACGCGAGTGCTGTCTCTTTCAACTAGAGATTGTGAACTGCATGACGGCCTACCAGTAATGTTACAGCAGTGTCCATCAATGTACTCATTGACCCAAACCAAAAACAAGCATAAAAACCGCATCCGCCAAGCTAAGGGCAAACGAAGCCAAATCATGAGTTCTGTACGCAGGTGCTCCCAACCAGGAACCAGTGTTGCTCAACGAGGGTGCCACGTACACAGCACATGTCGCTTCGCGAGAGACGCTCGGGCGACATTTCTGCATGTCGTTCGAGACCTGCTATCAGACTACCAGTACCATCAGCGACACGTGGTATGCTGTTGACCTCGAAAACACCCTATTGATTACTACGACGAGGTACAGAAGCTACGAAACACGGCCGAAACCGGACGTCCAGATTATCCGAGAGCTCGAATCATGATACCACTTCGGATGGGCATGACGGCCTTCCCCGTAATGTTACAGCAGTGGGAAATCCATGCATTGATATAAAAAATAAAGCAAGCATAAACGCCGCATCCGCTAAGCTAGAGCAAACGACAAAGGTGCCCCGTGCAAAGCACATGGCTTCGCGAGAGACGCTCGAGCGCCATTTCTGCATGACGATGGAGACCTGCTACCAAACCAGTGCCGGGGAGACGTGCTATGCCGAATACCTCAGAAATGCACTATTGATGACAACGACTATATAAGTTACAAAACACGACCGAAACCGGACGTCAAGATTATGTTGAGAGCTCCAGACATGAAAAACTCCTATGCTTCTGCTGGTTCTGCGAGGGGTGGGCTATGTGTCGCGCTCTGTAGTTCATGACACCAAAGCCGGAAAGCAGAAGGGTACTACCACTACAGTTAAGGAGCCCAAACCCTGACAAAACTCAATGCTGTTGCCCTAAAATAACACCTGAACCTTTGTGCTTGTGGAAATTGCCGCCAACCCACGGGCAATGCGTGCCCACATATTCCAAATTCTAAAGATTCAAGGGAGTCTCCGACCGACGTGCGTGACGGCTATTGAGGGTTAAGCATTGCCCACGACCGTTGCGCTTAAAGCAGTATAGGCCTGGCGATGAACACCTCGGCGGCAGGGTTGAGCCAGGAGTAGGTAGATGCAGGCAACTCGTCGGCGGCGACGCCGTGTACGCCACGGTGAATGTGCACGAATCCCTCTCCGGGGCCAGCTTGGGCGTTGCCAGGCGTGTCGGCGCATGCCGGGCCCGGGATGTAAGAGCACGCGCCGTTGTTCTCCTCGGTTCCTGTGTGGTTCGATTGTGGTCGGTAGGGAACAAACCGGTTTCAATAGGCGCGAAGGTTTGCTCAAGAAGGAGAGACGGCAGTGACGATCATGTCACCGTTATTCCTCGTCAAACCTACATAACCATCATGGTGTTCGTGTTAAACGCTGGAGACTACCCTACCGGCCAATGTTCTCTGTTGTGCGTTTTTTTAAACAGAAAAGAGCTGCTGTTGAGATCAAAGATGTCAGGAGACGGTACTTTCACCCCTTGACTGAAGGCAATTTTTGTTTGTTTTTTTATCCTCGACTGACGCCAAACTACTATGGCCTACTATTGCTAGGTTTTAGCGTTGAACACTCGGATCCACACCCTTGCTCGATGCCCCTTTCCCCTTGACTGGTGACCGTCTCCTGAATTGTTTCCGTGGAGATCCAGCATATTGCCGACACCAGTGTTTTTTGTGCCGCGCGTGATACTTCGTTTTACGGTCGCGCGTGCAACAAGGTTTTCACTACGACCTGGAGGATACGCTTTGCCGACGCCGACGTCGTGCGATAGTAGGGAAGCGCCCACTTGAGAAGCCTCTCACCGGAATCCCACACAGGCGGCAAGATTGTCGACGTTCCCCCCGTCTTCAGCCTTTCAGAGTCGAAGCCCACGAACCCGTCGTTCGTGTTGACTGATTTAGCGGGAGCAGGCACAGCAGTGCGGAAACACGTTATGGGAGGTGTCACGTTCAAGCGAGACACGCACGGGGAGTCGGGAGATACAGGCGCCCGTGAGGAGGGCCATGGTCGCATGCGCCAAGAACGTGCGCATGGATACATGAAAAAGTGAGCAGATACTCCTACAGCAGTACAATGTGCCATTCGACAGCAGGATCAGCGAAACATGTCGGTTGTTTTTTGCGAGGTTGGTTCGCTTTCCGACCCCCCTGGCCGTCGGGATGTCACCTAGACAGCTGAGGCGAGTACTCCTGCAGGGCCGCAGGAAAACTGTTTGACGGTTTTTAGTTCAAATTCTGAACACCACCCAAACACCGGACTGGAGAAAGCCAATAAACGTGAAACCCCACGTACGATCCCAAGCCCTTCAGTTGGTCACTACAACGGACGGCGTCAGTGAAAAATAAATGGAACCCGAAGATAGTAGGTAACAGGATGAAATTAGTTTTTTTCGTGAAACACAAAAAGTAATATCACTGCCGAACCAGGGTCTCCAACGATATAGTGGCCAAATTCCCATTGTGGGCAAACCCGCCGGCATAATATACGTATATGAACAAAAAGCCAACCATCGTAGAACGCGTCGTCCGCTTTACAAGCTCACCGACATTGGCGGGGCATCCGAGATGTGAACGAGGTTGGGTAGGCTACCGACTATGCCGGTGGTCTTGGTGCAGTGGCGGAAATCAGGAGCCCGGCACAAGTATCGCCGGTGAAAGGCTTCAACAAAACGTGAAAGCCTAATTATGGTGGGCACAAACCCATCTCACCCTTTAGGTAGTTCATATTTTATTCCCTCCCATCCCATTTATTACCTCCGCCCTTCTCTCCCTTTTTGGGCGTAACTTGATATTTGGGATCACATAGCAGGCGATTATCCCCCGCTCACCTTAACGGTACGTGCCTTACCTTTTTATCTCGGACATATTTCAGCACTTCCATTGGCCACTCTCGTCGAATTGACACGCTATATTATGCGCTCTCGACAGTGTGTGTAATTTGAGAATAAAAATATCAAACATGGAGACTCGGAACCCTCGACCTCAAACTGAACAGTCTTCGTCGATACCTGCTAGACAACCGCGATGACCACTTCAATGTTCACTTTCATTCCAAGTATTTCCCCCCCAGGATAGGTGCGCGGTCCTGAAGGCTTGCACAAGTATCACGACTGAGATAGCGATCTTGCGATGGTTCTCTTAGAGGAGCCTGGATATCTTACCGACCATGGTGGCCATCGAGATGACAGCGCCGCTCCCGCAGCGTTCCTCATCGACCTCCATGACATACCGCTCTGTCGTACCGGGCATCTGAGGTGCTGAGCCGATGACGTACCCGCACACGTACTCCTCGATGCTCGAGTCGTGGATGAGGGTCTACTCCGACGCGACGAGCGTACGGACGGGAAATGGAAACGGCCGCGCCGAGAAATTTCAAACCGTGACGGATACGGACAATTAATGCAGTCGTGTCAACGATTGGACCACGGTTGTTCTGAGAACCGTAGTAAGGTAAAAATGCTATGAGTTTTCGTCATTAGATGCACGGTATGGTACACGGGGGGGGAGGGGGGTGACCAGTGACTTACGACTCTTCTCTAAATTGAGCAGGCATATTGTTCACCCCCAAAGCTGACTTTTGACAAACACGATACACGCTTTTGACCTAAGGTCGTGGGTGTTGAGCGTTGCACGTGCGTTCGCGTTCGCCCATTTGACAATACTAGAGTGTTTGCGATAGAAGTGAAAAACATATATACTTTCCTTCCGCTCAAAAAAGTCAAATCCCTTCCCCTCATGGTTTCGGTGTGTTTGCGATAGAAGTAAACAAAATCCTGCAGGCGACGCCTCCGAAAATGATAAGGGAAGTGGGGTGAGGCAATGCGGAAAACCAAACAAACAACGAAAACAAAAAGTAGCGTACGAGAGGAACGGCAGCCCAGCAACGGTGGCGACGGCAGGGGGTATGACCGCAGTGCCGCAGCTGCTATCCCACGACCGCAAGCAGCAGCATCGACAGCCCCAGCAGCATCGGCAGCCCCAGCTACGTGGCGACAGCCCCAGCAGCATCGGCAGCAGCAGCAGAGCAGCAGAAGCAACAGCTTGCGTTTTTTTACTTCGTTTTTTTAACTTTTTTCGATTTTGCGTCCGACTATTCTTGTCGCCGTGTGCTGCTCCTGCTGCTGCCCACGACCTACGCGCGACACCGCGCCGGCATGCTCCGCTCCAAGCCCGCCCGGCGCCCGACCTATATAGACCGTGGCGGCGCGCCGCCGCTGCTGCTAGTGCTGCTACTACTGCTGCTACCGCAGTGTGGTGAAATTGAAATGATACACGACGATCTGTCATCCTGTCGCGCTCTACAAGCAAGGCGGTACGAGTACGTCTCCACACGAGTATGACTCGTACTCGTACGAGTAACTCGTACTCGTACGAGTAGTTCTTCTGAACAGCGCATCCACCACGACACCAAGCCGGCTAGAGCGTACCGTAGCGGGCCGCCAGCAGTCCGCCAGCGCCCCGTTAGCAAAATCCAGCACCGCTTGTCCGTATCATACTGTAGCTACACGTCTCGAGCCTCTGTGCTCCTGCCGGTTGTTGTGTTGTGTAGAGCAAGCAGCAAGGTTGGGGCCTATGGGAGACATCTCCCATAATTTGGGGCGTTCTGCGTCGGTAGAATGCTCGGTGCGTGTAGGCCAATCAAACGAGGAGACAAAAGTTACCGTAACTTTTGATCAAAACCATACTTCTCTAAAGTAAATTTTGGCCGTTTTTTTTAAAATTACCTCAAATCCTCCCTTCGGCAGAATTTTTAGAGAAGTAAAAGTTGAAGAAAAATAAAAACGCAAAACACTCCAGTGTTACAAAAAACAACTGGCCTTTTTCCTCTTTTTTTAGAAATGACTCCTGGACAACCAAAGCCTCCATACGAGTATATCGTGGGACCCGAAGAGGCCTTGAAGGGCCCAACCTATTTGAAAATTTATATAGATGCTTTCTTGTTTTACCTCAAGGGCAGACGCGTCTCCGTCCTCAGCCAACGTCTTGAGAGCGGCACTGGCCGCGAGGCCCTCTTTGAAGATGCTAATATCCTGCTCACACGGGACCGGGCGAGCACGACATAGAAAGGTCGGGAAACAGGCGCGCATGTGAGCGGGGGGCGGGTCTTCACGTTGTGTTCAGTACGGGGACAATCAAGAAACGAATGCATACTCAACGCACCAACAGCCTCGGCATATCAGAAACACAGGCGCGCATGGGAGCGGGTCCCCACGTTGTGTTCAGTACGGGGACAGTCAAGCAACGAATGCATACCCAACGCAACATCCTCGGAATATCAGAAACACATTTTGAATCCATCCTAAGATTTGGTGATCAGGAGCGCTGTATCGGGTGTAGCCGCTTTTGCTTTTTCAGGGAGAGTCGTATTTTTGTTTCGTATCTCTTGGACGCACATCTCTGGAGGACGCCTCACCAAAGAAGCAAACTGCTTTCAGACGCATGCTACGATAGATAGAGGTGCACCTTGTTTCTGCTGAGCTCCTCACTTGAGACCCATGCTACGATAGAGGTGCGCCATGCTTTTTCTGAGCTTCTCACTTAAGGAGCGTCATACCTTACCGACAAAACTATTTTGGGGGAGAATAAAAGTTCTGCTGGATGAGAAATATCCTGACCGAAGTATACTCTGAAAAATGATTCGTCACAAAAATGAAAGTCCAACGAATTTGGGCTAAGGAGCCCGATCGTTCAGAAAACGATCCAGCCAACGTGCTACCTCTACCGTAGCACGCGTCTTGAGGAGGTGCGTAACCCACCAAAAAAAACAAAATTCGGAAGAAACAAAAAATTTCTACTGGAAGAACAACCTCATGACCTAACTATAACCTGGAAAATATCGAAACACAAGAAAGACTGAAAGTCCGACGTTTTTGGGTTAAGGAGCTCTATCGTTCAGAAAACGTTTCAACCAAAAAAAGGTACTGTACCCCTATCGTAGCACGGGTCTTCAGCGGGCGCCCACCGCTTATAACCACCCCTCTGAGGCGACTGACTCACGTTCTTGTGGGCGACGAAGAAGATCGGCGAGAAAGGCTGCTGGTACGTCAGGTTCCTCACGCGAATCTGGTCGATGGCAGGCAACGCACGGGCACGTAGGGGACAGGCGAGAATCAGCACCCATTCAGGGAAACCCATTTTTCAGAGCATCGTTTCTCTTCTCGACGAACCTTTTTCTCTTCTAATAAGACCGGCCTTCTTACTAACTTGTTTCTTGTATATCGGAATGTAGACGCACCTTTTCTAAAACAATAAAATCCAGCCTGGACCTGCTTCCCTGTTATCATTATTATATAGGTGCCCTTTACTGTATAGCGGGAGTAATAAACGTAGGTGGTGGACGTCGATGTCACCAGATTAAGTCTATAGGCGCCATGTCGGCGTGGGGAGTGGCCTTCGGAACGCACGCTGGCTGCTGCATCGAGTGCTGTTTGGTTGTGATCTGCCTTGCTTTCCTGCTTGGGGTTAGGCATAGATTGGTTTGTATTGGTTTGTAGTTGGGTCCTTCGGTCGAAACAAAAAATGTGTATCATACTTGCGTCTTTTGAAAAATGGTATTCGTCGGTTGTACAGCATCAGTACTAACCCTATTTCTAGTGCAATACCACCATACCATTACTTCTTACCGGAGATGGCATAGCTCCAGTTCTAATGCTCATATCAAGTTCGGTATCGTCTCGAGGAGATGTTGGGGCCTTTGACGCTCCTGATGCCTGCTATGACAAGAGGTGCACCATCTTTTGCCTTGGAAGGGTGGTTACTTGAAGAGCTCTACACCTCACCCCAAAGTGATCATTAAGGGAGGAAAGTAAAAGTGCTATCCGGTTGGAAATTCGACGGCCGAAGCAAACAAGGAACAATATTGCAACAAAAATAATGACAATAGTGACAATAATGACAATAATGACAATAGTGACAGTCCGCTGATTTGGGGTTAAGGAGCTCGATCATCAAGAAATAATTCCACCCAAAAAGTGCTATCTCTATATCGTAGCACGCATCTCTTGTTTGGTATGTACACTTCTGCTGTGGCCGCATAGAACGTCACGTACGGTCGAACTAGAGGCCCAGTAAGGTTCGCCTAACGCTCGGCGTCCTCGCCGAAAGTCTGACTCAAACAAAAGTATCGACAGCCGGAGAAACTGCCTGTTTTGACAAAATCGGCTCTGGGTACCAGAGGTATGGGCAGTTATTTTGTTAGTAGGAGACACGTTTCGTGATGATAAAAGCCTCAGATCACTCCGGCTCCGGAGACACAAATAAATGTTGCCCGTGACCTACGCTCTATAAAATCGCACACTTGACTATGAGTAGGTCGTGAGTCGTGAGCATTACTCGCAGTGATGTACAAGATGTACAACATGTACAAGAAATGGTATTGCAACTGGAAAGAAAACTGAATTGTTTTATTTTACTGCAGTACTGGTCAACATGCGAAGAAGTTTCAGCGTCTCATCCCCGACGTTGGACGCGGGTAGCCTGCCGAACCGTCTCATCCCCGACGTTGGACGCGGGAATAGCCTGCCTAACTACGAGGCAGCGCGCAAACGCCGGACTCTTCGGCGCTTGCTCACGAAACAGAACACATGTATTTAGTAGTGTGTTAAAAATAAAAAAATACTATTAATAAATATTGACTTCAAGGGACATCCCACCAAGTCGATATTCAAGGTCGTGGGTGCAAAATATTGTGATATTTACAGCTATACCTCACGTTGGTATAACGCGGGTAGAGACACAATTCGAGGAGCGTTGACGGGAAGGGAAAAAGTGCTGAACTCTTCTCGCGATAAAAATGCAAGGCAAGAGCCGTAGTGGCGGAGTAGAGAGTAGAACCTGCTACAGTATGTGACCCCGGATCTGAGTTACGACTAGGAAGGAGAGAGGAAGGAAGGGCAAATATCATAAATGGGATACACAAACAAAAACTTGATTTGACACTTATTTTGGCAAATAAGTGTCACTATCGGGGGCCCGCAGAATTGATTTTTCGACACCTCAACTATCTAAAATGGCCAGAACGGAAAAAAACTCGGAGCACCACTGTGATCCCTGGACGACTCACGACGTAGCACAAAACAAGTTTTTTTTTTTTGTGAAATTTTCCAAAAAAACAATTACTTGGTTTTAAAGACCCCCCCCCCGTGCTCTGTCTCGAAAGGGATGCGTGGTCAATGGTCAAATGACTAAGGCAAGCAACACATGAGCACGCCCCCCCCCCCCCCTTCGAGGCCTCGGGGGGACGGGGGTGTCTTTAAAACCATGTGATTGGTTTTTGGAAAAACCCAGAATAAAAAAAACTTGTTTTGTGCTCAATCATCCAGCGATCACAGCAGTGCTTCGGTTGTTTTACCATTCTGACCATTTTAGATAGTTAGGCTGTTTCTTAGGGAAGTTCGATTTGTTTCAGTTCGATTTTTTTTTTTCGGCCATTTATTGATGTTTTTGACCCGGAACGCCGTCGAAAGGGTCGTGCGCTTCTCGGAGTGCATTCTTCTACCATCCCACAGGTACCCCACGAAAAAATCCGCTTCTCCATCGAAGCAGTTTGAAATATCCAGCATTTTCACAAATCGAACAATAGACATCAAATACAATTTGAAGGTACTTTCCAGTGAGAAATTACGGAAATTTTGAATAGTTTGTGCCTCTGGAATGTTATTTGTTGGATATTATTCGAAATGCCACATACCTCAAGAACTTGAAAATGCTTCGATGGAGAAGCGGATTTTTGCGTTGGATACCTCTGAGATATTGGGCGCACTCATCCCGAGAAGCGCACGGCCGATTAGCACGCGTTCCCGGTCAAAAACATCAATAATGGGCTGAAAAAAACAAATCGAACTGAAACAAATCGAACTTCCTTAAGAAACAGCCTTAGGTGTCGAAGAAATAATTTTCGGGCGCCCTATCGCGATGTTTTTTAGTTGTGTTTGTGTCTACGTACTGTAGCTTTCCTGTTTACGTTATTTTTTTACATATATTATGCGTTGCCTGTTTTATGTTCTTCATTTATTTATACTATAAATGTTTTCATTTATTTATACTATATATTTTTTTGAGCAGTGGCCAAAATCGGGTATACCCGATGGGTTTGTGGCCAAAACAGGGTACCATTGTATTTTAGTGACCGTGACGACCCCAGGGCACCATCTCATTGGCCAGCGCAGGCCACCACCCGACGCTGGCCACAAACCCATCGGGTATACCCGATTTTGGCTACTCACCCCCCAAGAGGTACCCGATAATTGTACCCACCTACCCGAAAATGGCCGGGCTGTTCGACCACCACGGCTCAACAGCCCACCACGCACCAGACGACGATTACTACGTACCACGCACCTGCGTACCAGGTACGTATCACGACGTATTACGACGTATCCAGTCGAGTTCCGGCCGAGTCCCAACCTGTTACCGACGGATCCATCTGCTCTACGAGCTACTATATTACTGCTGCTGTGCTGTGCGGTGGTTGGTGGCTGGTGGCTCGTCGAGGAGGGAGAGAAAGAGCGGTGCTTTTTGGGTGGGAGAGGGAGCGAATCAACTACTACTACTGGTGTGCCGTGATGAGGTGGCTTTTGGTTGGGAGAGGGAGAGATAGCACTGTGAACCAACCACTACGACTGGGCCGTGTTTTGAACCACTACTGCTGTGCCGTGTTTCGAAGTGGCACCACTACTGCTGTGCAGCGTTTCGAGGTGGCAAGTTTGGTTGGGTGTGAGAGGCTGCGCGAATCAACCAAAAATGGATACTTGTCGAGCAGATGGATGGATATCTATCAAGCAGATGGTTCCGACGGTAACAGGGCTGGCTGGGGGCATGGATTTCGATGAAATTAGTCGTAATCGTCGTCTGGTGCGTGGTGGGCTGTTAGGCCGTGGTGGTCGAACAGCCCGGCCATTTTCGGGTAGGTGGGTACAATTATCGGGTACCTCTTGGGGGGTGAGTAGCCAAAATCGGGTATACCCGATGGGTTTGTGGCCAGCGTCGGGTGGTGGCCTGCGCTGGCCAATGAGATGGCGCCCTGGGGTCGTCGCGGTCACTAAAATACAATGGTACCCTGTTTTGGCCACAAACCCATCGGGTATACCCGATTTTGGCCACCGCTCTATTTTTTTCCTATTCGCTATTTATTTTCTTTTGATTTCTCTCTTTCGCGCGGCTGGACTGCTAGCAATAGAAATAACGGTTTATTAAGGGGCCCCTTCGGTCATGATGAAACATGAGTCGTCCATCGCTTTGAAAAATTATATATTTTTTCGTTTTATAACAGCGCAATACTATTTCTGATAATAATTACCCACATCATCAGTTACTTACGGAAAAACGGCATTAGGCTCAGTTACTAATGTCAGTTGTTGTTGCTCACATTAAACCCGTTCTTATCTACTCAACCACTCCAGTACACCAGTTTGCCTGTCCTGATTCCCAGTCCTAGAAGAATACAGTATTTCCGCCCAAAAGACGAAATACCGTAATCATGCGAGAGTTGGCACCGGGGTGCGATCGATTTTTAAATGTTTCTACGTTGTGTTTTTTATCGCACCCCGGTGCTATCTCTCCGATGGGTGCCAACCTTCCGATGGGGGTGCGGAAATACAATTAAATCATGCCGTTCTTCAATTTTGGCGCACCCCCGGTGCGATCTCTCCGATGGGTGCGCTGCTGAATCGAAATACACCGGGCCGTACTGGGGCAACGGTGCTGCGTAAATGACTCAAAGCTACCTAAAACGACTTGACCTACCATGCGTTGGTAAAGAACGTTTGAAAGGAGTGGCGCACTGGTGATATCTCATCGGAAAATGAAAGAAATGAGAATATTACCTACTACAGACCCGCTGCGGTGGCCCTCAAATTTCTATTTATGTCGGAGAGATCGCACCGGGGTGCGATCTCCCCGATGGGGGTGCGAAAACACGATTAAATGTTTCTACCTTGTGTTTTTTTATCGCACCCCGGTGCTATCTCTCCGATGGGTGCCAACCTTCCGATGGGTCTTGCCAACTTCTTCTATGGATTACGGTTTAGTTGCAAAGAGCCTAAGTACCATGGTCAACATTTGTGTCTCAGGAGGCATATCGATCAGACGCCTTGGTCACCACGAAAAGTGTCTCTAAAGAGGCACTAATCCTTGGTCAACATTTGTGTCTCGGGAGGCATATCGATCAGACGCCTTGGTCGTAAGGATAAGTGCCTCTAAAGAGAGCACTTTTCTCTCAAGTGTCGTGACGACCAAGGCGTCTGATCGATATGCCTCCCGAGACACAAATGTTGATGGTTAGGTCTTGTGCGACAGCATACTCTGATGCAGGAGAAGTGCCTCTTAGAGTAACTTTTCGTGACGACCAAGGCGTCTGATCGATATGCCTCCCGACGATATGCCTCCCGAGACACAAATGTTGACCATGGTCTAGGCTCTTTGCAAATACTCTATGGGCGAAAACTTGAGCATTAGAACTGGAGCTATGCCGTTTTCCGTAAGGAGTACTGATATGGTGTTATTATACCAGAAATAGTATTGCTGCTGTAAAAAAAACGAAACAAAACTATTTTTCAACGATGGAAGACTCGTGTTTCATCATGACCGGAAAAGGGGCCCCTTAAATTCGCGAAGGACAACACTTTCTTTTTTTTCTTTTTTTTTTTCCATCCCATTTAATATCTTCGCACTTCCGTGTTTCTCCCTCCCTAGTCGTAACTCAGATCCGGGGTCATAAAGTAGGCTCCTCTCCCTCCTCCCCCACTACGGTTCTTGCTTTGCATTTTTATCGCGAGAAGATTTCAGCACTTTCTTCCCTCGTCAACTCTCGTCGAAGTTTGCTTACCCACGCTATAATATGGCTCTCGACAGTCGGTGTCATTAGAGAATAAAAACCTCCATGGGGAGAATCGAACCCTCGACATCCGGCCCAACAGGCTTCGTGGCTACCAGGTAGACCACCGGGGCGACCGGCACAGTACTCGTGTACGATATAAAGTATATTTTATAAAGTATGTGATATAAATTATGTTATAATGGTCACGTGTGCAACGGTAGGGGGTAGCACCGTATTTTTCTGAGACGCCTCACTTGAGTAGAGCATATCACCATCACTACCATCACTACTACAGTTACTACTACTACTACTACTACTACTACTACTACTACTACTACTACTACTACTACTACTACTACTACTACTACTACTACTACTACTACTACTACTACTATTATTAGTAGTATATATTATGAATCCGGCAGACACTATTAATAGGTGTGTCGGATGTCAACGGATACAACTAACGGTTTAATGTGGAGAACACACGCACGCGAGGATATTCTGCTTTCTTTCATCGTGCTCGGGGTTTTGTCCTCCAGCTCTTTGATTTTTATACTCATAATTATATCTGCATATATATATATACGCATATATAGTCTATATATGGAGATTAAGGCTGTTTCTTAAGGAAGTTCGATTTGTTTCAGTTCGATTTGTTTTTTTCGGCCATTTATTGATGTTTTTGACCCGGAACGCCGTCGAAAGGGTCGTGCGCTTCTCGGAATGCATTCTTCTACCATCCCACAGGTACCCCACGAAAACATCCGCTTCTCCATCGAAGCAGTTTGAAATACCCAGCAATTTCACAAATCGAACAATAGACATCAAATGCAATTTGAAGGTACTTTCCAGTCAGAAATTACGGAAGCAACGAAAAGTGTCTCTTTAGAGGCACTTGCGTCTGATCGATATGCCTGGTCGTCACGAAAAACCACATTTGTGTCTCGGGAGGCATATCGATCAGACGCCTTGGTCGTCACGACACTTTTCGTTGAGTCAACGAAAAGTGCCTCTTTAGAGGCACTTTTCGTGACGACCAAGGCGTCTGATCGATATGCCTCCCGAGACACAAATGTTGACCAAGGATACTCTTATTTTTGCCCCCTGTTTTGTTTTTTCTCTTTCAGGCATCTAGATTGCTGAGAGAGTTAGTCCCGCCTGACGCATGTTACGATAGAGGTGCACCATGTTCTTTTTGTCCGAGCTCCTGACTTAAGGAGCGTCGTACCTCACCGAAACAAAGATTTTAGAGTAAAATAAAAGTGCTGCCGGATGATAAAAGCTCATGACCGAAGTATGCTCTGAAACATATAATATTTCGTCACAAAAATGAAACTCCGACGATTTTGGGTTAAGGTGCCCGATAGTTCAGAAAACGATTAAGCCAAAAAGTGCTACCTCTACCCCGTAGCACGCGTCGCCTGCGAAATATGGCACCACCATTGCATTGTCTGCTCTGCTTACTGCATTGCAGCGTAGGTATCTCTGATGTGTCGTAGTTTTGTGACCACAAAATAACTGGTCTATCTCTCGTTGGATGAATAACCGGCACAGATACTGGGTGTGCTGGATGCCGACCGGTGTGTGTGTGTGTGTGTTCTTCACATTAAACCGTCCTTTCTACCCGTCGACATCCAGCACACCCAGTGTCCGTGCCGATTCATCATCCTAAAACAGTACCAGTTATGTGGTCACAAAACTACGACACAGGTATACTACGATGCAATGCCATATACGACAGGCAATACCTACCCTGCTAGCAGTAGAAAGGACGGGTTGATGTTAAGAACAAACACACGACAGTCAGAAACAAATGAAAAATGCTTGTAGCTTGTCGAAATGGCGCTCTTTTTTCACGAGTATTTATTTTTTGTCTATCCCATTTATTATCTTCGCCCTTCCTTTCTCTCTCGTTCCTAGGTGCAACTCAGATCCGGGGTCACAACGTAGGCTCTCCTCCCTGCTCCCCCACTACGGGTCTTGTCTGGGTTTTTATCGCGAGCAGATTTCAGCACTTTCTTCCCTCGTCAACTTTCGTCGAATTGTGCTCACCCATTTGTTTTTCTTTTTTCTTTTTTCTCTTTCATGCACCTGGATTGCTAGCAAGGTAGGTCTTGCCTGTCGTATATGGCATTGCAGTGTCTGCTCTGCTTACTGCACTGAGCGTAGTATCTCTGTCGTAGTTTTGTGACCACAGAACTGGTACCGTTTTGGGATGAAGCATCGGAACGGACACTGGGTGTGCTGGATGTCGACGGGGGTTTAATGTGAAGAACACACACGCTATCATAAGCGCTCTCGACAACAACACTTAACAGCCGATTTTTCTAATTGGGAATTGCCTTTCCGATGAGAATGAAAATCGATTTTAGTACTGTTATTGTTTAAGAGTTTAAGAGTTGTATTTCGCTCACGATCAAAATTTGACCTAGAAAATATGTTCCTTGATGATAGGTATCGATCCACGAAAAAAAAAAATGAAATCGGCCTTGCCAGGCTCGAAAAATCAAGGATTTAAGGGAATTTGCATTTATGAGCGAGGTCCCTCGCCCATAAATACAGATTTTCTGGGATCCTCGATATCTTGAGACTGCCGATGCCGATTTCGTTTTATTTTTTTTCATCGACGGGTGTCACAACTGACGATAGTTTACAGTGAACAAAATGACTGTAAGGGAAGTACATCTCTTACAATTCAAAAAAACAATATTTTCGATTTTCATTCTCATCGGAAAGGCGATTCTCAATTAGGAAAATCGGCTGTTAGTTGGGTGTCATTTGAGAATAAAAATCTCCATACGAGGAGAATCTCTGGCCAATTTTATTTACCAGGTACCTGGTAGCATGTACTGTAGTATGACATGAAATGCGCACGACGTGCTTTTCGGATTAAACCGCAATTTCGACCCGTCGACATCCGGCACGCCACGGTCCCTGCGGATTCTTCATTCTAGAGAAAAAAAAAGCCGATGTAGTATATGTGGCCACAAAACATGGATATTATGTTTTTTTTTTTTTTTTTTTCCTTTTCGCTTTTTCTCTTTTTTTTTCTCTTTCATGCACCCGGATTGCTAGCAGGGTAGTTTTGCCTGTCGTATATGGCATTGCATCTCCTCTGCTTACTGCACTGAGCGTAGTATCTCTGTGTCGTAGTTTTGTGACCACATAACTGAGGCGCCTTTACCACTCTTAACCCACAAATCGTACCAGATAAAGTACCAAATATATTACGATTTCTTGCTGTTTTTACGTGTTTTTGGGTGTTTTTTTTAATCAAATCACGAGAACCCGTCGACCCAACCCAGCCCTAACCCTAACCCTAACCCCAACCCTAGTCCAGGCTAAGGCTCGACCCGTGCGCGGCTTCGCCGCGCGTTATGGACAATTTGAAAAAAACTGTGCGGACCACCACAAAAACCGTAATATATTTGGTACTTTATCTGGTACGATTTGTGGGTCAAGAGCTCTGGCAAAGGCTACTGACATAACTGGTACCTTTTTTAGGATGAAGAATCGGCACGGACACTGGGTGTGCTGTGTGCTGGATGTCGATGGGTAGAAAGGAAGGTTTAATGTGAAGGAACACACACACAGCAGCAGTACATTGTAATGAAAAAGCATAACGCGTACTCGTACATAGTAAAAAAATACAAAAATGTGTGGTGGCTAGCCGGACATGTGACAAGACAATGAAAAAAAAGCAAAAAAAAATTACTCGTACATAAAAAAAAAAATGAGGACAGGAGCAAAAGAGTAAATAACCGAGAAAAACAAAACCACCGAGAAAAAAGAGACTCGCCATCCACCAAGCCAACAATTTGTTTTCGTACAACAGGCATAAGAGGGAAAATTAAAACTATCAACAACAGAACAAATAACCGGTTGCACTCGAACACTGATCTACGTATGTAGTATGTAGTAGTTGAGGTCGGAGATCCAAGTCTCCGTATACAATACAGGACACCTGGTAAGAAACCGGCTAATAAGAAAGGCAGGCTGATATTTAGAGGAAAACAAGAATTTCGGGAGTCGATATATTGAAGTTAGTGTAGAAAGTACCCTCTCAAAAATAAGAATTTCAGCCTGGACCAGATTTCCTGTTTCTTAGCAGGTTTCCTGTACTGTGTATGCAGCAGGCGTTTCTTCTCAATTGGCACTGACATTCGGGGGTACAATTCGGCGCAATTCGACTCGGGAAGAAAGTGCTGAACGCCTCTTCTCGATAAAATAGCTACTGTAGGCAAACCACGCACCGTCGTGAGGAAGGGGAATAAGAGCCTACTACTACCGAGTGTAGTATGTATCTCTGTGTCGTAGTTTTGTGGTTACAGAACTGGTATCGTTTTAGGATGAAGAATCGGCACGGACACTGGGTGTGCTGGATGTCGACGGGTAGAAAGCAAGGTTTATTGTGAAGGACACGCACACGCACACTATGTGACCCGGAATATAAGTTAATAGTATACCTGGTATACAATGATTGAAAAGTACAAGAACATTCGTCAAACTCCCAACTGCGTTGCGACTATGTACGTGTCCGGTTTTTCTACTATTATTATAAATACACGCTCCATATATACGTGTATTATATGTTGAGCATGGCCGGCCAGTTAGGTGCATTTTTCACGGTTCACATTCCCACCGTGCTTACCACTGTTACGTCAACCCCTTCAGAAATGCACTCACTCACGTCTTCGGGGGAGACTATTAATTTTTGGAATTAGTGGCGACAGCAGCAGCACACGAACCAGTCGTGCTCTATAAACAAACGCGTATTATGTTCGGCGTCGTCGAACCTGCGGCACCGGGAGGTGTGTATCTCATTCGAAGTTTCGAACTTTTTCTTGGTTTACCGCCCTGAAAACGTTCTTTGTTTGAATTTTACTTACTACTTGGTTGAAGTATACATATACTGCAACCTGCACAAAATAATATGCGCATATCGCTCTATCGCCCCGAAGATCGCGGAAACGTACAACAGCAGCGGCAGCAGTGGCAATCGACGAGAGGCTCGGTTCGGCTACGACTCGTATTGGCAGACTAGCAATATACATACTCCAACTACCCCCCCATCCCGCCAAAGCCTACGAGTATACAGTCTTATATAGGTGCAGCGATACTCGAGGCTTGAGGCAGACCGGACAGATCTATCCACTTATGAACGTGCACGAGGGGCTGGGTTGGGTTCAGTTGGGTTGAGTTGCGGCGCGACAGCACGGGTTGGGTTGGGGTTGCGTATCGCGCAGTACTCTAGGGACGTCGGGGGGGGGGGGGGGGGGGGGGGGGGGTGCGGAGATGCCAATATATCGACAGTCTTGCCGTTAGAACAGAATCAAAGAACACGCCTCGAGGGCCTCTTTCGCTCACAGCACGGCGCAGGCTTTACGGATATCAAGGCCGGATACAATAATTTTCCTAACTACAGGTAGGAAGTCAGTCGGTGATAGCCCCAGATAGAAAGACAAACCCAAACTAAAGGCTCCGCTAAAACGACACATTTTGTACCAAACGCCGAGCACTTGTATATAGAGGCGTCAATCTTCGAAGAAGGGTCGAGAGTTGGTTGGATTCGACGACTTTTATATATCATATTGGTATATACGTAGGAAGGCACAGCTGTACCGCTGCTTGCTGCTTCTTTTTTGTTTTGTCTCAGCTCACCGTGTACTCGTAGTGGGCGTTGGCGACGGTGAGCGCAGATGCCGCCACAAGCAGAGCCGACCCCACTGAGGAAATGCGAACCATGATGCTGAGATATTATTGGTGTGGTGTTGGTAGTGGTGCAGCCGTGCAAGATGGTTTTGAGAGGACAGAATGACTGATGAAGCACACAAGGGAGGTGTGAGGATGAGGGGGCTGCGGGGCGTGTGCCTACGGAAAGTGAAAACACGGAGTGGGCGTTGGAGGGATCGTTGAACGCCCCGCCGAACATTACACGAATATTACACAGCCGTATTTGGTGACGCTTTTCTGCGTTTTGTGTGTTCTTCACATGAAACCTTCCGTTCTACCCTGAGCCTATGGGTGATGACCCGCTAAAAAAAGGTCTAGGTTCTACCCGTCGACATCCGGCACACCCAGTGTCTGCCGATTCTTCATCCTAGAGAGATACAAGTTATTATGTGGTCACAAAAATTACGACACGTACTGAGAACGAACCCGTTCCAACTTTTCCAGGGTGTCCGCCTGCTGAGTTGGCCAAGTACTTTTCTTTTTTTTTCTTGTCCATCCCATTTATTATCTTCGCCCTTTCTTTCTGCCTCCTTCCTATCAACAGTCGTAACTCAGATCCGGGGTCACAAAGTAGGCTCTTCTCCATCCACCCACACTCGTACAGTTCTTGCCTTGAATTTTAATCGCGAGAAGATTTCAGCACTGACTTTCTTCCCTCCTCGTCGACTTGCGTCGGATTCCACCTACCCGCACCACGAAGCAATTGTTGGTTCCTTTTTTTTTTTTCAAATAAAGTCAAGATCTCTCACCACGGTGGCCTTTGACCTCGGGTACTAATGATAGTAGTAGTATTTGAAGCTGACCACTACTAGTCTACCGGGGCGACCGACATACAGCAGTATATATATTTTTTGCTGTGTGTGTTCTTCACATTAAACCTTCCTTTCTACCCGTCGACATCCAGCACACCGAGTGTCCGTGCTGATTCTTCATCCTAAAAAGGTACCAGTTCTGTGGTCACAAAACTACGACACAGAGATACTACCCTCAGTGCATTAAGCAGAGCAGTATCAAGTATCAACGGGTTCGTATGAACGAGTAGTCGGGCACGAGATCCTCAAAAATTCTGCAGGCAGGCGAAATAACGAAAAGGCGATACAGCTGCGTGTTATTTCATTTCGACGTATTGGTCGACATCCTGCAACAGAAAAACCAAATAAATTCCCGGTTTTCCGGCGTATTGGTCGACATCCGTATTGTCCGACATCTATTAATAGTAATATACTCGTATAACAAAAATGAAACAGAAACCTTGTGGGTTCGCTTTTTCTCTTATTGTTTGCTATTTTTCTCTTTCATGCACCTGGACCATGCCTGCCGTATATGGCATGGCATTGTCTGCTCAGCTTACTGCACTGCTTTTTGTCATGCTTTTGTTTGGTTGCTTGATTGTTGATTTGCTTCAGTATGTTTACTTTCTATTATTTTTTCATTTTTTCCTTTTCGCTTTTTTCTTTCTTTTCTCTTTTTTTCTCTTGCATGCACCTGGATTGCTAGCAGGGTAGGTCTTGCCTGTCGTATATGGCATTGCATTGTCTGCTCTGCTTACTGCACTGAGCGTAGTATCTCTGTGTCGTAGTTTTGTGACCACAGAACTGGTACCTTTTTAGGATGATGAATCGGCACGGACACTGGGTGTGCTGGATGTCGACGGGTAGAAAGGAAGGTTTAATGTGAAGAACACACACAC